>JAJOZX010002824.1:0-532837 GCA_023014485.1 Bathynomus jamesi | reverse complement strand
TTCCATCTGTAAATTAATAAATTTGATTAAGGAATCAGTCTTAGACTGGTTTTCTAATACAACATTTACGTTAAACCAAGTAAAAAAAGTTCGTTAAGTAATTTAAGTAATTTCAAAGCGAGTTACTAAAATAAAGTAGAATTAAAACGCACTGGAATCAGAACTGTTAAAGAATCATTATACTGAAAAAAATGTAGCCGAATACATTAGTGAAAAATAGCTCATAATTAGCTCAGTAATTTAAAGGCAATAATTACAAGTTACTTTCACTTTAGTCCTTCGAAGGATAAGTATAGAGAAATTTAAAAATAGAGACTATAATCAAGCTTCAGGAAAACTTAAAAACAAGTGAAATTAAGAAAGTTTGATGAAGTTAACATGAAACTGCTGAAGTCAAGTACTCAAATTGTACTCAACATGTATTCAAGACGAACTACTGTACACGCATCTTAAGATTAAAGGAAAACTAGTTTAAAGTTACGACGAAACTAACTTCCTAAAAAACTTCTATTAAAACTACAAAGACAAAACCACACTACTAAATATAAACCAAATTAACGTTATCAAGCATTATGAATTATCAAACAAATAATAGTTCATTGGCACAAATCAAACTACACTCCCGATTAAAATTAAAAATCCCAACCTACAGGACTTAAAAAATTCAATGACAAAACTCTCAAACTCTAATTCACACACTAAAAATATAAACTAAATTACCTCAACTTCGCTAAACTCGTTGTTAGAAACCATTTTCATAAATACTTTTTCGCTATATAAATGCTCTGCCCTAACTATTTCATTAAAGCATTTCATTTCTGTTATAAATTATGAATTATATATGGTTTCGAGTGTTCTTCAAAGTGGATAATTAAGTTGGTTGGTTGGTTGGATTTTTTGTTTGTTGTTTGCTTATCGATGATTTTATTTCTAAATTGAATACATAGTGATTTTCAATGAGTATAAGAGGCTGTGTCAAGTAAGCAGTAAATAACTAATTAACAACTTCTAAAATGGATAACATGATATATATATATATATAATATATATATCTAAATATTAAAAAGCTCAATATGAATCATCTTTCAGTATCCCAAAAACTGAAAATTGATTTGCGATAGAAACGCGTTCTTTGAAGAAGAACCACAAGGGGAAAGTATAACGGATTTCGACTTCACGACGGATGATATTACACAAGCCATAGGGAAACTAAAAACACACTCAGCGGCAGGACCGGATAAATGGAATGCCACACTGATCAAAAACTGCAAGAATGCAATCGCTGAGCCCCTATACTGGATATGGAGACGATCATTAGACACGGGAGAAATACCGGGCATCCTGAAGAGCGCGAACATAGTCCCAATATATAAAGGAGGAGATCGATCCCAGGCCAAAAACTATAGGCCAGTGTCGCTTACATCTCATCTCACTAAAATATTTGAAAGAATAGTTAGACAGAAAATCTATGACTTTTTGGAAACTCAGAAAAAATTCAATGATAACCAACACGGGTTTCGATCAGGCAGATCATGCCTATCACAACTAATGGAACACTACAACAACATTATTGATTCACTTGAAAGTAATGAAAACTATGATGTACTATACACAGACTTTGCTAAAGCGTTCGACAAGTGTGACCACGGAATCATAATACATAAACTGAAATATATGGGAATAACAGGAAAAGTAGGGAAATGGATATATAATTTCCTTAGTGAGCGGAGGCAAGTCGTTACAGTACAAGGAGTATCTTCATCAGAATCAGAGGTCCTCAGTTCAGTACCACAAGGAACAGTATTAGCTCCACTACTCTTCATAATCATGCTAACTGACATAGATGAGGACGTTACCAGAGACAGCACAGTAACATCCTTTGCGGATGACACAAAGATCAGTAGAAAAATAAGAAACCCAGAAGACATAGGATCTTTACAAACCGACATAAACAAAATCTACAAGTGGACTGAAGACAACAATATGAAGTTTAACACCGAGAAATTTCAGCTATTACGGTACGGAAAAAGAGAAGACCTAAAGTGCATGGAATATTATACCCCAAATGGACAGGAAATTCAGAGAAATTCCAGAGCAAAAGATTTAGGGGTTGTAATGACAGATGATGCGAAATTTGAAACACAAAATAAGATTGCAGTAAACAGAGCAAAGAGAATAACGGGTCAGATATTGAGAACCTTTAAACGAAGGGATAGGAATGTAATGATTCCTCTACTGAAAACCCTGATCATACCCAAATTAGAATACTGCTCGGTCCTAACTTCCCCATATAAAAAGAAGACATTAGACAGCTGGAGGGGATCCAAAGAAGCTTCACAGCCAAGATCAATGGTGCAAAGAACTAAATTACTGGGAAAGGTTACGAGAACTAGACCTATATTCACTGGAAAGGAGAAGAGAGAGATACACCATTATTTACACTTGGAAAATAATGGAGAAACTAGTCCCTAATCTTACTCTGAATCCCATGACTCCCCAAACAACGATCGAAAGTAGAAGCGGTAGACTGTGTCGTATTCCCAAATTGAAGGCGAGACAGGGAACATCCTTAACCCTGAAAGAAAATAGTTTTGTAGTGAGAGGACCAAAAACTGTTTAATCAGTTGCCCAAAGACCTAAGAAACACGAAGGGAGTTGCAGTGGAAATCTTCAAAAGAAGACTAGACGCCTGGCTCAGAACAATCCCCGATGAGCCGGGCGTACCTGGCTATGTGAGGTGGAGAGCGCAAGAATCCAACTCACTACTTCACCAGGCCAACTCGAGAGGAGGGGCGACAAGCTTGACCTTCGCGAAATGAGAAATCATCGCGCGGAACCTTTGTAAGGTTGTAAGGTAAGGTATATAAAACATTTGGTTGGCTTCCGCCCGAATTGTTCATTCTGATGAAGGTCAAGCTTTTCACTCCACCTTAGGCCTACAGTTTAACGTGGAATTCGAACCACGCCCCATCAGCAGCCCAGCGTCGCAACCACTAGGCCATCTAGGGTACCCATTTATCTACCAACCACTTCCTTTATTGTGTGGAAGGAAGAACAGCTGGGTTTTGCTGCGCGTCGGCTGCCGTCTGGTCTCGAACCCGGAGCCGATGGATTCGTAGTCAGCGACGCTAACCACTACACCACCGAGGCGTGTATATATATATATATATATATATATATATATATATATATATATATTGTCTGGTAGAAATACTTCCTTCATTATGGTAGTGTGCAACAAGACTAATTCAGAAAACTATATAAACCTACGTAGGAGGGTTAAGTCCTTAATTAGATCAGCTGAACGTGATGAAGAAGCTAGTGTTGGCTCACTCTTTAAAGTTAACCCTAAAAAGATTTTTGCCCATGTTAATAGCAGAAAGCCAATTAAAAGTTCTGTAGGTCGCCTAAAAGATAGAAATGGCGGACTGAAATTCAGTGATAAATATATAGCTAATAAGTTAAACGAGTTCTTCGTTACAGTCTTCACGGAGGAAGACTCAAGTGAAGTGCCAAATCCTCGGATTACGTATGACGGTAACCATCCCATAGAGACCATAAGTTTTACGAGAGATGAAGTACATCAACTAATTGACAAGATGAATAAATACAAATCACCTGGTCCCGACTTATTTCTTCCAAGGGTATTAAAAGAGGTTAACTACAATGTTGCTGACGACTTAGTAACCATATTCAAACAATAAATCGAGTTAGGGAAAGTTCCAACCGACTGGGAGTTAGCAAATGTAACACCAATCTTTAAAAAGGGTATTTAATACTTATAATTACCTCACGATCATTTTAACATCAACTGTCGGCAAACTGTTGCAATCCATCACTACAGAACATCACCTTGACTCTAACAATCTCAATTTTTATTCTCAACATGAATTTAGGCGACAGAGATCTTATCTGACAAACGTGTTAGAGTTTTTCCATAATATGCATACTCTATACGGTGTAAGTAGAGCAATAGATATAATGTATCTCGACTTTCAAAAAGCCTTTGACAAAGTTCCTCACGCGAGATTGATGGCTAAAGTTAGAGGACTAGGAATCACCGGGCTCGTTTCCAGCTGGATTAAAGATTGGTTAAAAGATAGAAACAGAGAGTGGTAATAAATGGAGTTGCTTTGGAGTGGGCACTCGTCACCAGTGGTGTCTCAGAGGGCTCCCTTCTGGGTCCTTTACTTTTTATTATCTACCGGGTGTCCCATAAGTCCGGCATCATAGGAAAAATAATAAAAAAAGGCAAAACAAAAGCTTTTATTTACAAAACGTGCTCAATATGTCCACCATTGTTTTCAATACACAAATTCAGACGTGATACCCAGTCAGCAAGCACAAGGTGAATGATGTCAGGAGTAATGGTGTTACATGCCCCAATGATGCGCTGTCGCAAATGTTCAACACTCCTAATTTTCTCTGCGTATACCAGCGCTTTCAAGTGGCCCCAGAGATAAAAATCTAGTGGCGTGAGATCCGTGCTTCTAGCTAGCCATTCCACAGGACCTCGACGTCCAATCCAATGATCAGGGAATTGTTGGTACAGGTATTCCCTTACTTGGGTGCTGTAATGTGCAGGAGCGCCTTCTTGCTGGAACCATGTTGGGAAATTTCCTTCTTCGTTCAAGACACTGGGAAATGCTTCTTCCTTAAGCATACGTAGGTATGTGCCTCCAGTGACATGTTCATCGAAAAAGAGGGGGGCCTATGATGCGATCCTTCCAAATGCCACACCATACCATCACCCGAGATGCACCTTGTTCGTTTGAAGAGGTATACCAGTGAGGGTTGTTTTGAGACCAGCAGCGGTTGTTCTGTCGATTTACCTCACCATTTCCATAAAAAACAGCCTCGTCACTGAACAGAATGGTGGACGGGAAATTGGCCTCACGAGCATATGGCCTGTAGAAATAAATAAATATGAATTTCTCCTATGATACCGGATTTATGGGACACGCTGTATATTAACGATATAGCCGTCGGGTTCCTAAGTACAATTTACAAATTTGCAGACGATACGAAATTAGGAAGTAGTATAGGTAATGAGAGGATGCAAGAACGCTTCAAAATGATCTTGACAAGTTGGGGCGAATGGTCTGCTACTTGGCAGACGCCATTCACTGGACAAATGTAAGGTAATGCACATAAGCTACAAAAACCTGAAGTTCGATTATTCTCTTCTGGAAAGGAACTAGAATGAGACCGATCTAGAAAAGACTTAGGAGTCTATAGTATATCAGTAATGATCTCAAACCGTCAAAGCACTGTGCAGAAGTCGAAAAGAGGGCCTTAAAAATATTAAGTTATATTAAAAGACAGTTCCAGTTTCGAATAAGGAGACTGTAATGTTTCTTTATAATTCATTAGTCAGACCATCAACTCGAATATTGTGTGCAGATTTGATCTTCAGGAAGGACATAGAATGGTTCGAAAGGGTACAAGCAAGGGCTACAAAATTGATCACTTCATGAGAATGCAAAACTACCAACGGAGAGTGGAGCGCCTAAATCTGTTTACCTTAGAGACGAGGAGGTTGCGCGGTCAGCTTATTCAAGTTTTCAAGATGCTCAGTGGAATAGAGGGTAGACTACAGGAACTTATCCTCATTTAATACCAATCCCACAAGAAATAATGGATTTAAACTGGAACTAAAAACATTTAGTACCTCCATCTGCGGCAATTTCTCTTATAAAATAGTTAATATTTGGAACCAACTTCGCTCAGTTGTTGTTACCTGTCAAAGTGTAAATATGTTTAAAAATAGGCTGGACAAAGTACTGAGCACTCATGGTTTAAGACTAAAACATAACGTAATTCTGCAGGAGTTCGTCTGCGCGGTTTCTGTGTGCATGCGTAATTATAGAGCTATCTTGTATATCCTTCACTTTCGTGTAAAAATTTGAAGTTGAACTTGAAGTTGAAGCACTAACATCAGTAGATTCTTCGTCTCCTCCAGGTGTTGAAACAAGTTTCAGTTCAGTCTCTCTTTTTGAGTCTTCTGGAGGAAACGATCCATCTTCTTTAGAACTTCAAATAATCACTAAACACACTAAAATAGACCGTCCGGACCGGACCGTCCGGAATTGCTTAAAAATGGACCGTCACTCCTCATTTCGGTCCTCACTGAGAAAAGGACCGACTTTCCCGCTCACGGTCCTTAAAAAGGACCGAGTTCCTGGAGTTCGGTCCTTTTGGAACCCGGTCCTGCCCACCTTTGATATATATATATATATATGAAGAGCAGATTGTAGAAACCAACCGACCATGGAAGTACTCCTGGGAAGACATCAGGCAGGGAGTGCTGGAACTCGTTTCTCTATCCGATCTTTGACTCGTCTACCATACGAGCAGGCCCGGATCTAGAAGAATGGGGACCCGTGGCTAATTTTTTTTTTTTGGGCCCCCCTTGGCTACAATCTTTATTATATAAGGATTATAAGCTTTGTTTACGAGGAAAATTAAAGGTTTTCAGAACAAACATATTACTTTACTTTATTTATTTAGTTTTCAGAACAAACATTACTTTACAAATATTTTACTTTATTTTACATATTATATTTTCCTGAATTAATAATTTTATACACACCTACCTACTGATTATGAGTTGGCAACCGATTGAACCGACGAGCCTTTTTTTGTGCCAATTCATTAATAATATTTCGAAAATCGACTTCTTTGGCCAGAGCATGTTCAACATAGAGAATTGCCAGTGACTGTAATCGCTTTTGCTTCATTGTTGAACGTGTGCAACATTTCAGTCGCTTTAACTTAGAAAAACTCCGTTCGCCGGTACAATTGGTCACCATCAATGACAAATACATTCTGTATGCATTTAAGACATTGGGGAAAACTTCTCCAAGCTGATGCTGCATAAGCATATTGAATGCACGAAGCCCCTCAAATGGGGGGGCCCGTGGCTGCAGCTCACATAGCCTCCCCCTAGATCCGAGTCTGCATACGAGTAGATCAGCATGATCTCTAAATAACTTCTCCCTCTGTTCTTCACAACACATACATTTTACACACTAAAAATCTTCGATTTATTAAAAAGGTAATGGAAACGGCATCATGGCCTTAGACCTTGATCTCTTTATATTGGTTGTGAGGCAGTAATTTTTCAGGGCGTTCGCCCTTACTACACAAATATAACCTACCCGAAATAAGTCCCCCCCCGATTTAAAAATATTTTTTTCCATCGTTAGGTTTGAAGCATTCATAAAAGTCATTACAATTTATTCAATCTTTTGCAAAACAGCGGTTTTGCTGCTCTAGTTTGTCGTCATCGACATATATACAAAAGATCTTTTGGTAACTTTCGGTTTACTTCAACCCGAATATTTGATTCTGACCAAGGGAAAGCTTTTCACTCCATCTTAAACCTACAGTTTAACGTGGAATCCGAACCACGCCCCACCAGTAGCCCAGCGTCTTCACCATTAAGCTACCCAGGGTACACATTTATCTACCAACCAAATTTGTGAAAGGATGAACATTTTTGCTGCACGCCACCTGCCGTCACAAGGTCTCGATCCTGGGGCCGAGGGATTCTTAAGTCAGCGACGCTAACCACCAGAAGCGCGGCGATCTATATACAGTATATATATATATATATAATCCTCAAGCGCAACGACCTCCTCCCCAAACAACAGACCAGAAACTAATAAACTAGTCCTGGTAATGACCAACATCCTACACAACCCAACGACGAGACCATCCAATTTTAGTATATACAATTACTCAAGGACTGTAGTACACTGACAAAACAGATTGCAAACTACAATACCTACAAAATTTAGCTCTAGAAACTAACAAAGATACCTTATGCTTAACTGAAATACACTTGCACTGCCTTTCGGAAACCATCTAAAGGTCAAAAATAAAAGTATCGTAATAGCTAGCTGCAATTTTAGTTTTACCATTGATAACTAAGTAAATAGAAGCCATTAAAAAAAAAAAATTTGATAGAGGAGTATTTTACAAAATTTAAGGTGTATATAGGGACTTGTATTTACAGTATTTAACGATAAACTAGTAAACATTGAATAACTTTTAAAACGTATGCCACAAAATCCATACAGTTTAAAAAAAAAAAAAAATTGTAATGAGAATCCTCTGGTCCAGAGTCCTCACAAGTACAAGATTTCACTTTTAAAAAATAATCGAGTAATGCATAACTTTTTCAGTGTTCAATCGTAGCACCAATTACGTTGTTAACATTTTCAGAGGAAGTGTCCGCTTCCTTACAGTCCTGTTCAGGAATCTTTTCAAGAAACGAAACTCTTTCCTCGAGGTTACTTGGTTTTGTACATGGTTCTTTGTCCGACAGAGTTGAATAGCCCTGAAACAAAGATTACAGTTTGTTAATGTTTAAAACAGATTTAATACTCCAGAATTTTAAGAAAATTTCAATATTTCTTACCGTGACTATCAGCATGGAGCTGAAAGGAAGCAAGGGTATAAGAGCATCTCTCAAATTTTTTAACAACTCCTACAACTACAATCACTTTTCGCCGAGCATTTACATAAGCACTGCTACTTATATGAAGAACGAGCTTATAAGTAGCATATACAGCTGCTTTAGATTTCATGACCATCATTCCGGCTTGTTCTTTAACGCCTGGCAATGTTGCCTCTGCTGCTTCAATTACACTCAGTGTTGCACCAACTACTGTCCGAGTGGGCAACCTCAAAGTTTTCATTAGTATCCCTTCTTCAGTTGGTTTAACCTGCAGTCTTTTATGGAAGTTAGACAACCAGTGTTCCGCAACATTTACCTGAAAATTGTAAATTAAAAATTAACCAATATTTAAAGATCATACGATTACTTAACTCATGCTCATATTTTAAGCCTTACCATATTCTTCGCCGATAAGCTTTGTGCATCAATGACATTTTCTCCTTTGAGCTGCGCAACTCTTTCGGCAATTTTAAGGATCCTTATTTTTATTTTAGAAGCAATGCAAGCCAGTCGTTCGACAGTTTCCTTTTCAGCTGGAGAGAGAGACAGACAGATTAAAATTATTTTTTTCACTCATTCCTTTCTCTAGCCTAGAATTAGAAATTCGGAAGGATCAGTAAAAAACTAATGTATACACTAATTTTTCACTACCTTAACCTTAACGCCAACTGGGTCGAATACTACATTTTCAAATACACGCATTTAGACTTAACCCTGCAAAAAATTTCGGCGTTAAAGTTTCCTCACTTCCTTCCATAGAAAATACCAGAACCCGCAATTGCTTAACCGCTTTTGCACCTTCGAAATTTGGAATTCTACTTTAAACATGCGTCGAGTTGCTAGGACCAATAGTGCGTCGAGTTGCTAGGACCAATAGTGCGTCGAGTTGCTAGGACCAATAGTGCGTCGAGTTGCTAGGACCAATAGTGCGTCGAGTTGCTAGGACCAATAGTGCGTCGAGTTGCTAGGACCAATAGTGCGTCTAGTTATGAAAATAGTGGATTACTCGTTTTAGCAGAGGACTCCGACTCTTCAGCAGGAAGGGCATAATCTATCATAGGATCCAACTTGTTCAGCATTCTGTTCTTTAAATAAGAGACCTCTTCAATGAACTTAGTTTTATACGATTTAAAGTGAAGATTTACCTGAAATAAATTAAAAAAAGGTTTATCTAGATCTTTGCATCAAACAAAAGATCTTCCACCGATTTAAATCATGCTGGATAAAGAAACATAAGTCATTGGTTTCAAAGCACTAAATCTAAAAATACGAAAGGAAGTGATCAATTGAAAATTAAGCTTTAAAGTTGGAGTTTAGTTCAGTTGTGGAAGTCACTTGAAAATAATCAAGTTAAAGTTCTACCTGGGTGGAATTTTTGATAATCGCCGAAGCAGCTTCAATTTTGTCTAAACTCCCACTGCCAATTTGTCCAAGTATTCATAAGGTACAACTTTCTTAGAGAAGTTAAATGCAGTTCCCTTTATTCTCTTTAAGCCTCTTTCAGTTCATTAAGAAATTATCCAACAGTTTTTATACCCTGCAAGTATAAAATTCCTAAAAATAAAAGTACTTTAAATAAAATAAACTTAAATGGTTTCAAATTGAAACACTTAAATTCGGTCTACCTTTACGTAGTTATACTTCGAGCTTATGTAGGATAGTGTATCGGCTACCAATGGTATTGAAGTTGCTCGATGGAAAAAGGAATTACACGCTTCCATCTGTAAATTAATAAATTTCATTAAGAAAACAGTCTACTGTAGACTAACGTAAAATTTACTTTAAACCAAATACGAAAGTTAGTTAAAGCAATTTCATTAAAGTTACTAAACTAATTTTGAAGTGAAAAGTAAAAGTATTGGAAATTAAAACCGATTGGAATCAGAACTGTTAACGAATCATTACACTGAAAATAATAACTGAACAAGAGTGAAAAATAGTTCTTAATTAGCTCAGTAATTTAAAACCAATGATTACAAGAGTTCTCTCGCTCAGTCCTTCGAAAGAGTATCGAGAAATTAAAAATATAAATCATGATCTTAAGCTTCAGAAAAATTAAAGAAAGTAAAACCAAGAAAAAGTTTGATAAAGTTCACATGGAACTGCTAAAGTCAAGTACTCAAATACAACTTAACATGGAGCGCAAGAAATCAACTCACTACTTCACCACGCCAAATCAAGAGGGGCGACAAGCTTGACCTTCGCGAAATGAAAAATCATCGCGGAACGCTTTAAGTAAGGCGAGGTATTCAAGACCACTAAATACGCATTTTAAGAGTAAAGGAAAATTAAATTAGTTTAAATTTACCACTCCGAAACTAAGTTCTTAAAAATTTCCATAAAAACTACTGTTAAAGACAAAACCACACTATTGAATACAACTCAAATTAGATATCAAGCATGATGAATTATCCAACAAACAATAGTTCATTGGCACGAATCAAACTACACCCCTGATTAAAATTAAAAATCCCTAACTACAGTATTTAAAAACACTAAAATTCTATTTCACTCATTGAAAATACCCAATCAACTACCTCAACTTCATTAATCTTGTTCTTACAAGCTATTTTTATAAATACTTCTTTGTTATATAAATGCTCTGCTCTAACTACTTCATAGAAGCACTTCATTTCTGTTATAAGTTATGAATTATATATGGTTTCGAGTGTTCTTCAAAGTGGATAATTAAGTTGGTCGGTTGGTTGGATTTTTTTTCTTTATTTGTTTGCTTATCGATGATTTTATTTCTAAATGGAGTACATAGTGATTATTTTAAATGAGGATGAGAGGCTGTGTCACTTAAGCAGTAAAAAACTAATTAACAATTTCTAAAATGGCTGACATGATATATATATATATATATATGTCTGGTAGAAATACTTCCTTCATTATGGTAGTGTGCAACCAGACTAATTCAGAAAACTATATACCTACTTAGGAGGGTTAAGTCCTTAATTAGATCAGCTGAACGTGATGAAGAAGCTAGTGTTGGCTCACTCGTTAAAGTTAACCCTAAAAAGATTTTTGCCCATGTTAATAGCAGAAAGCCAATTAAAAGTTCTGTAGGTCGCTTAAAAGATAGAAATGGCGGACTGAATTCAGTGATAAATATCTAGCTAATAAGTTAAACGAGTTTTCGTTACAGTCTTCACGAAGGAAGACTCAAGTGAAGTGCCAAATCCTCGGATTACGTATGACGATGTCCATCCCATAGAGACCATAAGTTTTACGAGAGATGAAGTACATCAACTAATTGACAAGATGAATAAATACAAATCACCTGATCCCGACTTATTTCTTCCAAGGGTATTAAATGAGGTTAACTACAATGTTGCTGACGACTTAGTAACCATATTCGAACAATAAATCGAATTAGGGAAAGTTCCAACCGACTGGAGTTAGCAAATGTAACACCAATCTTTAAAAAGGGTCTTTAATCCTTATAATTACCGCACGATCAGTTTAACATCAATGTCGGCAAACTGTCGTAATCCATCACTACAGAACGTATCGTGTATCACCTTGACTCTAACAATCTCATTTTTTATTCTCAACATGAATTTAGGCGACAGAGATCTTGTCTGACAAACGTTATTAGAGTTTTTCCATAATGTGCATACTCTATAGTCTATACGGTGTAAGTACAGCAATAGATATAATGTATCTCGACTTTCAAAAAGCCTTTGACAAAGTTCCTCACGCGAGATTGATGGCTAAAGTTAGAGAACTAGGAATCACCGGCTCGTTTCCAGCTGGATTAAAGATTGGTTAAAAGATAGAAACAGAGTGGTAATAAATGGAGTGGCTTTGGAGTGGGCACTCGTCACCAGTGGTGTCCCAGAGGGCTGCGTTCTGGGTGTATTACTTTTTGTTATCTACCGGGTGTCCCATAAGTCCGGCATCATAGGAAAAATAATAAAAAAAGGCAAAACAAAAGCTTTTATTTACAGAACGTGCTCAATATGTCCAACATTGTTTTCAATACACACATTCAGACGTGATGCCCGGTCAGCAAGCACACGGTGAATGATGTCAGGAGTAATGGTGTTACATGCCCCAATGATGCGCTGCCGCAAATGTTCAACACTCCTAATTTTCTCTGCGTATACCAGCGCTTTCAAGTGGCCCCAGAGATAAAAATCTAGTGACGTCAGATCCGTGCTTCTAGCTAGCCATTCCACAGCCCTCGACGTCCTATCCAATGACCAGGTAATTGTTGGTACAGGTATTCCCTTACTTGGGTGCTGTAATGTGCAGGAGCGCCGTCATGCTGGAACCATGTTGGGAAATTTCCTTCTTTGTTCAAGACACTGGGAAATGCTTCTTCCTTGAGCATACGTAGGTAGGTGCCTCCAGTGACATGTTCATCGAAAAAGAGGGGGCCTATGATGCGATCCTTCCAAATGCCACACCATACCATCACCCGAGATGCACCTTTTTCCTTTGAAGAGGTATACCAGTGAGGGTTGTTTTGAGACCAGTAGCGGGTGTTCTGTCGATTTACCTCACCATTTCCATAAAAAACAGCCTCGTCACTAAACGGAATGGTGGACGGGAAATTGGCATCCCGAGCATATGGCCTGTAGAAAGAGAAAAATATGAATTATGGTTTGTAGAAATAGAAAAATATGAATTTCTCCTATGATGCCGGGCTTATGGGACACCCTGTATATTAACGAATAGCCGTCGGGTTCCTAAGTACAATTTACAAATTTGCAGACGATACGAAATTAGGAAGTAGTATGGTAATGAGGAGGATTGCAAGAACGCTTCAAAATGATCTTGAAAGGTTGGGCGAATGGTCTGCTACTTGGCGGACGCCATTCAACTCGGACAAATATAAGGTAATACACATAGGCTACAAAAACCTGAAGTTCGATTATTCTCTCTTGGGAAGGAACTTGACTGAGACCGATCTAGAGAAAGAATTAGGAGTCTATAGGATATCAGTAATGATCTCAAACCGTCAAAGCACTGTGCAAAAGTCGAAAAGAGGACCTTAAAAATATTAAGTTATATTAAAAGACAGTTCCAGTTTCGGAACAAGGAGACTGTAACGTCTCTTTGTAATTCATTAGTCAGACCTCAACTCGAATATTTTGTGCAGATTTGATCTTCGTCCTTTAGGCAGGATATAGAATGGTTGGAAAGGGTACAAGCAAAGGCTACAAAATTGATCCCTTCAATGAGAATGCACAACTACCAACGGAGATTGGAACGTCTAAATTTGTTTACCTTAGAGACGAGGAGGTTGCGCGGTCAGCTTATTCAAGCTTTCAAGATGCTCAATGGAATAGAGGGTAGACTCCAGAAACTTATTCGGTACTTTTGCATTATCCTCCCAACACTAATTTTTTTTTATAACGACTAACGCCTGCGGCGGGCTGTTTTTACCGTAACCAAACGTAATACCAACACTATTTTTTTTTTATAATGGAAGGAAAATAAAGTACCATAACCAAACCAACATTATATAAAAAAATTAGTGTTGGGAGGATAATGCAAAAGAACCACTTATTCTCATTTAATACCAATCCAACAAGAAATAATGGGTTTAAACTGGAACCAAAAATATTTAGTACTTCTATCTGCGGCAATTTCTTCATATAAAATAGTTAATATCTGGAACCAACTTCCTTCAGAAATTTTTACCTGTCAAAGTGTAATTATGTTTAAAAATAGGCTGGACAAAGTACTGAGCACTCTTGGTTTAAGACTAAAACATAACGTAATTCTGCAGGAGTTCCTCTGCGCAGTTTCGATGTGTGCATACGTAATTATAGATGTATGTTGTATATTCTTCACTTTCGTGTAAAAATCTCTCGGCTACTTTTCCAAGGTCAACGTTGTTTCTTCAACCTTTCCCCGTACCTGCCTCTGGCAGGGAGGGAGAGGAATGGTGGGAAGGCGGCCTTATACTTTTCTATAGAATTTTCTACCATTGCTAGAATAGTTGAAAGGAAAATGAACTTGTTTAACAACAGGAACCTCTGGCCCTTGTAACCATATATATATATATATATATAATCACTTCTCTCTCTCTTCTTCACAACACACATTTTACACACTAAATCTTCACAATTTATTAAAAAGGTAATGGAAACGGCATCATGGCCTTAGACTTGATCTCACCTTATATTGGTGGTGGGGGCGGCCGTCATTTTTTAGGGCGTTCGCCCTTACTACACAAATATAACCTACCCTAAATTAGTTTCCCCGATTTAATAGTATTTTTTTTTACCATCGTAGCAATTAGGTCTGAAGCATTCGTAAAAGTCAACATTACAATTTATTCAATCTTTTGCAAAACAGCGGTTTTGCTGCTCTAGTTTGTCATCATCGACATATATACAAAACATCTTTTGGTAACTTTTGGTTTGCTTCAGCCCAAATATTTCATTCTGACCAAGGTAAAGCTTTTCACTCCATCTTAAACCTACAGTTTAACGTGGAATCCGAATCACGCCTCACCAGTAGCCCAGCGTCTTAACCATTAAGCTACCCAGGGTACGCATTTATCTATCAACCAACTTGTGTGAAAGGATGAGCAGTTTTGCTGCACGCCACCTCCCGTCACCAGGTCTCGATCCTGGGGTCCGAGGGTTTCTTAAGTCAGCGACGCTAACCACCAGAAGCGCGTCGATCTATATGCAGGGTGTCATATATATATATATATATATATATATATATATATATATATAAAATCATCAAGCGAAACGACCTCCTCCCAAAACAACATACCGAAACTAATAAACTAGTCCTGATAATGACCAACATCCTACACAACCTAACGACGAGACCATCTAATTTTACTATACACAATTACACAAGGACTGTAGTACACTGACGAAACAGATCGCAAACTACAATACCTACAAAATTTAGCTCTGGAAACTAACAAAAGATATATTAAGCATGCTTAACTGAAATACACTTGCACTGCCTTTCGGAAACCATCTTAAGGTCAAAAATAAAAGTATCGTAATAGCTAGCTGCAAATTTAGTTTTACCATTGATAACTAAGTAAAAAAAAAAGTTTGATAGAGGAGTATTTAACAAAATTTAAGGTGTACATAGAGACCTGTACTTACAGTATTTAACGAAAAACTATTAAATGTTGAATAACTTTTAAAACGGACGCCACAAAGTTCATACAAGTTAAGAAAAAAATAAAAAATACATTTGTAATGAGAATCCTCTGGTCCATTGAGTCCTTACAAGAACAAGATTTTACTTTTAAAAATAATCGAGAAATGCATAACTATCTTTCAGTGTTCAATCGTAGCACCAATTACGTTGTTAACATTTTCAGAGGAAGTGTCGGATTCCTTCAAGTCCTCTTCTGGAATCTTATCAAGAAACGAAACTCTTTCCTCGAGGTTACTTGGTTTTGTACATGGTTCTTTGTCCGACAGAGTTGAATAGCCCAGAAACAAACATTACAGTTTGTTAATGTTTAAAACGGGTTCAGTACTATAATTTTAAAAAAAATTTCAACATTCCTTACCGTAACTCTCAACATCTGAAAGGAAGCAAGGGTACAAGAGAATCTTGCTCAAATTTTGTAACAATTCCTACAACTACAATCACTTTTCGCCGAGCACTTACGTAAACACTGCTGCTTATATGAAGAACGAGCTTATAAGTAGCATATACAGCTGCTTTAGATTTCATGACCATCATTCCGGCTTGTTCTTTAACTTCTGGCAATGTTGCCTCCGCTGCTTCAATTACACTCAGTGTTGCACAAACTGCTGTCCGAGTGGGCAACCTCAAAGTTTTCATTAGTATCCCTTCTTCAGTTGGTTTAATCTGCAGTCTTTTATGGAAGTTGGACAACCAGTGTTCCACAACACTTACCTGAAAAATTGTAAATTCAAAATTAACCAATATTTAAAAATCATACGATTACTTAACTCATGCTCATATTTCAAGCCTTACCATATTCTTCGCCGATAAGCTTTGTACATCAGTGACAATTTCTCCTTTGAGCTGCGCAACCCGTTCGACAATTTTAAGAAACCGTATTTTTATTTTAGAAGCAATGCAAGCCATTCGTTTGACAATTTCCTTTTCAGCTGAAGAGAGATTAAAATTATTTTCCCCCCCACTTATTTTTCTCTATCCTAGAATTAGAAATTCTAAAAGAATACGACGAAAAAACTAATGTATACACTAATTTTCCCGAGCTTAACCTTAACGCCAAGTAGGTTGAATACTAGCGTTTTAAATACACGCATTTAGACTTAACCCTGCAAAAAATTTCGGCGTTAAATTTTGCTCACTTCCTTTCATAGAAAATACCAGAACCCGCAACTGCTTAACCGCTTTTGCACCTTCGAAATTTGGAATTCTACTTTAATCACTCTGACAACAGATGAGAATACGAGATGCCGAGGACGTCGTTATGAGAATAGTGGATTACCAGTTTTAGCAGAGGACTCCGACTCTTCAGCAGGAAGGGCATAATCAATCATATGATCCAACTTGTTCAGCATTCTGTTCTTTAAAGAAAAAACCTCTTCACTGAACTTAGTTTTATACGATTTAAAGGGAAGATTTATCTGAAATAAATTAAAAATCAAGGTTTATCTAGATCTTTGCTTGGAACAAGAGATCTTCCACCGATTTAAAACATGTTGGATAAAAACAGACCAAGAAGTCATTGGTTTCGAAGCACCAAGTCTAAAAAGACGAACTGGAAGTGATCAATTGAAAATTAAGCATTAAAGTTTGAGTTTAGTGGAGTTTAGTTGTGGAAGTCACTTGAAAATAATCAAGTTAAAGTTCTACCTGTGTGGAATTTTTGATAATCGCCAAAGCATCTTCAATTTTGTCCAAACTCCCACAAGCCAATTTGTCCAAGTATTCGTAAGGTACAACTTTCTTAGAGAAGTTAAATGCAGTTCCCGTTATTCTCTTTAAGCCTCTTTCAGTTCCATTAAGAAATGATCCAACAGTTTTGTTTATACCCTGAAAGAATAAAATTCTTAAAAATAAAAGTACTTTAAATAAAATAAGCTTAAATGGTTTCAAATTGAAACACTTAAATTCGGTCTACCTTTACGTGGTTATACTTCGAGGTTATGTAGGATAGTGTATCGGCTACCAATGGTATTGAAGTTGCTCGATGAAAGGAATTACACGCTTCCATCTGTAAATTAATAAATTTGATTAAGAAATCAGTCTACTGTAGACAAACGTAATATTTACTTTAAACCAAATACGAAAGTTAGTTAAAATTAGTTTAGTAACTTCAATGAAATTACCGAGTTAATAAAATAAAGAGGAAGTAAAAACATTGGAAATTAAAACCGATTGGAATCAGAACTGTTAACGAATTACATTGAAAATAATATAGCCGAATACAAGTGAAAAATAGTTCTTAATTAGCTCAGTAATTTAAAGGCAATAATTACAAGTTACTTTCACTTCAGTCCTTTGAAAGTAGAGTATCGAGAAATTAAAAAAAAAAAAAACTATAATCTTAAGCTTCGGAAAAATTAATTAAAGACAAGTAAAACGAAAAAAAGTTTGATAAAGTTTGATAAAGTTTACATGGAACTGCTAAAGTCAAGTACTCAAATAGAACTTAACATGGAGCGCAAGAACCCAACTCACGACTTCACCAGACCAAATCGAGAAGCGACAAGCTTAACCTTCGCGAAATGAAAAATCATCGGGGAACCCTTGTAAAGGTAAGGTATTGAAGACGAACTAAATACATATTTTAAGAGTAAAGGAAAATTAAATTAGTTTAAAAGTCAACACTCCGAAACTAAGTTTCTTAAAAATTTCCATTAAAACTACTGTAAAGACAAAACCACACTATTAAATATAAATGAAATTAGCTATCAAGCATTATGAATTATCCAACAAGTAGTTCATTCACACAAATCAAACTACACTCTTGATTAAAATTAAAAATCCCTAACTGCAGTATTTAAAAACGCTCAAATTCTATTTCACACATTGAGAATATCCAATCAATTACCTCAACTTCACAAACCTCATACTTACAAGCCATTTTTATAAATACAGTACTTGGTCGTTACATAAATGCTCTTTTCTAACTATTTCATTGAAGTATTTCATTTCTGTTATAAGTTATGAATTATATATGGTTTCGAGTGTTCTTCAAAGTGGATAATTAAGTTGGTCGGTTGGTTGGATTTTTTTTCTTTGTTTGTTTGCTTATCGATGATTTTATTTCTAAATGGAGTACATAGTGATTATTTTATAATGTTATAATGTTATAATGTTTCAGACCAACAAAGACCCTAGGATCCACTCATGGCTGGTCTACCTAACTGTGTTCGTAATTGTGTATGTCCTCCGTGGTGGCGGAGGGGACCTACAATTTTACGTGGGTTCCGAACCACAAGAACATAAGAAATTTATGTAAAAACTGCCTGTACATTGGCAACGACTAATTTTTACAAAACTAAATAATTATCAATTTAAAACTAATTAATTATCGATTTACAACTAAAGATAGAATCTCTGGATCCAGAGGATCAAGTCATAATAGACTACTATCCACAAATATGTTACACTCTATATCTATTTATAACCGACATTCAAATATATCAGATCCAAAGGATCCAGTCAATTTCATTACGGTATCCATCCAACCAAAAATAAGTCACGATCCATATCGATTGCGGACCAAGTCAAAATTTACCACCATATACATTACAATATATATACTAAGGAGGAAAAGTGTAGGTGTGGCTGTAAAGACTGTACAGTAATGTAGAAAGGTGTGTGCACCCATTTTGGGTCTCCCATTTAAAGGTGTTTGTGGGGCAAGTGAAGATCATGAGTTTTTCAATACCTCACAGTACTATGGGGGGCACCGCTCGGCAGAGGAATCTCTTTAAATGGGGTGTGTAAGGACAGAGAGTATCCCCTAACCCAAGATGCTGCCTCCCTGTATCCCACAACACTTGTGTTGAGCTGTGGGATCTATCCCCACAAAGCCTTAATTTTACTACTTTAAACTATACCCAATCTATCAACATATGCGTCTAATCGATTTTTAAACATGTTTATAGACGTGCTACTAATTACTTCTACTGGCAAACTATTCCAGCTATTTACTATTCTGTGCGTAAAAAAGTTTCTGGCAACTGTTGTCTCGAACCTTCTACCTGTCAACTTACACCCGTTATTTCTAGTTCTATTATATTGAGATATTTTGAAAAAGCTATCTCTATCTACGTTATCGAACCCATTCATAATTTTGAAAACCTGGATTAGATCACCCCTTAGCCTCCTAGTCTCGAGTGTAGTCAATTTTAACTCCTCAAGCCTATCCTCGTACGACTTTGACCTAAGCGACGGAATCATCTTAGTTGCTCGTCTTTGAACTCTTTCGATTTTGTCTATAAAATTGAATCGCCTACTCCAAATGGGGTCTAACTAATGATTTATAAAGAGGAACTATAATATCGCGCGATTTGTACTCAAAATTCCGAGCTATAAAACCTAACACTTTGTTCGCCTTATTGACCGCTGCTGTACTTTGTTTCGCTACTTTTAAATCACCATTGACTATAACTCCTAAATCTTTTTCCTGCTCTACGCTTGTTAACTCTTTCCCTGACATACTATACGCAAAATTACCATTACGCGAACCTATATGCAAAATTTTGCACTTATCGACGTTAAACCTCATTTGCCATGTGACTGACCAATCAACGATTTTATTCAGATGTTCCTGGATTTTACCTCTATCTTTGTCATTAATCGGCCCACCACCCAGCTTCGTGTCATCCGCAAACTTTGAAACTGTACTGACTAGGCCGACATCTAAATCGTTAATGTATATAAGAAAAAGCAAGGGGCCCAATACAGAACCCTGAGGAACACCACTCGCTACATTAGCCCAACACGACTCCGCTCCATCAACGACCACCCTCTGTTTCCTACCTCCCAACCACTCTTCTAGCCAATTTATTACTACACCCCTGTGTATGAGGATGAGAGGCTGTCACGTAAGCAGCAAATAACTAATTAACAATTTCTAAAATGGATAACATGATATATATATATATATATATATATATATATATATATATATGTAAAAATGAAATGAATAATCAATATTCATTTTTACATAAGAACCAAAATCGCTTAACGCGAGTTTGGATAGTAATTTTACTTGTGGCTTCCTATTCTTGATCGTGTCAAAACCCTACGATCTACCATACCTATGGTTTAGTCGTATCCACTTTTATTTGTTATAGAAGTTATTAATTAATTATGATTGTCTTGCATCTCACCCTCGTCCCTAGATTATGCATACACATTGCATATAACTCTTTGCCTCTAATTCGTTCTTATAAATCTTCCTAATAATGATTTGTATTATACGTACAAAATTTAATAACTATGACGTCATAAAGTAACTTAATTCTCTTCACGTTTTCCATACCTTGAACACTGAATCACGTGTTTAGTATTTGGACATCTTCCGTATTGAATGTATGGTAAATTCCTTAATAATAATAATAATAATAAAAAGAAAAAAAAAAGAAACTTCATTCTCTATACATCATTAGTTATGTTGTTTCCTACCTATTGTCTACTGATACCTATCAACCTATCAGTCCATATTTTACGCGTCTCTGTATTACGCACACAACCCATTGGATTATGTACATGTAAAATACGTCCACATATATTTTTTTTTATTATTTTTTTTAAGTGCGTTGAACCTTCAAGGCATTCATTAGGCTTACAGTAGTTAAATGCTCAAATTTGCGAATCAGCAGAACCGAACGTTTCTAAGATAAACATCTTTCGCTCTGATCCAAATCTATAACATATAATGTAATATAACATATTATGTTGTATATAAATTATCTTGTCATGTCTCATGTACTTGTGTTGTACTAATAACCATATATATAATAACCATATATAATCTGACCATATAATCTGACCATATAATCTGACCATATAATCTGACCATATAATCTGACCATATAATCTGACCATATAATCTAACCATATAATCTAACCATATAATCTAACCATATAATCTAACCATATAATCTAACCATATATATATATAAAAACACTGTAAGAATGGTAACGACGTAATGTACTTCAATGAAACTATAATTGAATGTAATGACTTTATATATAATGTAAGAATGTACTTTAATAGAATTGTAAGGGACAATCATAAGCGAATGGGAAGTAATCCATAATCGAAATCATAATTGTAATAAACCCAAACAAAAATGATATCGCCTTCAGAAATGAAGACGTGGCAAAAAAAAAAATAAGATTAGTTTTTATTTTTATTTATTTTTTTAATTTTTATTTGGAAACTTTCAAACACCTGATCGTGTTTAAAAGGGGGGAAACTTAACCTCCAACTGCCATCCCCCAACATTCAGGCATATTTTTATACATGTATTTGTAAAATGAAGGACACTTCATTACGAGACTCTGCCTTGGTCACTACTAAGAGACTCCCCTGGTTAGCAGCTTCGCTGCGGGGAGGGGGGGGCAGAGGCCCCTTGCCTCCTTAATATTTTTAGATTCCGGCCTGAGCTATGGTCGAAAGAGGTCGAACCTCTACCCCTGTAAATTCAGAGCAGTACCTGTATATTTTTAAGAAGTAAATTTACAGTAAGAGAAACTTTTTATTTTCCCCCTCGAGTTGGGAAATCGTCAGAGGAACTTAGTAAAGTCGACAAGTTATAAAGTATCAGAGAAAGAATTAGAAAATTATAGATGAAAAGTAACAGAAGAAATATCCGTTGCTTGCCTCCGTAACCAGAACCCCTTCGAATCCGAACCGATTAAGGGCCATAAAGGGGGGGGGGGGGTTAACAGTTGGCGACCCTATAGCCAGGATAAACACATAGAAGAAGGAAGGGTCTAACAGTTGGCGACCCTGCCAGGATAAGAAGAAGATTTATAAAAGAAGAAGATTTATAAAAGAAGAAGATTTATAAAAGAAGAAGATTTATAAAAGAAGAAGATTTATAAAGAAGAAGATTTATAAAAGAAGAAGATTTATAAAAGAAGATTTATAAAAAAGAAGATTTATAAAAGAAGAAGATTTATAAAAGAAGAAGATTTATAAAAGAAGAAGATTTATAAAGAAGAAGATTTATAAAAGAAGAAGATTTATAAAAGAAGAAGATTTATAAAAGAAGAAGATTTATAAAAGAAGATTTATCAGGATAAAACCATTTGACCGGCGTGTCACGACTTCTAGTTCGTAACATCCACCCTTGACCGGTGTGTCACGACTCCAAGTTCTTCACGCCTAGTTTTCATCACAAGAAGAAGTAGCCAGCAAGACGTCTTCAGGACACGTCTCTGAGGATTTTGCCAGTAGAACTTTTGTTAAGTACATTTTGTTTTTTTAAGTAATTTATAAACACTTGAAAAGTCAGTATTATTAACAGTTAATAATGAGTATTAAGTCAGAATTTACAAGAAACAGTGAACACTTCAGACACTAGTGATACATTTTTCTTAGTGTAACAGAGTTAATTTCAAAAGAGAGAGTTAATTTCAAAAAGAGAGAGTTAATTTCAAAAAGAGAGTTAATTTCAAAAAGAGAGTTAATTTCAAAAAGAGAGAGTTAATTTCAAAAAGAGAGAGTTATAATTTCAGAAAGAGAAGTAATTTCAAAGAGAGAGAGTTAATTTCAAAGAGAGATGAGTTAATTCGAAGAGAGAGAGTTAATTTCGAAGAGAGAGAGTTAATTTCGAAGAGGAGAGAGAGTTAATTCGAAGAGAGAGAGTTAATTTCGAAGAGAGAGAGGTTAATTTCGAAGAGAGAGAGTTAATTTCGAAGAAGAGAGAGTTAATTTCAGAGAGAGAGAGTAATTCAGAGTTATTTTCACTGTTATATTCAGTATAGAATAATTTTATTTTATGTACCAAACATAATAATACCAGAGTGAAATGTTGTTTACATTTTATATTTTTGTTTTGCAAATTTTTTCAATTACGGAATGTGATTGACTTGCAAATTAAGAGAGAGAGAGAGAGTTTACAGAGAGTTATAGATTTAGAGAGATATTGAAGTCAGTTTAGTTGCAAAAAAGTTGCAAGTCAGTTTTGAAGTCAGTTTTAGTTGCAAGAAGTTGCAAGAAGTTTGAAGTCCGTTTTCGTTGCAAAGAAGTTGCAAGTCAGTTTTTGAAGTCCGTTTTCGTTGCAAAGAAGTTGCAAGTCAGTTTTGAAGTCCGTTTTCGTTGCAAAGAAGTTGCAAGTCAGTTTTGCAAGTCCGTTTTCGTTGCAAAGAAGTTGCAAGTCAGTTTTGAAGTCCGTTTCGTTGCAAAGAAGTTGCAAGTCAGTTTTGAAGTCCGTTTTCGTTGCAAAGAAGTTGCAAGTCAGTTTTGAAGTCCGTTTTCGTTGCAAGAAGTTGCAAGTCAGTTTTGAAGTCCAGTTTCGTTGCAAAGAAGTGCAAGTCAGTTTTGAAGTCCGTTTTCGTTGCAAAGAAGTTGCAAGTCAGTTTGAAGTCCGTTTTCGTTGCAAAGAAGTTGCAAGTCAGTTTTGAAGTCCGTTTTCGTTGCAAAAGAAGTTGCAAGTCAGTTTTGAAGTCCGTTTTTCGTTGCAAAGAAGTTGCAAGTCAGTGTTTGAAGTCAGTTTTCGTGCAAAGAAGTTGCAAGTCAGTTTTGAAGTCAGTTTTCGTTGCAAAGAAGTTGCAAGTCAGTTTTGAAAGTCAGTTTTCGTTGCAAAGAAGTTGCAAGTCAGTTTTCGTTGCAAATAAGTTGCAAATCAGTTTTCAGTTGGTTGCATCCAAAAGGGATAACCAAACCCCAGAGATTTATAAAGATACTTGACAAGCGTTCAAGTTAGATAGTTTAAGTTTCAAGAATACTTGATAAGAGTTCAAGTTACAGTTCAGAAATACTGACAAGCGTTCAAGTCAGATAGTTTCAGAATACTTGACAAGAGGTCAAGTCAGAAGGTTGCGCCAAGATGGACACCGCCCCAGAGATTTATAGAAATACTTGACAAGAGGTCAAGTCAGAAGGTTGCGCCAAGATGGACAACCGCCCCAGAGACATAGAAATACTTGCAAGAGGTCAAGTCAGAAGGTTGCGCCAAAAGGGACAACCGCCCCAAGAGATTTATAGAAATACTTGACAAGAGGTCAAGTCAGAAGGTTGCGCCAAGATGGACAACCGCCCCAGAGATTTATAGAAATACTTGACAAGAGGTCAAGTCAGAAGGTTGCGCCAAAAGGGACAACCGCCCAGAGATTTATAGAAAATACTTGATAGAGGTCAAGTCAGAAGGTTGCGCCAAAAGGGACAACCGCCCAGAGATTTATAGAAATACTTGATAAGAGGTCAAGTCAGAAGGTTGCGCCAAAAGGGACAACCGCCCCAGAGATTTATAGAAATACTTGATAAGAGGTCAAGTCAGAAGGTTGCGCCAAAAGGGACAACCGCCCCAGAGATTTTATAGAAATACTTGATAAGAGGTCAAGTCAATAGGTTGCGCCAAAAGGGACAACCGCCCCAGAGATTTATAGAAATACTTGAAAGAGGTCAAGTCAGAAGGTTGCGCCAAAAGGGACAACCGCCCCAGAGATTTATAGAAATACTTGGTAAGAGGTCAAGTCAATAGGTTGCATCCAAGAGGGACAACGCCCCAGAGATTACAGAAGTCAGTTTTGAAAAGTTAGTTTTGAAAAAAAAAGTAGTTTTGAAAAAAAAGTTAGTTTTGAAAAAAAAGTTAGTTTTGAAAAAAAAAGTTAGTTTTGAGAAAGTTAGTTTGAAAAAAAAGTTAGTTTTTAAGTCCCAAGTCATTTCAATGCAGTCAATTGAATTCAACTTTTCCTTTGTAAGTTAAGAGAATTTAATTTAAGAAAATGTAATTTACGAATTTAATTCAACCTTTTTTTGTGTTGTAAAGAGAATTTAATTCAACCTGAATTGACCGGGTTGCGTCTTTAGTTAACCTTTCTTTGTTTTGTTGTAAGAAGGAAATGGACCGATTTGTCTTTTCTCTTTTTCATGCCATTGTTGCGTATAAAAATATATAGGTAAAATGACATATTTTATTGTTGGCAACCAAAACCGTTTTTACAAATGTTGGTAACGAGTTTATAATTATTGCGATTATATGATGACAGAAATAGTGTAATAATTAATCGATAATGTACCTAATTTATCTTGCTCTGTATGGTCGGGAAATTTACCCGTAGGACCGCACATGGCCCTAAATTTCAGTTGTGTTTATTCTTTTTTGTCATTTAATTTTAATAAAACTTCTACACAATAAAACATATGTATTTATCATATGCAAACAAGTTTTCAGACTAAAATATCAAATAATTCAAATTCTATCAACATTCAACGAAAGAGTATGATTTTTCTACTTAACATGCAAAAAATTATTAAACCTTTTTAATATTTTTTTTTTAGTATATAAAAATAATTTTTAATGTAAAATTTACCTGAAATTATTAAAAGAAAAGATTGTTCGAAATGCTTTCCTTCCATTTCAATAACACTTTTATTCTTGGCCGAAACTCATCTAAGGTTCGATTTACTTTTATTTTTAAGAATATTATAAAATTATGTTTAGCTCACTAAAATGCATAAATTGGTTTCTATTGTTAATTTGTATTCTTATTTTCTTAATTCAATTTATCGTACCGATACTTCTGGTTAATGTTTATATGTTCATATATAGCTAGGAATGTTACGTCGAATTAATTCCATCTTCAAAATTCAATTTTTAAACCGTGAGATTTACTTCATCAATTGTAAGTCCTCTAAGTACATTTCTTTGTATTACCTTAATACGTGGAACTGATTTAATTAAATACTTAAATACTACCTTGAACTTAAAGGATTTTATAATAATAATAATAATAATAATAATAACAACAATAATTGACTCAAAAGATTTTATAACCCTAAAACCCATCTTAAATTATTATACATTATTTTTTAAACTTTGTTAATTCAAAAACCCCTCCAAATCTCTACACATACACACGTATGTATGCACACTATATACTATATATACAAACCTTATTCTAAAATCATTCGATATCACAAACTATTTCATAGCGTGTAGGTGCTAACTCTGCTATTATATAGTCCTAAGCCTTTTTGCTTACTATATATAAATTTTTGCTCAGGCATTTATTCAGTTAATTAAGAATCCTTTCCGCTAGTCTGTCCCTCAAAGTTATGATACACACTTGTATCTAATACACACAAATACACACTAGACCACAGGTCTATACATCATCCATTACGTAATTCGATTTTTTACCTACAATAGTCAATAAAATTAGTTATAGACTGCACGATCAGGGTAACTTTGGAAAATAATTTATATTTTTTCCTTTTACCTACTATTCATTATGTACATAATTTTTTCCCACAGAAAAATAAAAATTTTGTAAAAAAATTTAACAATATCATTCTTTGTCTAGCGTAATTGTTTGTCTAAAATTGAAGTATTAATCGTTGAATTTTTTATATTATATAATAACTCACTTGCTCTGTATAAAAATTTGTAATGTAAAGAAAAAAATTCGTCATCTAACTTGAAGTAGTTAGGATGTTATTTTCTCATTTGTATTGTATTAATGGTACCCTATTAGATTATTGTATAATATCGTTTTTTTTTAAAAGGAGAGCAATGTAAAAATGAAATGAATAATCAATATTCATTTTTACATAAGAACCAAAATCGCTTAACGCGAGTTTGGATAGTAATTTTACTTGTGGCTTCCTATTCTTGATCGTGTCAAAACCCTACGATCTACCATACCTATGGTTTAGTCGTATCCACTTTTATTTGTTATAGAAGTTATTAATTAATTATGATTGTCTTGCATCTCACCCTCGTCCCTAGATTATGCATACACATTGCATATAACTCTTTGCCTCTAATTCGTTCTTATAAATCTTCCTAATAATGATTTGTATTATACGTACAAAATTTAATAACTATGACGTCATAAAGTAACTTAATTCTCTTCACGTTTTCCATACCTTGAACACTGAATCACGTGTTTAGTATTTGGACATCTTCCGTATTGAATGTATGGTAAATTCCTTAATAATAATAATAATAATAAAAAGAAAAAAAAAAAAACTTCATTCTCTATACATCATTAGTTATGTTGTTTCCTACCTATTGTCTACTGATACCTATCAACCTATCAGTCCATATTTTACGCGTCTCTGTATTACGCACACAACCCATTGGATTATGTACATGTAAAATACGTCCACATATTTTTTTTTATTTTTTTTAAGTGCGTGAACCTTCAAGGCATTCATTAGGCTTACAGTAGTTAAATGCTCAAATTTGCGAATCAGCAGAACCGAACGTTTCTAAGATAAACATCTTTCGCTCTGATCCAAACTATAACATATAATGTAATATAACATATTATGTTGTATATAAATTATCTTGTCATGTCTCATGTACTTGTGTTGTACTAATAACCATATATATAATAACATATATAATCTGACCATAATCGACCATATAATCTGACCATATAATCTGACCATATAATCTGACCATATAATCTGACCATATAATCTAACCATATAATCTAACCATATCTACCATAATCTAACCATATAATCTAACCATATAATCTAACCATATATATATATAAAAACACTGTAAGAATGGTAACGACGTAATGTACTTCAATGAAACTATAATTGAATGTAATGACTTTATATATAATGTAAGAATGTACTTAATAGAATTGTAAGGGACAATCATAAGCGAATGGGAAGTAATCCATAATCGAAATCATAATTGTAATAAACCCAAACAAAAATGATATCGCCTTCAGAAATGAAGACGTGGCAAAAAAAAAATAAGATAGTTTTTATTTTTATTTATTTTTTTAATTTTTATTTGGAAACTTTCAAACACCTGATCGTGTTTAAAAGGGGGGAAACTTAACCTCCAACTGCCATCCCCCAACATTCAGGCATATTTTATACATGTATTTGTAAAATGAAGGACACTTCATTACGAGACTCTGCCTTGGTCACTACTAAGAGACTCCCCTGGTTAGCAGCTTCGCTGCGGGGAGGGGGGGGCAGAGGCCCCTTGCCTCCTTAATATTTTTAGATTCCGGCCTGAGCTATGGTCGAAAGAGGTCGAACCTCTACCCCTGTAAATTCAGAGCAGTACCTGTATTTTTAAGAAGTAAATTTACAGTAAGAAAACTTTTTATTTTCCCCCTCGAGTTGGGAAATCGTCAGAGGAACTTAGTAAAGTCGACAAGTTATAAAGTATCAGAGAAAGAATTAGAAAATTATAGATGAAAAGTAACAGAAGAAATATCCGTTGCTTGCCTCCGTAACCAGAACCCCCTTCGAATCCGAACCGATTAAGGGCCATAAAGGGGGGGGGGTTAACAGTTGGCGACCCTATAGCCAGGATAAACACATAGAAGAAGGAAGGGTCTAACAGTTGGCGACCCTGCCAGGATAAGAAGAAGATTTATAAAAGAAGAAGATTTATAAAAGAAGAAGATTTATAAAAGAAGAAGATTTATAAAAGAAGAAGATTTATAAAAGAAGAAGATTTATAAAAGAAGAAGATTTATAAAAGAAGATTTATAAAAGAAGAAGATTTATAAAAGAAGAAGATTTATAAAAGAAGAAGATTTATAAAAGAAGAAGATTTATAAAAGAAGAAGATTTATAAAAGAAGAAGATTTATAAAAGAAGAAGATTTATAAAAGAAGAAGATTTATAAAAGAAGATTTATCAGGATAAAACCATTTGACCGGCGTGTCACGACTTCTAGTTCGTAACATCCACCCTTGACCGGTGTGTCACGACTCCAAGTTCTTCACGCCTAGTTTTCATCCAAGAAGAAGTAGCCAGCAAGACGTCTTCAGGACACGTCTCTGAGGATTTTGCCAGTAGAACTTTTGTTAAGTACATTTTGTTTTTTTTAAGTAATTTATAAACACTTGAAAAGTCAGTATTATTAACAGTTAATAATGAGTATTAAGTCAGAATTTACAAGAAACAGTGAACACTTCAGACACTAGTGATACATTTTTCTTAGTGTAACAGAGTTAATTTCAAAAAGAGAGAGTTAATTTCAAAAAGAGAGAGTTAATTTCAAAAAGAGAGAGTTAATTTCAAAAAGAGAGAGTTAATTCAAAAGAGAGAGTTAATTTCAGAAAGAGAGAGTTAATTTCAAAGAGAGAGAGTTAATTTCAAAGAGAGAGAGTTAATTTCGAAGAGAGAGAGTTAATTTCGAAGAGAGAGAGTTAATTTCGAAGAGAGAGAGTTAATTTCGAAGAGAGAGAGTTAATTTCGAAGAGAGAGAGTTAATTTCGAAGAGAGAGAGTTAATTTCGAAGAGAGAGAGTTAATTTCGAAGAGAGAGAGAGTTAATTTCAGTTATTTTCACTGTTATATTCAGTATAGAATAATTTTATTTTATGTACCAAACATAATAATACCAGAGTGAAATGTTGTTTACATTTTATATTTTTGTTTGCAAATTTTTTTCAATTACTGAATTGGATTGACTTGCAAATTAAGAGAGAGAGAGAGAGTTTACAGAGAGTTTATAGATTTAGAGAGATATTTGAAGTCAGTTTTAGTTGCAAAAAGTTGCAAGTCAGTTTTGAAGTCAGTTTTAGTTGCAAAGAAGTTGCAAGTCAGTTTTGAAGTCCGTTTTCGTTGCAAAGAAGTTGCAAGTCAGTTTTGAAGTCCGTTTTCGTTGCAAAGAAGTTGCAAGTCAGTTTTGAAGTCCGTTTTCGTTGCAAAGAAGTTGCAAGTCAGTTTTGAAGTCCGTTTTCGTTGCAAAGAAGTTGCAAGTCAGTTTTGAAGTCCGTTTTCGTTGCAAAGAAGTTGCAAGTCAGTTTTGAAGTCCGTTTTCGTTGCAAAGAAGTTGCAAGTCAGTTTTGAAGTCCGTTTTCGTTGCAAAGAAGTTGCAAGTCAGTTTTGAAGTCCGTTTTCGTTGCAAAGAAGTTGCAAGTCAGTTTTGAAGTCCGTTTTCGTTGCAAAGAAGTTGCAAGTCAGTTTTGAAGTCCGTTTTCGTTGCAAAGAAGTTGCAAGTCAGTTTTGAAGTCCGTTTTCGTTGCAAAGAAGTTGCAAGTCAGTTTTGAAGTCCGTTTTCGTTGCAAAGAAGTTGCAAGTCAGTTTTGAAGTCAGTTTTCGTTGCAAAGAAGTTGCAAGTCAGTTTTGAAGTCAGTTTTCGTTGCAAAGAAGTTGCAAGTCAGTTTTGAAGTCAGTTTTCGTTGCAAAGAAGTTGCAAGTCAGTTTTCGTTGCAAATAAGTTGCAAATCAGTTTTCAGTTGGTTGCATCCAAAAGGGATAACCAAACCCCAGAGATTTATAAAGATACTTGACAAGCGTTCAAGTTAGATAGTTTAAGTTTCAAGAATACTTGATAAGAGTTCAAGTTACAGTTCAGAATACTTGACAAGCGTTCAAGTCAGATAGTTTCAGAATACTTGACAAGAGGTCAAGTCAGAAGGTTGCGCCAAGATGGACACCGCCCCAGAGATTTATAGAAATACTTGACAAGAGGTCAAGTCAGAAGGTTGCGCCAAGATGGACAACCGCCCCCAGAGACATAGAAATACTTGGCAAGAGGTCAAGTCAGAAGGTTGCGCCAAAAGGGACAACCGCCCAAGAGATTTATAGAAATACTTGACAAGAGGTCAAGTCAGAAGGTTGCGCCAAGATGGACAACCGCCCCAGAGATTTATAGAAATACTTGACAAGAGGTCAAGTCAGAAGGTTGCGCCAAAAGGGACAACCGCCCCAGAGATTTATAGAAAATACTTGATAAGAGGTCAAGTCAGAAGGTTGCGCCAAAAGGGACAACCGCCCCAGAGATTTATAGAAATACTTGATAAGAGGTCAAGTCAGAAGGTTGCGCCAAAAGGGACAACCGCCCCAGAGATTTATAGAAATACTTGATAAGAGGTCAAGTCAGAAGGTTGCGCCAAAAGGGACAACCGCCCCAGAGATTTATAGAAATACTTGATAAGAGGTCAAGTCAATAGGTTGCGCCAAAAGGGACAACCGCCCCAGAGATTTATAGAAATACTTGATAAGAGGTCAAGTCAGAAGGTTGCGCCAAAAGGGACAACCGCCCCAGAGATTTATAGAAATACTTGGTAAGAGGTCAAGTCAATAGGTTGCATCCAAGAGGGACAACCGCCCCAGAGATTACAGAAGTCAGTTTTGAAAAAGTTAGTTTTGAAAAAAAAAAGTTAGTTTTGAAAAAAAAAGTTAGTTTTGAAAAAAAAGTTAGTTTTGAAAAAAAAAGTTAGTTTTGAGAAAGTTAGTTTTGAAAAAAAAAGTTAGTTTTTAAGTCCCAAGTCATTTCAATGCAGTCAATTGAATTCAACTTTTCCTTTGTAAGTTAAGAGAATTTAATTTAAGAAAATGTAATTTACGAATTTAATTCAACCTTTTTTTTGTGTTGTAAAGAGAATTTAATTCAACCTGAATTGACCGGGTTGCGTCTTTAGTTAACCTTTCTTTGTTTTGTTGTAAGAAGGAAATGGACCGATTTGTCTTTTCTCTTTTTCATGCCATTGTTGCGTATAAAAATATATAGGTAAAATGACATATTTTATTGTTGGCAACCAAAACCGTTTTTACAAATGTTGGTAACGAGTTTTATAATTATTGCGATTATATGATGACAGAAATAGTGTAATAATTAATCGATAATGTACCTAATTTATCTTGCTCTGTATGGTCGGGAAATTTACCCGTAGGACCGCACATGGCCCTAAATTTCAGTTGTGTTTATTCTTTTTTGTCATTTAATTTTAATAAACTTCTACACAATAAAACATATGTATTTATCATATGCAAACAAGTTTTCAGACTAAAATATCAAATAATTCAAATTCTATCAACATTCAACGAAAGAGTATGATTTTTCTACTTAACATGCAAAAAATTATTAAACCTTTTTAATATTTTTTTTTTAGTATATAAAAAATAATTTTTAATGTAAAATTTACCTGAAATTATTAAAAGAAAAGATTGTTCGAAATGCTTTCCTTCCATTTCAATAACACTTTTTATTCTTGGCCGAAACTCATCTAAGGTTCGATTTACTTTTATTTTAAGAATATTATAAAATTATGTTTAGCTCACTAAAATGCATAAATTGGTTTCTATTGTTAATTTGTATTCTTAATTTTCTTAATTCAATTATATCGTACCGATACTTCTGGTTAATGTTTATATAGTTCATATATAGCTAGGAATGTTACGTCGAATTTAATTCCATCTTCAAAAATTCAATTTTTAAACCGTGAGATTTACTTTCATCAATTGTAAGTCCTCTAAGTACATTTCTTTGTATTACCTTAATACGTGGAACTGATTTAATTAAATACTTAAATACTACCTTGAACTTAAAGGATTTTATAATAATAATGATAATAATAATAATAATAACAACAATAATTGACTCAAAAGATTTTATAACCCTAAAACCCATCTTAAATTATTATACATTATTTTTAAACTTTGTTAATTCAAAAACCTTCCAAATCTCTACACATACACACGTATGTATGCACACTATATATACTATATATACAAACCTTATTCTAAAATCATTCGATATCACAAACTATTTCATAGCGTGTAGGTGCTAACTCTGCTATTTATATAGTCCTAAGCCTTTTTGCTTACTATATATAAATTTTTGCTCAGGCATTTATTCAGTTAATTTAAGAATCCTTTCCGCTAGTCTGTCCCTCAAAGTTATGATACACACTTTGTATCTAATACACACAAATACACACTAGACCACAGGTCTATACATCATCCATTACGTAATTCGATTTTTTACCTACAATAGTCAATAAAATTAGTTATAGACTGCACGATCAGGGTAACTTTGGAAAATAATTTATATTTTTTTCCTTTTACCTACTATTCATTATGTACATAATTTTTTCCCACAGAAAAATAAAAATTTTGTAAAAAAATTTAACAATATCATTCTTTGTCTAGCGTAATTGTTTGTCTAAAATTGAAGTATTAATCGTTGAATTTTTATTATATAATAACTCACTTGCTCTGTATAAAAATTTGTAATGTAAAGAAAAAAATTCGTCATCTAACTTGAAGTAGTTAGGATGTTATTTTCTCATTTGTATTGTATTAATGGTACCCTATTAGATTATTGTATAAATATCGTTTTTTTTTAAAAGGAGAGCAATGTAAAAATGAAATGAATAATCAATATTCATTTTTACATAAGAACCAAAATCGCTTAACGCGAGTTTGGATAGTAATTTTACTTGTGGCTTCCTATTCTTGATCGTGTCAAAACCCTACGATCTACCATACCTATGGTTTAGTCGTATCCACTTTTATTTGTTATAGAAGTTATTAATTAATTATGATTGTCTTGCATCTCACCCTCGTCCCTAGATTATGCATACACATTGCATATAACTCTTTGCCTCTAATTCGTTCTTATAAATCTTCCTAATAATGATTTGTATTATACGTACAAAATTTAATAACTATGACGTCATAAAGTAACTTAATTCTCTTCACGTTTTCCATACCTTGAACACTGAATCACGTGTTTAGTATTTGGACATCTTCCGTATTGAATGTATGGTAAATTCCTTAATAATAATAATAATAATAAAAAGAAAAAAAAAAGAAACTTCATTCTCTATACATCATTAGTTATGTTGTTTCCTACCTATTGTCTACTGATACCTATCAACCTATCAGTCCATATTTTACGCGTCTCTGTATTACGCACACAACCCATTGGATTATGTACATGTAAAATACGTCACATATATTTTTTTTTATTATTTTTTTTAAGTGCGTTGAACCTTCAAGGCATTCATTAGGCTTACAGTAGTTAAATGCTCAAATTTGCGAATCAGCAGAACCGAACGTTTCTAAGAAAACATCTTTCGCTCTGATCCAAATCTATAACATATAATGTAATATAACATATGTTGTATATAAATTATCTTGTCATGTCTCATGTACTTGTGTTGTACTAAAACCATATATATATAATAACCATATATAATCTGACCATATAATCTGACCATATAATCTGACCATATAATCTGACCATATAATCTGACCATATAATCTAACCATATAATCTAACCATATAATCTAACCATATAATCTAACCATATAATCTAACCATATATATATATATAAAAACACTGTAAGAATGGTAACGACGTAATGTACTTCAATGAAACTATAATTGAATGTAATGACTTTATATAATGTAAGAATGTACTTTAATAGAATTGTAAGGGACAATCATAAGCGAATGGGAAGTAATCCATAATCGAAATCATAATTGTAATAAACCCAAACAAAAATGATATCGCCTTCAGAAATGAAGACGTGGCAAAAAAAAAAATAAGATTAGTTTTTATTTTATTTTTTTTTTAATTTTATTTGGAAACTTTCAAACACCTGATCGTGTTTAAAAGGGGGGAAACTTAACCTCCAACTGCCATCCCCCAACATTCAGGCATATTTTTATACATGTATTTGTAAAATGAAGGACACTTCATTACGAGACTCTGCCTTGGTCACTACTAAGAGACTCCCCTGGTTAGCAGCTTCGCTGCGGGGAGGGGGGGGCAGAGGCCCCTTGCCTCCTTAATATTTTTAGATTCCGGCCTGAGCTATGGTCGAAAGAGGTCGAACCTCTACCCCTGTAAATTCAGAGCAGTACCTGTATATTTTTAAGAAGTAAATTTACAGTAAGAGAAACTTTTTATTTTCCCCCTCGAGTTGGGAAATCGTCAGAGGAACTTAGTAAAGTCGACAAGTTATAAAGTATCAGAGAAAGAATTAGAAAATTATAGATGAAAAGTAACAGAAGAAATATCCGTTGCTTGCCTCCGTAACCAGAACCCCCTTCGAATCCGAACCGATTAAGGGCCATAAAGGGGGGGGGGGTTAACAGTTGGCGACCCTATAGCCAGGATAAACACATAGAAGAAGGAAGGGTCTAACAGTTGGCGACCCTGCCAGGATAAGAAGAAGATTTATAAAAGAAGAAGATTTATAAAAGAAGAAGATTTATAAAAGAAGAAGATTTATAAAAGAAGAAGATTTATAAAAGAAGAAGATTTATAAAAGAAGAAGATTTATAAAAGAAGATTTATAAAGAAGAAGAGATTTATAAAAGAAGAAGATTTATAAAAGAAGAATTTATAAAAGAGAAGATTTATAAAAGAAGAAGATTTATAAAAGAAGAAGATTTATAAAAGAAGAAGATTTATAAAAGAAGAAGATTTATAAAGAAGATTTATCAGGATAAAACCATTGACCGGCGTGTCACGACTTCTAGTTCGTAACATCCACCCTTGACCGGTGTGTCACGACTCCAAGTTCTTCACGCCTAGTTTTCATCCAAGAAGAAGTAGCCAGCAAGACGTCTTCAGGACACGTCTCTGAGGATTTTGCCAGTAGAACTTTTGTTAAGTACATTTTGTTTTTTTTAAGTAATTTATAAACACTTGAAAAGTCAGTATTATTAACAGTTAATAATGAGTATTAAGTCAGAATTTACAAGAAACAGTGAACACTTCAGACACTAGTGATACATTTTTCTTAGTGTAACAGAGTTAATTTCAAAAAGAGAGAGTTAATTTCAAAAAGAGAGAGTTAATTTCAAAAAGAGAGAGTTAATTTCAAAAAGAGAGAGTTAATTTCAAAAAGAGAGAGTTAATTTCAGAAAGAGAGAGTTAATTTCAAAGAGAGAGAGTTAATTTCAAAGAGAGAGAGTTAATTTCAAAGAGAGAGAGTTAATTTCGAAGAGAGAGAGTTAATTTCGAAGAGAGAGAGTTAATTTCGAAGAGAGAGAGTTAATTTCGAAGAGAGAGAGTTAATTTCGAAGAGAGAGAGTTAATTTCGAAGAGAGAGTTAATTTCGAAGAGAGAGAGTTAATTTCGAAGAGAGAGAGAGTTAATTTCAGTTATTTTCACTGTTATATTCAGTATAGAATAATTTTATTTTATGTACCAAACATAATAATACCAGAGTGAAATGTTGTTTACATTTTATATTTTTGTTTGCAAATTTTTTTCAATTACTGAATTGGATTGACTTGCAAATTAAGAGAGAGAGAGAGTTTACAGAGAGTTTATAGATTTAGAGAGATATTTGAAGTCAGTTTTAGTTGCAAAAAAGTTGCAAGTCAGTTTTGAAGTCAGTTTTAGTTGCAAAGAAGTTGCAAGTCAGTTTTGAAGTCCGTTTTCGTTGCAAAGAAGTTGCAAGTCAGTTTTGAAGTCCGTTTTCGTTGCAAAGAAGTTGCAAGTCAGTTTTGAAGTCCGTTTTCGTTGCAAAGAAGTTGCAAGTCAGTTTTGAAGTCCGTTTTCGTTGCAAAGAAGTTGCAAGTCAGTTTTGAAGTCCGTTTTCGTTGCAAAGAAGTTGCAAGTCAGTTTTGAAGTCCGTTTTCGTTGCAAAGAAGTTGCAAGTCAGTTTTGAAGTCCGTTTTCGTTGCAAAGAAGTTGCAAGTCAGTTTTGAAGTCCGTTTTCGTTGCAAAGAAGTTGCAAGTCAGTTTTGAAGTCCGTTTTCGTTGCAAAGAAGTTGCAAGTCAGTTTTGAAGTCCGTTTTCGTTGCAAAGAAGTTGCAAGTCAGTTTTGAAGTCAGTTTTCGTTGCAAAGAAGTTGCAAGTCAGTTTTGAAGTCAGTTTTCGTTGCAAAGAAGTTGCAAGTCAGTTTTGAAGTCAGTTTTCGTTGCAAAGAAGTTGCAAGTCAGTTTTCGTTGCAAATAAGTTGCAAATCAGTTTTCAGTTGGTTGCATCCAAAAGGGATAACCAAACCCCAGAGATTTATAAAGATACTTGACAAGCGTTCAAGTTAGATAGTTTAAGTTTCAAGAATACTTGATAAGAGTTCAAGTTACAGTTCAGAATACTTGACAAGCGTTCAAGTCAGATAGTTTCAGAATACTTGACAAGAGGTCAAGTCAGAAGGTTGCGCCAAGATGGACAACCGCCCCAGAGATTTATAGAAATACTTGACAAGAGGTCAAGTCAGAAGGTTGCGCCAAGATGGACAACCGCCCCAGAGACATAGAAATACTTGGCAAGAGGTCAAGTCAGAAGGTTGCGCCAAAAGGGACAACCGCCCAAGAGATTTATAGAAATACTTGACAAGAGGTCAAGTCAGAAGGTTGCGCCAAGATGGACAACCGCCCCAGAGATTTATAGAAATACTTGACAAGAGGTCAAGTCAGAAGGTTGCGCCAAAAGGGACAACCGCCCCAGAGATTTATAGAAAATACTTGATAAGAGGTCAAGTCAGAAGGTTGCGCCAAAAGGGACAACCGCCCCAGAGATTTATAGAAATACTTGATAAGAGGTCAAGTCAGAAGGTTGCGCCAAAAGGGACAACCGCCCCAGAGATTTATAGAAATACTTGATAAGAGGTCAAGTCAGAAGGTTGCGCCAAAAGGGACAACCGCCCCAGAGATTTATAGAAATACTTGATAAGAGGTCAAGTCAATAGGTTGCGCCAAAAGGGACAACCGCCCCAGAGATTTATAGAAATACTTGATAAGAGGTCAAGTCAGAAGGTTGCGCCAAAAGGGACAACCGCCCCAGAGATTTATAGAAATACTTGGTAAGAGGTCAAGTCAATAGGTTGCATCCAAGAGGGACAACCGCCCCAGAGATTACAGAAGTCAGTTTTGAAAAAGTTAGTTTTGAAAAAAAAAAGTTAGTTTTGAAAAAAAAAGTTAGTTTTGAAAAAAAAGTTAGTTTTGAAAAAAAAAGTTAGTTTTGAGAAAGTTAGTTTTGAAAAAAAAGTTAGTTTTTAAGTCCCAAGTCATTTCAATGCAGTCAATTGAATTCAACTTTTCCTTTGTAAGTTAAGAGAATTTAATTTAAGAAAATGTAATTTACGAATTTAATTCAACCTTTTTTTTGTGTTGTAAAGAGAATTTAATTCAACCTGAATTGACCGGGTTGCGTCTTTAGTTAACCTTTCTTTGTTTTGTTGTAAGAAGGAAATGGACCGATTTGTCTTTTCTCTTTTTCATGCCATTGTTGCGTATAAAAATATATAGGTAAAATGACATATTTTATTGTTGGCAACCAAAACCGTTTTTACAAATGTTGGTAACGAGTTTTATAATTATTGCGATTATATGATGACAGAAATAGTGTAATAATTAATCGATAATGTACCTAATTTATCTTGCTCTGTATGGTCGGGAAATTTACCCGTAGGACCGCACATGGCCCTAAATTTCAGTTGTGTTTATTCTTTTTTGTCATTTAATTTTAATAAACTTCTACACAATAAAACATATGTATTTATCATATGCAAACAAGTTTTCAGACTAAAATATCAAATAATTCAAATTCTATCAACATTCAACGAAAGAGTATGATTTTTCTACTTAACATGCAAAAAATTATTAAACCTTTTTAATATTTTTTTTTTAGTATATAAAAAATAATTTTTAATGTAAAATTTACCTGAAATTATTAAAAGAAAAGATTGTTCGAAATGCTTTCCTTCCATTTCAATAACACTTTTTATTCTTGGCCGAAACTCATCTAAGGTTCGATTTACTTTTATTTTTAAGAATATTATAAAATTATGTTTAGCTCACTAAAATGCATAAATTGGTTTCTATTGTTAATTTGTATTCTTAATTTTCTTAATTCAATTATATCGTACCGATACTTCTGGTTAATGTTTATATAGTTCATATATAGCTAGGAATGTTACGTCGAATTTAATTCCATCTTCAAAAATTCAATTTTTAAACCGTGAGATTTACTTTCATCAATTGTAAGTCCTCTAAGTACATTTCTTTGTATTACCTTAATACGTGGAACTGATTTAATTAAATACTTAAATACTACCTTGAACTTAAAGGATTTTATAATAATAATGATAATAATAATAATAATAACAACAATAATTGACTCAAAAGATTTTATAACCCTAAAACCCATCTTAAATTATTATACATTATTTTTAAACTTTGTTAATTCAAAAACCTTCCAAATCTCTACACATACACACGTATGTATGCACACTATATATACTATATATACAAACCTTATTCTAAAATCATTCGATATCACAAACTATTTCATAGCGTGTAGGTGCTAACTCTGCTATTTATATAGTCCTAAGCCTTTTTGCTTACTATATATAAATTTTTGCTCAGGCATTTATTCAGTTAATTTAAGAATCCTTTCCGCTAGTCTGTCCCTCAAAGTTATGATACACACTTTGTATCTAATACACACAAATACACACTAGACCACAGGTCTATACATCATCCATTACGTAATTCGATTTTTTACCTACAATAGTCAATAAAATTAGTTATAGACTGCACGATCAGGGTAACTTTGGAAAATAATTTATATTTTTTTCCTTTTACCTACTATTCATTATGTACATAATTTTTTCCCACAGAAAAATAAAAATTTTGTAAAAAAATTTAACAATATCATTCTTTGTCTAGCGTAATTGTTTGTCTAAAATTGAAGTATTAATCGTTGAATTTTTTATATTATATAATAACTCACTTGCTCTGTATAAAAATTTGTAATGTAAAGAAAAAAATTCGTCATCTAACTTGAAGTAGTTAGGATGTTATTTTCTCATTTGTATTGTATTAATGGTACCCTATTAGATTATTGTATAAATATCGTTTTTTTTAAAAGGAGAGCAATGTAAAAATGAAATGAATAATCAATATTCATTTTTACATAAGAACCAAAATCGCTTAACGCGAGTTTGGATAGTAATTTTACTTGTGGCTTCCTATTCTTGATCGTGTCAAAACCCTACGATCTACCATACCTATGGTTTAGTCGTATCCACTTTTATTTGTTATAGAAGTTATTAATTAATTATGATTGTCTTGCATCTCACCCTCGTCCCTAGATTATGCATACACATTGCATATAACTCTTTGCCTCTAATTCGTTCTTATAAATCTTCCTAATAATGATTTGTATTATACGTACAAAATTTAATAACTATGACGTCATAAAGTAACTTAATTCTCTTCACGTTTTCCATACCTTGAACACTGAATCACGTGTTTAGTATTTGGACATCTTCCGTATTGAATGTATGGTAAATTCCTTAATAATAATAATAATAATAAAAAGAAAAAAAAAAGAAACTTCATTCTCTATACATCATTAGTTATGTTGTTTCCTACCTATTGTCTACTGATACCTATCAACCTATCAGTCCATATTTTACGCGTCTCTGTATTACGCACACAACCCATTGGATTATGTACATGTAAAATACGTCCACATATATTTTTTTTTATTATTTTTTTTAAGTGCGTTGAACCTTCAAGGCATTCATTAGGCTTACAGTAGTTAAATGCTCAAATTTGCGAATCAGCAGAACCGAACGTTTCTAAGATAAACATCTTTCGCTCTGATCCAAATCTATAACATATAATGTAATATAACATATTATGTTGTATATAAATTATCTTGTCATGTCTCATGTACTTGTGTTGTACTAATAACCATTATATAATAACCATATATAATCTGACCATATAATCTGACCATATAATGACCATATAATCTGACCATATAATCTGACCATATAATCTGACCATATAATCTAACCATATAATCTAACCATATAATCTAACCATATAATCTAACCATATAATCTAACCATATAATCTAACCATATATATATATAAAAACACTGTAAGAATGGTAACGACGTAATGTACTTCAATGAAACTATAATTGAATGTAATGACTTTATATATAATGTAAGAATGTACTTTAATAGAATTGTAAGGGACAATCATAAGCGAATGGGAAGTAATCCATAATCGAAATCATAATTGTAATAAACCCAAACAAAAATGATATCGCCTTCAGAAATGAAGACGTGGCAAAAAAAAAAATAAGATTAGTTTTTATTTTTATTTATTTTTTTAAATTTTTATTTGGAAACTTTCAAACACCTGATCGTGTTTAAAAGGGGGGAAACTTAACCTCCAACTGCCATCCCCCAACATTCAGGCATATTTTTATACATGTATTTGTAAAATGAAGGACACTTCATTACGAGACTCTGCCTTGGTCACTACTAAGAGACTCCCCTGGTTAGCAGCTTCGCTGCGGGGAGGGGGGGGCAGAGGCCCCTTGCCTCCTTAATATTTTTAGATTCCGGCCTGAGCTATGGTCGAAAGAGGTCGAACCTCTACCCCTGTAAATTCAGAGCAGTACCTGTATATTTTTAAGAAGTAAATTTACAGTAAGAGAAACTTTTTATTTTCCCCCTCGAGTTGGGAAATCGTCAGAGGAACTTAGTAAAGTCGACAAGTTATAAAGTATCAGAGAAAGAATTAGAAAATTATAGATGAAAAGTAACAGAAGAAATATCCGTTGCTTGCCTCCGTAACCAGAACCCCCTTCGAATCCGAACCGATTAAGGGCCATAAAGGGGGGGGGGGGGGTTAACAGTTGGCGACCCTATAGCCAGGATAAACACATAGAAGAAGGAAGGGTCTAACAGTTGGCGACCCTGCCAGGATAAGAAGAAGATTTATAAAAGAAGAAGATTTATAAAAGAAGAAGATTTATAAAAGAAGAAGATTTATAAAAGAAGAAGATTTATAAAAGAAGAAGATTTATAAAAGAAGAAGATTTATAAAAGAAGATTTATAAAAGAAGAAGATTTATAAAAGAAGAAGATTTATAAAAGAAGAAGATTTATAAAAGAAGAAGATTTATAAAAGAAGAAGATTTATAAAAGAAGAAGATTTATAAAAGAAGAAGATTTATAAAAGAAGAAGATTTATAAAAGAAGATTTATCAGGATAAAACCATTTGACCGGCGTGTCACGACTTCTAGTTCGTAACATCCACCCTTGACCGGTGTGTCACGACTCCAAGTTCTTCACGCCTAGTTTTCATCCAAGAAGAAGTAGCCAGCAAGACGTCTTCAGGACACGTCTCTGAGGATTTTGCCAGTAGAACTTTTGTTAAGTACATTTTGTTTTTTTTAAGTAATTTATAAACACTTGAAAAGTCAGTATTATTAACAGTTAATAATGAGTATTAAGTCAGAATTTACAAGAAACAGTGAACACTTCAGACACTAGTGATACATTTTTCTTAGTGTAACAGAGTTAATTTCAAAAAGAGAGAGTTAATTTCAAAAAGAGAGAGTTAATTTCAAAAAGAGAGAGTTAATTTCAAAAAGAGAGAGTTAATTTCAAAAAGAGAGAGTTAATTTCAAAAAGAGAGAGTTAATTTCAGAAAGAGAGAGTTAATTTCAAAGAGAGAGAGTTAATTTCAAAGAGAGAGAGTTAATTTCAAAGAGAGAGAGTTAATTTCGAAGAGAGAGAGTTAATTTCGAAGAGAGAGAGTTAATTTCGAAGAGAGAGAGTTAATTTCGAAGAGAGAGAGTTAATTTCGAAGAGAGAGAGTTAATTTCGAAGAGAGAGAGTTAATTTCGAAGAGAGAGAGTTAATTTCGAAGAGAGAGAGAGTTAATTTCAGTTATTTTCACTGTTATATTCAGTATAGAATAATTTTATTTTATGTACCAAACATAATAATACCAGAGTGAAATGTTGTTTACATTTTATTTTTGTTTGCAAATTTTTTTCAATTACTGAATTGGATTGACTTGCAAATTAAGAGAGAGAGAGAGAGTTTACAGAGAGTTTATAGATTTAGAGAGATATTTGAAGTCAGTTTTAGTTGCAAAAAAGTTGCAAGTCAGTTTTGAAGTCAGTTTTAGTTGCAAAGAAGTTGCAAGTCAGTTTTGAAGTCCGTTTTCGTTGCAAAGAAGTTGCAAGTCAGTTTTGAAGTCCGTTTTCGTTGCAAAGAAGTTGCAAGTCAGTTTTGAAGTCCGTTTTCGTTGCAAAGAAGTTGCAAGTCAGTTTTGAAGTCCGTTTTCGTTGCAAAGAAGTTGCAAGTCAGTTTTGAAGTCCGTTTTCGTTGCAAAGAAGTTGCAAGTCAGTTTTGAAGTCCGTTTTCGTTGCAAAGAAGTTGCAAGTCAGTTTTGAAGTCCGTTTTCGTTGCAAAGAAGTTGCAAGTCAGTTTTGAAGTCCGTTTTCGTTGCAAAGAAGTTGCAAGTCAGTTTTGAAGTCCGTTTTCGTTGCAAAGAAGTTGCAAGTCAGTTTTGAAGTCCGTTTTCGTTGCAAAGAAGTTGCAAGTCAGTTTTGAAGTCCGTTTTCGTTGCAAAGAAGTTGCAAGTCAGTTTTGAAGTCCGTTTTCGTTGCAAAGAAGTTGCAAGTCAGTTTTGAAGTCCGTTTTCGTTGCAAAGAAGTTGCAAGTCAGTTTTGAAGTCAGTTTTCGTTGCAAAGAAGTTGCAAGTCAGTTTTGAAGTCAGTTTTCGTTGCAAAGAAGTTGCAAGTCAGTTTTGAAGTCAGTTTTCGTTGCAAAGAAGTTGCAAGTCAGTTTTCGTTGCAAATAAGTTGCAAATCAGTTTTCAGTTGGTTGCATCCAAAAGGGATAACCAAACCCCAGAGATTTATAAAGATACTTGACAAGCGTTCAAGTTAGATAGTTTAAGTTTCAAGAATACTTGATAAGAGTTCAAGTTACAGTTCAGAATACTTGACAAGCGTTCAAGTCAGATAGTTTCAGAATACTTGACAAGAGGTCAAGTCAGAAGGTTGCGCCAAGATGGACAACCGCCCCAGAGATTTATAGAAATACTTGACAAGAGGTCAAGTCAGAAGGTTGCGCCAAGATGGACAACCGCCCCCAGAGACATAGAAATACTTGGCAAGAGGTCAAGTCAGAAGGTTGCGCCAAAAGGGACAACCGCCCAAGAGATTTATAGAAATACTTGACAAGAGGTCAAGTCAGAAGGTTGCGCCAAGATGGACAACCGCCCCAGAGATTTATAGAAATACTTGACAAGAGGTCAAGTCAGAAGGTTGCGCCAAAAGGGACAACCGCCCCAGAGATTTATAGAAAATACTTGATAAGAGGTCAAGTCAGAAGGTTGCGCCAAAAGGGACAACCGCCCCAGAGATTTATAGAAATACTTGATAAGAGGTCAAGTCAGAAGGTTGCGCCAAAAGGGACAACCGCCCCAGAGATTTATAGAAATACTTGATAAGAGGTCAAGTCAGAAGGTTGCGCCAAAAGGGACAACCGCCCCAGAGATTTATAGAAATACTTGATAAGAGGTCAAGTCAATAGGTTGCGCCAAAAGGGACAACCGCCCCAGAGATTTATAGAAATACTTGATAAGAGGTCAAGTCAGAAGGTTGCGCCAAAAGGGACAACCGCCCCAGAGATTTATAGAAATACTTGGTAAGAGGTCAAGTCAATAGGTTGCATCCAAGAGGGACAACCGCCCCAGAGATTACAGAAGTCAGTTTTGAAAAAGTTAGTTTTGAAAAAAAAAAGTTAGTTTTGAAAAAAAAAGTTAGTTTTGAAAAAAAAGTTAGTTTTGAAAAAAAAGTTAGTTTTGAGAAAGTTAGTTTTGAAAAAAAAAGTTAGTTTTTAAGTCCCAAGTCATTTCAATGCAGTCAATTGAATTCAACTTTTCCTTTGTAAGTTAAGAGAATTTAATTTAAGAAAATGTAATTTACGAATTTAATTCAACCTTTTTTTTGTGTTGTAAAGAGAATTTAATTCAACCTGAATTGACCGGGTTGCGTCTTTAGTTAACCTTTCTTTGTTTTGTTGTAAGAAGGAAATGGACCGATTTGTCTTTTCTCTTTTTCATGCCATTGTTGCGTATAAAAATATATAGGTAAAATGACATATTTTATTGTTGGCAACCAAAACCGTTTTTACAAATGTTGGTAACGAGTTTTATAATTATTGCGATTATATGATGACAGAAATAGTGTAATAATTAATCGATAATGTACCTAATTTATCTTGCTCTGTATGGTCGGGAAATTTACCCGTAGGACCGCACATGGCCCTAAATTTCAGTTGTGTTTATTCTTTTTTGTCATTTAATTTTAATAAACTTCTACACAATAAAACATATGTATTTATCATATGCAAACAAGTTTTCAGACTAAAATATCAAATAATTCAAATTCTATCAACATTCAACGAAAGAGTATGATTTTTCTACTTAACATGCAAAAAATTATTAAACCTTTTTAATATTTTTTTTTTAGTATATAAAAAATAATTTTTAATGTAAAATTTACCTGAAATTATTAAAAGAAAAGATTGTTCGAAATGCTTTCCTTCCATTTCAATAACACTTTTTATTCTTGGCCGAAACTCATCTAAGGTTCGATTTACTTTTATTTTTAAGAATATTATAAAATTATGTTTAGCTCACTAAAATGCATAAATTGGTTTCTATTGTTAATTTGTATTCTTAATTTTCTTAATTCAATTATATCGTACCGATACTTCTGGTTAATGTTTATATAGTTCATATATAGCTAGGAATGTTACGTCGAATTTAATTCCATCTTCAAAAATTCAATTTTTAAACCGTGAGATTTACTTTCATCAATTGTAAGTCCTCTAAGTACATTTCTTTGTATTACCTTAATACGTGGAACTGATTTAATTAAATACTTAAATACTACCTTGAACTTAAAGGATTTTATAATAATAATGATAATAATAATAATAATAACAACAATAATTGACTCAAAAGATTTTATAACCCTAAAACCCATCTTAAATTATTATACATTATTTTTAAACTTTGTTAATTCAAAAACCTTCCAAATCTCTACACATACACACGTATGTATGCACACTATATATACTATATATACAAACCTTATTCTAAAATCATTCGATATCACAAACTATTTCATAGCGTGTAGGTGCTAACTCTGCTATTTATATAGTCCTAAGCCTTTTTGCTTACTATATATAAATTTTTGCTCAGGCATTTATTCAGTTAATTTAAGAATCCTTTCCGCTAGTCTGTCCCTCAAAGTTATGATACACACTTTGTATCTAATACACACAAATACACACTAGACCACAGGTCTATACATCATCCATTACGTAATTCGATTTTTTACCTACAATAGTCAATAAAATTAGTTATAGACTGCACGATCAGGGTAACTTTGGAAAATAATTTATATTTTTTTCCTTTTACCTACTATTCATTATGTACATAATTTTTTCCCACAGAAAAATAAAAATTTTGTAAAAAAATTTAACAATATCATTCTTTGTCTAGCGTAATTGTTTGTCTAAAATTGAAGTATTAATCGTTGAATTTTTTATATTATATAATAACTCACTTGCTCTGTATAAAAATTTGTAATGTAAAGAAAAAAATTCGTCATCTAACTTGAGTAGTTAGGATGTTATTTTCTCATTTGTATTGTATTAATGGTACCCTATTAGATTATTGTATAAATATCGTTTTTTTTTAAAAGGAGAGCAATGTAAAAATGAAATGAATAATCAATATTCATTTTTACATAAGAACCAAAATCGCTTAACGCGAGTTTGGATAGTAATTTTACTTGTGGCTTCCTATTCTTGATCGTGTCAAAACCCTACGATCTACCATACCTATGGTTTAGTCGTATCCACTTTTATTTGTTATAGAAGTTATTAATTAATTATGATTGTCTTGCATCTCACCCTCGTCCCTAGATTATGCATACACATTGCATATAACTCTTTGCCTCTAATTCGTTCTTATAAATCTTCCTAATAATGATTTGTATTATACGTACAAAATTTAATAACTATGACGTCATAAAGTAACTTAATTCTCTTCACGTTTTCCATACCTTGAACACTGAATCACGTGTTTAGTATTTGGACATCTTCCGTATTGAATGTATGGTAAATTCCTTAATAATAATAATAATAATAAAAAGAAAAAAAAAGAAACTTCATTCTCTATACATCATTAGTTATGTTGTTTCCTACCTATTGTCTACTGATACCTATCAACCTATCAGTCCATATTTTACGCGTCTCTGTATTACGCACACAACCCATTGGATTATGTACATGTAAAATACGTCCACATATATTTTTTTTAATTTTTTTTTTAAGTGCGTTGAACCTTCAAGGCATTCATTAGGCTTACAGTAGTTAAATGCTCAAATTTGCGAATCAGCAGAACCGAACGTTTCTAAGATAAACATCTTTCGCTCTGATCCAAATCTATAACATATAATGTAATATAACATATTATGTTGTATATAAATTATCTTGTCATGTCTCATGTACTTGTGTTGTACTAATAACCATATATATAATAACCATATATAATCTGACCATATAATCTGACCATATAATCTGACCATATAATCTGACCATATAATCTAACCATATAATCTAACCATATAATCTAACCATATAATCTAACCATATAATCTAACCATATATATATATAAAAACACTGTAAGAATGGTAACGACGTAATGTACTTCAATGAAACTATAATTGAATGTAATGACTTTATATATAATGTAAGAATGTACTTTAATAGAATTGTAAGGGACAATCATAAGCGAATGGGAAGTAATCCATAATCGAAATCATAATTGTAATAAACCCAAACAAAAATGATATCGCCTTCAGAAATGAAGACGTGGCAAAAAAAAATAAGATTAGTTTTATTTTTATTTATTTTTTTAATTTTTATTTGGAAACTTTCAAACACCTGATCGTGTTTAAAAGGGGGGAAACTTAACCTCCAACTGCCATCCCCCAACATTCAGGCATATTTTTATACATGTATTTGTAAAATGAAGGACACTTCATTACGAGACTCTGCCTTGGTCACTACTAAGAGACTCCCCTGGTTAGCAGCTTCGCTGCGGGGAGGGGGGGGCAGAGGCCCCTTGCCTCCTTAATATTTTTAGATTCCGGCCTGAGCTATGGTCGAAAGAGGTCGAACCTCTACCCCTGTAAATTCAGAGCAGTACCTGTATATTTTTAAGAAGTAAATTTACAGTAAGAGAAACTTTTTATTTCCCCCTCGAGTTGGGAAATCGTCAGAGGAACTTAGTAAAGTCGACAAGTTATAAAGTATCAGAGAAAGAATTAGAAAATTATAGATGAAAAGTAACAGAAGAAATATCCGTTGCTTGCCTCCGTAACCAGAACCCCCTTCGAATCCGAACCGATTAAGGGCCATAAAGGGGGGGGTTAACATATATATATGAAAATTATTTCACGAAAGTAACACGTGAAAAATATTTATGGTGAATAAAACCACGAAGGAAAGGAAACACAAAATGGTGCTCAAGCGCTTTCGTCTAATGACATCCTCAGGAACACTGAAGTTCATAAAAAGGTTACAGCCTATATGACGCGTTCGGTGGAGAAGGGGCGAACGCAACATTTTCGAATTATGCCACAAAATGCAGTTAAAGTTTGTAAACTTTAAACCTTTGTATTTTTCCGGTTTATTGAAATGTTGTATGAATTTGAACACATATTTGAGTAAAATATTGTTGTGTAATATGTCGATATAATAAAACGCCAAGAAATTTTACAATATTATTTATTGATAGCTTCTGATGTTAACTGGTGTAATCCATTATTTGGTCCTCTTCGTCGAATGTTGTATTACCTGCTTCAACTGTTTCGGTTTCTTCCAGTTCCTTTAACAATCTTGTATAATAGTTCACTGCAGTTGCAGGCATTAGGTCTGATAATTCTTTGAGATCTTTTATTTTTTCCTTAGTTATTGACAGCAATTGGGAATACTTTGGTTGCAGTGTCTGCTGGGCTAGATTGAATAAACTGACACTGTAGGATTTTTTCCCTTTCTGCAGTCTGACGGGATGGCTATTATCTGGGGTTGTGCGGTATGCAGTAGATATTACGTAGTCTTCTTTGTGTTGAAAGTCAAATATTAACTTTCTTGCATCTGTAAATTTAGTAGTTGTTGATTTCCTAATGACAATGCACGTTTTTAGGACGTCAAAATCGAGAAAATCAGCCTGTTTCATTTCTACAACTAGGAAGCGCTGCGAAACGGCTGTAGTTATGGCCGTAACATAATCTTTTTGGTGTAAATAATATTGCTGTAATTATTTTTATATTTTGTTCAATTTGGCCAAATTGAGCATCACAGGGCATTGTCGAGTGACCAGAAAGTAGATAGATGTGTTCAATGTGAAGCAATGATGCGGAGTGAATTTCTCTGAGATACATTAAAACCTGAATTTTACCGTGAAAGAGTGCAGACTAACATCTAATTTTTTGCATAGGTAAAGCAAAGGTTTTAAAGGATAATTATACGACAAAAAACTCATTTTTCGAATTTTGTGGCGTTCGCCCCTTCTCCACCGAACGCGTCAATATAGGTTACAGAAAGAAAAAAAAAATAAATAAATAACATACATACACACACACATATATATATATATATATATATATATACATACATATCTATATATACAAATACATACATACATACATACATACATATATATACAATAAACAGAGAAGTAAAAATAAAAATAAAAAATTAAAACCTTAAAGGATTACCAGTGAGGCGTACAGATTTGTAAGGAAAAATATCGATTTTTAGCACAAGATCAAATGGATTATAAAAATACAAATTTATACTGGAACTCTGCCCGGGTTTTAACACACTGCTGCCTATGGTCAGGTTTCGATATATATAAAAAAATAAAATGCAAATTAAAAGTTAATAAAGTAGAAGACAAGTTTACCAAAGATTTAATGTTTACCCTTCTTATCTAAATCTGTTTTAAAGGAATTCAAAATAACAGGATCGAGTTGAAAAAGACCTTTGCTTATGTTGAAGTTATTTGAAAGTTGGATAATGGCAGACTCAAGAATATTTCTATTAACAATGTTGCTTGAATGGAATAAAACTGAAGCATTATTCCAATCAATACAGTGGGCTAACTCTGACAAATGGACAAAAAGGGCACTGGACAACTGTCCTGTTCTAACGGAATATTGATGCTGTTTTATACGTGTGTGCAAATCCTTTCCCGTCTGACCTATGTAAAAGGAATCACATTGTTTACAACCAATTTTATAGATAATGCCTGAATTATTGGTAGGGCTATTTTTTACTATGATATTTTTCACAATATTGTATATGAAAATACTACATTAATATCCAAAAGTTTAAGTACATTAGCAATGCCTAAAAAGCCCGGGAAAAATGGAAGTACTAAAATATTTTTTGACAAAGTACGAGTGTTAATATTGACACGATAGAAAGTTCGTTTTGCCTTGTTGAGACAAGATTCCATAAACGCAGATGGATAACACAAATCACTTCCAATACCGTTGATTTTTTCCAATTCGGCATCGATGTATTCCGGACTGGCGATCCTAAGGGCGCGGAGAAACATTAATGAAAATATGGCCTTCTTAGTGGGGGTATCATGTCCCGAGTAAAAGTGTACGTAGGACAAATTGTTTGTCGTTTTCCGATAGATACTAAACTTAAAACCTGGGCTTTCCCTATGTACACGCACATCCAAAAATGGGATTGAATTGTCTTGCTCAACTTCTAAAGTAAACTTAATGGAGGGGACTTGATCATTTAACTGAAGGAGGAAGCTATCCAGGTCACGATTCATGGGCCAGACACAAAATATCGTCGACGTACCGCAACCAAGGGATGCCAACCCCCAGGATTCTCGGAATATAGGTAATTTCGAAAAACTCCATATAAATATTGGAGAGGAGGGGCGATAAGGGGTTGCCCATAGCCATCCCAAAAACTTGTTGATAATACTCGTTATTGAAAGTGAATTTACAGTCTTTGATGCAAAGCTTAATGAGTTCCAAAACAATGTGTGAAGGTAGTGGCAGGTCATACTTATGTAATTCTTGGGAGAGAAAGTCAAGCATATCGTCAATCGGCACTTTTGTAAACAATGAACAAACATCAAAACTGATCAATTTATCGTTAGTTTCAGTACGTGCATTATTCAATTTTTCCGTAAGATCCATGGAATTTTTTACATGTGAATCAGAGATAGTTCCGAGAATGGGGGACAAGACTTTGACAAGCCATTTGGAGAGTTTATAAGTAATAGAGCCCACCGAGCTAATAATAGGGCGCATAGGGTTACCAGGTTTGTGGGTTTTAATAAGACCGTAAAGGTAGGGCAGAGCAGGTGAAGTGGACATGAAAAGCGGAATTAAGTCCTTATGATCTTTGAGAAGGCGTTTCAAGCCACTATTAAATGATTTGATGACGTCATCCTGCGGGTTCTTCCTAAGTTTGGTGTATGTGGCGGGGTCCTGGAGAAGCTCGTTCATCTTTCCGATGTAGTCCACTTTGTCCATAATAACTATGGTGTTAGCCTTGTCTGCTTTAGTAATATGGAGCTCCCCATCTTTTTTTAATTGTGAGAGGCTATTGCGAAAACGTTTAGGAAAGTTATCTTCGTAATTACCATTCGCCGCACTATAAACGAGGCCTTTAACTATGTTAAACAAATACTGAGGGAGATTACACTGTTTTCAAAACACGCGAAACTGTAATCTCCCTCAGTATTTGTTTAACATAGTTAAAGGCCTCGTTTATAGTGCGGCGAATGGTAATTACGAAGATAACTTTCCTAAACGTTTTCGCAATAGCCTCTCACAATTAAAAAAGATGGGGAGCTCCATATTACTAAAGCAGACAAGGCTAACACCATAGTTATTATGGACAAAGTGGACTACATCGGAAAGATGAACGAGCTTCTCCAGGACCCCGCCACATACACCAAACTTAGGAAGAACCCGCAGGATGACGTCATCAAATCATTTAATAGTGGCTTGAAACGCCTTCTCAAAGATCATAAGGACTTAATTCCGCTTTTCATGTCCACTTCACCTGCTCTGCCCTACCTTTACGGTCTTATTAAAACCCACAAACCTGGTAACCCTATGCGCCCTATTATTAGCTCGGTGGGCTCTATTACTTATAAACTCTCCAAATGGCTTGTCAAAGTCTTGTCCCCCATTCTCGGAACTATCTCTGATTCACATGTAAAAAATTCCATGGATCTTACGGAAAAATTGAATAATGCACGTACTGAAACTAACGATAAATTGATCAGTTTTGATGTTTGTTCATTGTTTACAAAAGTGCCGATTGACGATATGCTTGACTTTCTCTCCCAAGAATTACATAAGTATGACCTGCCACTACCTTCACACATTGTTTTGGAACTCATTAAGCTTTGCATCAAAGACTGTAAATTCACTTTCAATAACGAGTATTATCAACAAGTTTTTGGGATGGCTATGGGCAACCCCTTATCGCCCCTCCTCTCCAATATTTATATGGAGTTTTTCGAAATTACCTATATTCCGAGAATCCTGGGGGTTGGCATCCCTTGGTTGCGGTACGTCGACGATATTTTGTGTATCTGGCCCATGAATCGTGACCTGGATAGCTTCCTCCTTCAGTTAAATGATCAAGTCCCCTCCATTAAGTTTACTTTAGAAGTTGAGCAAGACAATTCAATCCCATTTTTGGATGTGCGTGTACATAGGGAAAGCCCAGGTTTTAAGTTTAGTATCTATCGGAAAACGACAAACAATTTGTCCTACGTACACTTTTACTCGGGACATGATACCCCCACTAAGAAGGCCATATTTTCATTAATGTTTCTCCGCGCCCTTAGGATCGCCAGTCCGGAATACATCGATGCCGAATTGGAAAAAATCAACGGTATTGGAAGTGATTTGTGTTATCCATCTGCGTTTATGGAATCTTGTCTCAACAAGGCAAAACGAACTTTCTATCGTGTCAATATTAACACTCGTACTTTGTCAAAAAATATTTTAGTACTTCCATTTTTCCCGGGCTTTTTAGGCATTGCTAATGTACTTAAACTTTTGGATATTAATGTAGTATTTTCATATAACAATATTGTGAAAAATATCATAGTAAAAAATAGCCCTACCAATAATTCAGGCATTATCTATAAAATTGGTTGTAAACAATGTGATTCCTTTTACATAGGTCAGACGGGAAAGGATTTGCACACACGTATAAAACAGCATCAATATTCCGTTAGAACAGGACAGTTGTCCAGTGCCCTTTTTGTCCATTTGTCAGAGTTAGCCCACTGTATTGATTGGAATAATGCTTCAGTTTTATTCCATTCAAGCAACATTGTTAATAGAAATATTCTTGAGTCTGCCATTATCCACCTTTCAAATAACTTCAACATAAGCAAAGGTCTTTTTCAACTCGATCCTGTTATTTTGAATTCCTTTAAAACAGATTTAGATAAGAAGGGTAAAACATTAAATCTTTGGTAAACTTGTCTTCTACTTTATTAACTTTTAATTTGCATTTTATTTTTTTATATATATCGAAACCTGACCATAGGCAGCAGTGTGTTAAAACCCGGGCAGAGTTCCAGTATAAATTTGTATTTTTATAATCCATTTGATCTTGTGCTAAAAATCGATATTTTTCCTTACAAATCTGTACGCCTCACTGGTAATCCTTTAAGGTTTTAATTTTTAATTTTTAATTTTTACTTCTCTGTTTATTGTATATATATGTATGTATGTATGTATGTATGTATTTGTATATATAGATATGTATGTATATATATATATATATATATATATATATATATATGTGTGTGTGTATGTATGTTATTTATTTTTATTTTTTTTCTTTCTGTAACCTATATATAGGCTGTAACCTTTTTATGAACTTCAGTGTTCCTGAGGATGTCATTAGACGAAAGCGCTTGAGCACCATTTTGTGTTTCCTTTCCTTCGTGGTTTTATTCATCATATATATATATTGTATGCTCCTCCCACAATCCTTTAATTTTTATTTTTATTTCTCCGTTTATTGTATATATATATATATATATATATATATATATATATATATATATATATATATATATATATATATTTTATTTATTTTTTTTTTTTTCCTGTAACCTATATATAGACTATAACTGTACTTCAGTGTTCCTGAGGATGTCATTAGACGAAAGCGCTCGAGCACCATTCTGTGTTTCCATTCCTTCGTGGATTTATTCATCATATATAATATATATATATATATAGTCTGGTAGAAATACTTCCTTCATTATGGTAGTGTGCAACCAGACTAATTCAGAAAACTATATAAACCTACGTAGGAGGGTTAAGTCCTTAATTAGATCAGCTGAACGTGATGAAGAAGCTAGTGTTGGCTCACTCGTTAAAGTTAACCCTAAAAAGATATTTGCCCATGTTAATAGCAGAAAGCCAATTAAAAGTTCTGTAGGTCGCCTAAAAGATAGAAATGGCGGACTGAACTTCAATGATAAATATATAGCTAATAAGTTAAACGAGTTCTTCGTTACAGTCTTCACGAAGGAAGACTCAAGTGAAGTGCCAAATCCTCGGATTACGTATGACGGTGTCCATCCCATAGAGACCATAAGTTTTACGAGAGATGAAGTACATCAACTAATTGACAAGATGAATAAATACAAATCACCTGATCCCCACTTATTTCTTCCAAGGGTATTAAATGAGGTTAACTACAATGTTGCTCATGACTTAGTAACCATATTCAAACAATAAATCGAGTTAGGGAAAGTTCCAAGAGACTGGGAGTTAGCAAATGTAACACCAATCTTCAAAAAGGGCCTTTAATCCTTATAATTACCGCACGATCAGTTTAACATCAACTGTCGTCAAACTGTTGTAATCCATCACTACAGAACGTATCGTGTATCACCTTGACTCTAACAATCTAATTTTTTATTCTCAATATGAATTTAGGTGACAGAGATCTTATCTGACAAACGTGTTAGAGTTTTTCCATAATATGCATACTCTATACGGTGTAAGTAGAGCAATAGATATAATGTATCTCGACTTTCAAAAAGCCTTTGACAAAGTTCCTCACGCGAGATTGATGGCTAAAGTTAGAGGACTAGGAATCACCGGGCTCGTTTCCAGCTGGATTAAAGATTGGTTAAAAGATAGAAACAGAGTGGTAATAAATGGAGTGGCTTTGGAGTGGGCAATCGACACCAGTGGTGTCTCAGAGGGCTCCTTTCTGGGTCCTTTACTTTTTATTATCTACCGGGTGTCCCATAAGTCCGGCATCATAGGAAAAATAATAAAAAAGGCAAAACAAAAGCTTTTATTTACAAAACGTGCTCAATATGTCCACCATTGTTTTCAATACACAAATTCAGACGTGATACCCAGTCAGCAAGCACAAGGTGAATGATGTCAGGAGTAATGGTGTTACATGCCCCAATGATGCGCTGTCGCAAATGTTCAACACTCCTAATTTTCTCTGCGTATACAGAGCGCTTTCAAGTGGCCCCAGAGATAAAAATCTAGTGGCGTGAGATCCGTGCTTCTAGCTGGCCATTCCACAGGCCCTCGACGTCCAATCCAATGATCAGGGAATTGTTGGTACAGGTATTCCCTTACTTGGGTGCTGTAATGTGCAGGAGCGCCGTCTTGCTGGAACCATGTTGGGAAATTTCCTTCTTCGTTCAAGACACTGGGAAATGCTTCTTCCTTGAGCATACGTAGGTAGGTGCCTCCAGTGACATGTTCATCGAAAAAGAGGGGGGCCTATGATGCGATCCTTCCAAATGCCACACCATACCATCACCCGAGATGCACCTTGTTCCTTTGAAGAGGTATACCAGTGAGGGTTGTTTTGAGACCAGTAGCGGGTGTTCTGTCGATTTACCTCACCATTTCCATAAAAAACAGCCTCGTCACTGAACAGAATGGTGGACGGGAAATTGGCATCACGAGCATATGGCCTGTAGAAATAAATAAATCTGAATTATGGTTTGTAGAAATAGAAAAATATGAATTTCTCCTACGATACCGAATTTATGGGACACGCTGTATATTAACGCTAGTAGTATAGCCGCAAAAGGGGAGAGTGCAAGAATGTTGCAAGTGATGACGTAATGTTGCAATGTTGCAAAGGGGGTGGGGTTGTTGCAAGGGGTGGGGGTGTTGCAAAAAAAAGAAAAAAAAGAAAAAAAAGAGTACTGGCCTTTGTTGCCAACCGGGGTTGCAAGGGGCATGTAACTTGGGGGCGGCGTTCTCCCCCAAGCTATTCCCCCCAAAGGACCAGAAAGAAGGAGGAGAGAAAGGAGGAGAGTTGTTCACCTGGCAGGAGCCAAGTGCATATTAAGACTTCAGCCGAGTAGGCATTGTTTTATAGGCTCCTAATCAGCCAGAATCAGCCAGTTGGCTGAGCCAAGGGGTAGGGGTACACCTGAAGGAGAGAGAGACACCACCTGAAGGAGAGAGAGACACCTGAAGGAGAGAGAGAGAGACACCTGAAGGAGAGAGAGGAGTTCTCCCCCAAGTTATTTTCGTTTTCCTAACCTAAGAGGCCTCTAAGGGGTTTTACCAAAGGGCCTGAAAGAGAAGGACCAGAGGTCCTTGCTCGGCTGGGAGCCGAGCTTGAATTGTTTTTTTTTTCTGTTTAAGGTGCTTCAACCCTGCTGGATTATTGACACCATTTTTTTTTTTGACTCCACGAAGGGAGATAGAAAAGGAAGAAAGAAAGAGAAGAGAAGGAAAGTGTTAAGAGAGTTATTAAATTGAATGATTCTTTCCTCAGCTTCTCGGTCTTTTATAAACCTCTATTCTGGCTGAGTTGCCAGATAGCGCAATGTATTCAGTTGCCAGATAGCGCCATGTGTCCCAGAAATCCATATATTAATCATCCATTGTGTAACACAATATATATGACGGTAGTTAATCCAATTAAATTCTGTTTATTAAATAAATAATTTTTACACACTCAATCTTTATTATTATTATGGAATTGCATACCTTTCCAGTTTTTTTTTTGCAATGATCGGATTGCTCTTGCTAGATATATATTATTATGCTATATATATATATATATATATATATATATATATATATACACATTCTTTTAAACATCTTATGTTAGGTATATGAAATATATATATATATATATATATATATATATATATATATATATTATTATTTTTCATATTATAACATTTAATTTTATTTTAGTGTTTAACGTTTAGAAACAAATTTAACATTAACTTGAACTTCATTAAACTTGAAGTTAAACTTTTCGAAACAAATAACGTAGTTAACCACACATAATTCAACATAGAAAACTTAATAATAGAAAATAATTAATTTTATGGTTAACTAGTTTATTTCGACATAAGTTTACTATAATTATATATACAGTCTTTTAAACAGCTTATGATACATATATATATATATATATATATATATATATATATATATATATATATATATATATCTGAACTCTTTCAGCTAAAGAAGCCTTATGTATAGAATTGGTTGTGTAATAGCTGATATTAAACTCTATCAACATGTTCTGAAAAGCACGGTCTATAAATTCCTTCCCCATATCCGTACAAAAATAGCTATATATATATATAGTGTTTCACTATAGATGTATAGATGTATATAGGGTTTTACAATAGATGTATATAGTGTTTAACGATTAGAATCAAATATAACATTAACTTGAACTTCATTAAACTTAGTTAAACTTTTCGAATGTTCTGTGGGATGAATCCTATTAAATTCTGTTTATTAAATAAATAATTTTTACACACTTATTTTTATTATAAATATTTGAACAACGAAACAATATGAAAATTTACGAAACAATTCAATTAAAAGTTGAAATTATCCAAAATACAATCCGCTAGAGGAAAGGGATTCCGAGAATCTGTTCAAATCGGTTCACCTATTGCCAGAGGCGATTTTTTTTCTGACCATAATGACCTTTCTCCCAGACAGCTTGAACAAAACCTCTCTCGACTCCATTTCTTAGATATGCCCACAATATATATATATATATATATATATATATATATATATATATATATATATATATATAGAGAGAGAGAGAGAGAGAGAGAGAGAGAGAGCGAGGGTTTTGTTCAAATAACGGGATATGCTTGTATCTTTTGCCATTGTGTTCGAACACAATTGTTCGAGCACAATTGTTCGAAAACCATAGTTCGAAAAACAGTTGTTCGAAGCAACAATTATTCGACGTTATAATTGTTCGAATGAACAACCAACTAAATAAAATCTTAGTTGCCAAGACGCAAATACGAAGATGTAAATAAGAAGGTTAGCCTCTTCATTTAAACTATAACATTTATAGTGCTGCAGTAGTATACCACCCTTAAAATGGCAGAGTTTGTTTCTAGTGAGAAAGGAAATCCAAATCGAAAACCATACCCATATTATGTTATATCAGTCAGGGTGAGTCTTCTGCCACGTCAGGCGTACGCTAGGTTAGGCTGTAGAGCAATTTCCCCATGTCATCAACTTTCGGACAGTCAGGGATCGTTGGGCGTGATTTCCGACTTTTCCAAAAAATATGTGGCCGTAAAATTACCTACTGTACTTACCCCTACCATACCTCTTTGTTTAGGAGTGTATCGTACTTACTGATGTCATGCAGGGATGACACTAATAACATGTAAGTAAAAAAAAAACCGGAAACTATAAAAAATCTATTTAAAATAACAGGATCATTTGACCCGAGGCTGTCAGTAGTATGCCCGAAAAACATCGTAATGCACGATTTTTTCTATGGAGCAATAATAATTAACTCTTTCTCGCCGAATTGGTAAGCTTTTCACCCGACCTTAGACCTCCAGTTTAACATGGATTCAGAAATACATCTCGTCGATGGGGGTCGTTGCTTACTCTTCCACATTTCAACATAACAGGATTATTGAACCGGATTTAAAATAACAGGATCATTTGACCCGAGGCAGTCAGTAGTATGCCCGAAAAACATCGTAATGCACGATTTTTTCTATGTAGCAATAATAATCAACTCTTTCTCGCCGAATTGGTAAGCTTTTCAACATACCTTAGACCTCCAGTTTAACATGGATTCAGAAATACATCTCGTCGATGGGGTCGTAGCTTACTCTTCCACATTTCAACATAACAGGATTATTGAACCGGATTTAAAATAACAGGATCATTTGACCCGAGGCAGTCAGTAGTATGCCCGAAAAACGTGTTAATGCATCATTTGACGAGTCAGTAGTATGACCGAAAAGCATGCATGATTTTCTCTTTAGTAATAATAACAACTAGCTCGAAGAGTGACAACGGATAAAGTTTTCACGTCACCTTAGATCCACAGTTTAATGTGGAAACTGAATGCTATTTTAAAAATATAATTAGGCTATATTTCTTTATTATAAAATAAGTTAACAATTATGTTAACACAAGAAAACAATACTATTAACTTGTAAGTAAAAATATATATAAGGGACTACCATAGAAATGTAAGTGCCTATAATTCAAGAAACACGATTTTATATATATGTTACTCATCCGGTCCCGTTATAGCGGATTGGTACACGTCATAGCTCCACCCAGCTACATCGGCAGCCAATCACTACGAACATCTGGTCTTTTGGGCGGAGCTTGGCGATTGTGCATATAAAAGGGGATATTTTTCAGTTGGGAGTAACAGTAGCTATTTTCGCGTCAGTGATTAATCATTCCCTCCACCATGGACCTGTACGTCTCACCAGACTTGTATGAAGAAGTGATACTGCAGCATTAACCGCAATTATCTTTTAACGCGATTGACCGATGATTATTTCAACGCAAACCGTAGAAGATATTTGCAGTGACGCTCCTTACAATCCGACGCAAGGGACTACCATAGAAATGTAAGTGTCTATAATTAGAATTTATATATATATGGAGGTGTAGTATCTCGTCAAATAGATACTCGCCAAAAATTTTTATGTCAATCAATGTTATTTTGTTACCCCATTATGCTAAAATCGAAATTTTTATGGCATTCAATGTTATTCCTCGAACCAAAGATATCTTCACATAATGGGGATCTGTCTGTATACTCTGTATATGTTTTAAAAGAATGAACATTATTCCTTTAAGGTCCGATGAGGATTTGACACGTGTTATACAATCTTTTGAAGAATCTCGGAATACGGGGGATATACTGAACAGTCAACAATGTCACACATCCTCCACCATGGACCTGTACGTCTCCCCGGAATTGTATGAAGAACGTGATACTGCAGCATTAACCGCAATTAGTCTTTTCAATGCGATTGACCGTGGCGAATTATTTCCAACGCAAACCGTTGAAGATATTTGCAGTGACGCTCCTTACAACCCGACGCAGGGGACTACCATAGAAATGTAAGTGTCTATAATTCGTTTTTATATATATATGGAGAGTTGTAGTATCTCGTCAAATAGATACTCGCCAAAATTTTTTATGTCAATCAATGTTATTTGGTTATCCCCATTATGCTAAAATCGAAATTTTTATGGCATTCAATGTTATTCCTCGAACCAAAGATATCTTCACATAATGGGGATCTGTCTGTATACTCTGTATATGTTTTAAAAGGAACATTATTCCTTTAAGGTCCGATGAGGATTTGACACGTGTTATACAATCTTTTGAAGAATCTCGGAATAGGGAGGATATACTGATCAGTCAACAATGTCACACCGAAATAATGTAAGTGTTTTTCGATCTTTTTGGGATAAGAAGACACAATATATTTTCATAAATTTATTAAATGAAAGAAATCAGTACAATAAACAACTACAGAATATATCGTTACAAATATACGAACAAAAACATTATAATATACAACGAGTACGTACAATTGGAAAACGGTTTTTTATCTGTCTGCATACCATTTCATCGTTTCGGCGAGTGTGACACGGGTCAAATAAATTTAAAAAATTTATAAATTCTTTATCATTTGACATATGCATGAGAAATGAGACGCAGTACATTCCGCAAACATTAGTAAAATATCCTTGCATGCGAAATGGGTCCATACAACTTCGGGAATATGTAACTGAGCGAGAAATTTTACAATAATAGGGTCACTCCAGGGTTGAGTACCGAGTGAATCAAAATAGTACAGGCGCTGTCTATTTTTAAAATAGACAGCGATCCAGTGAATCCCTTCATTACCGATGATGTCTGTGTTCACAATAAGACTACCGCATTCTCGCGTACTTGGCAAACTCAATGTTTCATTCTTCGCAAACACGCCGATAAATTTGGAACGTGTGACTCGCCCATTACTTTCTGAAGTGTATTAGCATCCATTTTAAAAGTCAGTGATAACGCTCCTAAATCTATCTACTTCTATTAGGGCTTGCGATTCGAGATATACTAGTACACTAATAGGAGCGTCTATAGGCTTGGCGAATTCCAGCCGCACTGAGATGTTTCCGCTCTGCTGTGGGGTTAAATGGGTATTTACGCTAGCAGATAAGTCAGGTGTAATGTCAAACGGATAAAGGTTAAATTGATCAATGAATTCTTCCTGCGTTACCCCATTACCAAGCTCATCACAATCACCTGCAATATGGGTCAGATTACTATAGGCTCTGGCACAAAGCGGTAACACAGCGTCTGATGAATAGTCCGTACCCATTGTTCCACCCAAAGCAGTGCCATTAACGTATAGAGTTATATTTTTAAGTCCGAAATTCTCGAATTTAAAGGCACTCTTTTTATATTTTCCATTCACCGAAGCGTGGTCCTGCATGCCGATTAATATCCTTTTAGGAAGATTTCCCAGGGCAATGTTTTCTATCTGCTTCGATGCCAACCCTGCAGGAACCGTATATAGTTTGATCTGCACTCTGTTAATAGGATATTTCACTGTAGCGTTTAGTAAATTTTTCTCAATTTCTAGTTGTTTTGGTGAACTTAATTTCACTCGCCGTACGCGGAGGTATGTGTCCATAATGTGAACCACAACGGGCTTTGCACCCTCTTCTTGATCCGCAGCCAGATTTAAGCAGATCTCAGGACTCGTGCGGGTGAGCTTTATTTTCATATCCACCCCGTTCACAAGCAACTTCTCCTGGAAAGTGAAATCTGTGTGCAACCGTCCAAAACACTCGTATATTTTCTTTTTAGAATTTTTAAATTTGTCCTTTATACTATTTTCATCTTTAGTTTGATAATATCCCTCCGCACTTAAAAAGGTAGCCTTCGCTTCTTTGGAAAAGTTGAGGACATTTTCCAGATAGGCTCGTAGATGATAGTACCCCGTGCCTGCCGATATGTTGGTCTGATTTAAATATACGTCACACTGGTTGAATATGGAGTGCAGAAAGTTTGTTTCAGGGTATACAGCATATTTGTCATCGCAGACCGTTCCATCAGAATGGGCTATACGTAGCTTAGCGTACATGTGCACACAGCTTGGATCAAAAAAGTAAGGGCCTGAGCTGGGTATCACGAATTCTATAGGTGCACTCGGGGAACTAATTGTGTTTAAAGGGTTAATTGTAATAAAGTCACTGTGCTCAATAGAAACTTGGGTTGGAGGTAGCTCAAAAAGGGACAGCTCCGATTTACAGCATTGTGAACTACATGGGTGGATGAAGCGTGCCATGGCGAAATAGTGACTCCTCTCTCGACAAGTGGTAAACAAACTATGATTCATGAGATCAATGTCCTTAGCTTATATCAGTCAAAAAAGTGGTCAACCATAGGTTTCATTCGCTTACAGCACTTCTTTTTTGATAGCCTTTTACGTTTAATACCACGTGACCCCTTCTTCCGGGCAGCCCGCTTCTTCCCGCCACCACGCATTTTTCTCTTTGCATCTTTGATGATTTCGTCCCGTGTACGCTTTAAATGTTTTTTTAGAGCTTCTTTAGGTTTAGCCCCGGCCAATATGTCTTCTGCAGTGTTAAGGCCTGATTGTAGCGCTTTCCTTCCAAGGTATCTGGCACCCCTCTTCAGCAAAGGAACAGCCGTACGTAGTATGGATGAAAAAATGGACCCAAGTCCACTACCGCGCTGGTATCGCATCCCTCGATAGACGGTGAAAGGCTTTCTATCCATTATAACTCAGTGCGTCGAAAGTGTAGCTTCACTGTTAAGCTCCCGTTACCGAATGGGAAGTTTTCACCCTCAATCGTTCTTATATATATTGTGATATTGGTTATTAAATTAGTTGCGACATTCACATAATGGGGTCTGTCATATGTAATACTCAAACTCCTTCCTCTATGGTTGGGGATGTGAGCAATGCGCAGCAGGCGTGCCTGGGTATCCCCAACAAACTGGTGCTCCACTATATTACTGTAAATATAGCACATGTCTGGGGACCTTTCAGCCAATTTCTCCATCTTCAATTGATACATTAATCTGGACAAGTCATGCTGTGTCTCGTGAAATGTGTCTCTTTGGAAGACTGCGCTATAGCGGCCATTGGCTAGAATTTGGAACTTTCTATGGTCTTTAATACGTCTGTTAGTCTTTGATTTTAGGATTAGTGTATGTGCAGGGTTGTTTACGACTTCGTATACTAAATCATTCGTAAGGTTTGAGTTTCTTAAACTTACGTTTAAGCCTCTCACAACATCCTCGGCCGAACCATATTGACCCGGCCCTAGTCTTACTTCTGTACTGTAATACCGTGCAATCTTAGTCCGAGCGATGCGCATAGTTTCATCCATAGCTACCCCAGCTTTTTCACACTCGTCAATGTCTCTAAGAATCGTAAAAACGGTTTCTTTATGTTCAATATTTAAAAAGACGGTGTCCAGCTGAATTTCGCATATCCCCACCTCATACGAATCACGACCCAATTCAATGTGCCCATGGAGTTCTGTTACAAAGTTGGCTAGTGTGTTGTTAGGGTGTACAGACAGGGACGAGGAGGACGGGAGTGTGACGTAGAAATGGTTAGGAGCCATGTTGCATACTATTTAAGCTTCATTATTGCATCAGCTTTTATATAGGTGTTGAAGCTTTCTGGGTACCCTAGCCATTTCACCAGGTACATTTTTCTCCTTCCTGAACCTTTGCTTCCTAAAATTTTCTCAATTTTAAACACATTTTTTTCTAAATTAAACGCAACTTTCTGCAATTCCTCGCGGTAAAAGCCTCCTGAGATTTCTTCCCCATTCAAATCTTCAATGTAATACATCATTATCTCACCTTTAGGTCTCACAGCCCTAACTTTAAATCTCGCGTGTCCATCCTTGCTCAAAACCCTTTGCGAATTTATTCCCCGAACGCGACAGCCTTACATAATCATTGATTTTGAAGCGCGCAGAGTGCGGTGGTGGTGGTGATCCATCTCTTCTCGGGAGCGTACCTCTTTCTAAAACTTCGTTAGGTGTTGCCCCAATCGTGCGATGGTGTGAGCGGTTGTAGGATGATGCCAATGATTCCAGAATGTCTAGAAATCTGTATGTGTTTTTATGTGTAAAATAACGGTGCATGCGTTCCTTTATGGTGCGCTGAACTCTTTCAGCTAAAGAAGCCTTATGTATAGAATTGGTTGTGTAATAGCTGATATTAAACTCTGTCAACATGTTCTGAAAAGCACGGCCTATAATTCCTTCCCCATATCCGTACAAAAATAGCCAGGAACCCTGTTTTCTTTTAACATTAGCGTTTTGGTGGCTTTAGCAACTGTTTCAGGTGATTTATTTTTCAGAGGAACTAGCCACAGATATCTAGAGAATACGTCTATTATGAATAGAATGTAGCGGTAACCATCGTTATACACAGAATATCTTTGCATGTCTGTTAAATCTGCTTGCCAAATAGAATCAATCGAGGAAGCCGTTGTCTTGGCTGTTTTAAACCTTTTTCTCACAGGCTTATGAAGCGTATAAGCGTCCTGCTCCCTCAAAAACCTTTCAACATCTTTTTTTTCCTACTCCGTAAACACTTCTGTACAGTCTATCTACGCCGCCGTAAGAGGATGGGGTAGAAATGTCATAATAGCGTTTAGTTAAGCCATTTGCGTATTTTAGAGGCACGCGGGTAGGGTTGGTTTAACCTCTTCTTGCTCCTCTTCAAAGGTGTTACCGCCGGGGGTGACGGCGCCTTCAATTGTGTCACAGGCGTTGCATGTTCCAAGTTTTAACCTGTTCAGATTTCCTATCAACGTTTTAGGGACATTTATTTGTTGTAGTCTTGCTTTAATATGCTTCCATCCTGATGGTGATGGCCTATCGCACTTTCTCACCAGATCATGGACAATGTCTACGATATTCGATCCCTGTACCTTTGATCCTTCCACAATGATCTCCCCTGTATCGGTCCATTGTATGGCGGGATCCTCATTCAATAGATTATAAAGACTTAAGCCTTTACTCCTCAATGTAAGTGGGAGGGTATTTTTTAATACATGTTCGATATGTTGTGTGGCTAATCTTTTTTGGTTGGTCAGCTGTATCGTCGGGCTCAGATCCTATGTCGCCATGTCCATCGTCCCCCGTGCTGTGCCTAATAACCACAGGAATCTCTGTAGGGCTCTTATAATTTTCGTACTCGTGAAGAAATTTCTGCAGAACTTCTTGGTATAAGATTCTTTTCTCATCAGGTGTTTTTTCACTGTTTAATAGGGCTAACAATTCGCTTTCCATTCTTTTAAGTCTGCTTTTACGGGGATCTAGATACGTGTCTGGATTCCTTTGCAGTGAAGCGTACACCTCGTGGGGAATCACTACCACTTTCTTCATTATATTAATCTAGTCAGTAAAGGACCCAAAACTGAAAATAAGATGGGGAGAAATGACCCTCCTGTTTGTACAATAATTCGTTTTTTCTTCGCTACAGTTTGGCTTTTACGAGCGAGTGCACGTATTATGTTCTTGTAGCGGCGTAGGCGAGCCTTCTGATGGGTTTCATTGATACATTGCAATTTATAACGTTAAGACAGATTTCACAGATGCATTTTAAAAAGTCGGCATCGATATTTTTAATAAACATCTGCTGCAATGCCCGGGGCAGTCGATGATAGATTTTTATTAATTCATGGTATTTCTTTAGTCTCTTTGTCATTCTGGAATATACACCGTTTCAGGCTCGTTTGGAAATATATTCGTTCGCAGAAGCACTCTAAACGTGTTTCGCGGATGAAGGTCGCAAAGCAAATATCCGTAACGCGTGCTTGTAGCTTCTTTATAAACTTCCAAAAACTCCTTACGCTGATTCGGGAACATTTGATTGGCTAATACCCCAATTTGTGATACATCTCTACGTTGTGCGAATAAGACTAGATATTGCGTATTTAACGACACATCGCGCATGTATCTATTTTTGAAAAATAGATTCTGATTGATGAAGAACACGCTTATGTTAAGATGGTGGGAGAATACTGTAAATGTCTCGGCAAACGTTTTATCCATCTCCAACATGAGATCGTCAATTACAATGATTGTATGTTCATTTCCCTTTAACGAATTAACGTCATATACGCCTTTGTGGAACAAAATATCATCTTGGTACTCGTTGAACACTGATTGATACGTCGAATAGCACCATATAACTTTACGCACAAATTTCGAGAACATCTCTCCTTTTCTTTAATGATTTTAAGCATAAACACAGTTTTACCACATCCTGTAGGTCCAGATATAATACATGTGGATGGGCTCGTGAATCTGAATTTTTCTACAGAGTCCATTTCTAACACGTCACACTCCTAAGTGGGTCATTTACAAAATATTACAAATTTTGAGTGCTGTTCCTTATATTTCTTCTCCCACAGAACCGTGAATGACGATGAGGTAGAGCAGCCCATCATTGACATTACGGATGACCTCGACGACAGTGTAGTTGTGATCTCCTCCCCTGCCAACGAACCCTCACCAGCGACACCGGTAGCACGTCCAAAGCGGAGGTATGAGAGCCCAACGTCAGGTATAAAGCGCCCGAAATACGCGCCTGTTGCAGCGGTAATAGATCCCCAACCCTCAACCTCTTACGCAACAAGCCCCCCAGCAGCACCTCCCGCTAATATATCCCCTTATTCATCCGCCGCCCCCCGTTCTGTTAAGTCTACAATAATAGAGCCCCAACCCTCAACCTCCTACGCAACAGACCCCCCAGCAGCACCTTCCGCTAATATACCCCCTAATTCATCTGCCGCCCCCCGTTCTGTTGAGGATGGTATAACGCTCGAATTGGTGCGATCCGCAGCCCCCACCCCAGCCTTGACTAGAAATCGGTATAGAGTCAGGGTCGACCCTAGAGTCATGTATAGCAATGGAATTGAGCGCGGGTTACGCCGGGTTGTACAGCATATTATAGAGTTTGCTCTTCAGAATCGTGACGAGCGTGAAGTCAGGACGAGTCTGTCCTTTGGATTCGGGTCAGATGACGGTGATGTAGACGATTATTGGTGATAGTGCCATTTAGACGTTTGGCGGCTGAAGATGTAGATATATTAGGACGTATAATGCAAGCCGCCCAAAGTAGTATAGCCTTCAATATGGACAACTTCACGGTAAATATTGACCATGTATACCGTGTTGCGGGTCATAGTGCCATACCGTATACTCTTAACTTCAATTCTCCGACTATTTACCGAAAGCATATAAACGTCGATCGTGGTTGCGGCTTTATAGCAGTACTCTTAGCACGTATGTTTACTGTACAAAATACACGAACTCAAAAAATTTGGTTGCCTACAGTCGTGGAGCGTGCCCGTAAACTAGCTGTAGACTGTGAACTTGAATTTGACTGTAATATGGGTCCTGAAGAGCTGAGAAGGGTAGAACAGGAAATGAATGTCCGCATAGTTGTGTTTGGGTTGGATGATCGTCGTAGGACTGTGTATGTTTTTAAAAGCTGTGTGAGAGATCGTACAAGACCCCTACTTATTTTAGGATTGTCAGGGACAACGTATCTCCCATCCGTAATATAAGGGGGCTTTACGCGAGTTATGACAAAAGTCGAAAATATGGGAGACATCATGATTTGTGTAAGGGGTGCCTCGAGTTTGCGGATGATATAGTGAGACATTGTAAAGAATGTCACATGGTATGTGAGCAGTGTAAAAGCACCAAATGTGAAAGCCGTGTAGTTGAAGCTGAGAAGAGAGACTGTGATGTGTGTAGGCGCGCATTTTTCAATAATATCTGTTTTGATTTCCATAAATCAATTGGCACGTGCAGGAAAATGAGAATCTGTGAATGTGGTATGTTTCACACAATGGATAATTGGGGGAAATTTAAGCACAAGTGTGACGTAATTCACTGTCCTACATGCCAGGAGGAATATAAGGCGGATGGAGTAAAGCATGTATGTTATATGAAAGATGCTAAGCCTAAAAATAACCCTTGTATAACTGTATACTACGATATAGAAACATATACGAACGCTGAAACCAAAGAGGTAATTCCACATTTACTTGTGAGCCAGACCATCTGTGATGAGTGTATGGGTATCGAATGTGACGAGTGCCCAAAATGTGGTAAACGGACAAACGTTTTTAAAACGAATGTCCGCGATAGTCCTGTGAAACTATTTGTGTCCTATATTGTCAAGTTAGCCGACAAGTTCAAAAAAATGACTGTGTATATTCTCGCCCATAACGGGGCAAAGTTTGACACGCAGTTCCTTTATAAGGAGTTGCTTGAACACGAATCCTCTGAGATATTTACAGGTGATCCATTGAAAAGAGGCAACAAATTAATACAGATGCAGATAAGAGGCAATGTACAATTTAAAGATACTTTATTATTCACACCTTGTAAATTAGCAAAGCTACCCAAGGTGATGGGAGTAGCAGCTGAAGTTTCCAAAGGATACTTCCCTTACACTTTCCTCACCAGCGAGACTTTAAACTACGTAGGCCCACCACCCCCCAAACATTATTTTGACTGTATGGATGAACGTGAAGACTTTGATCGATACTACGACAGTTTTAATGAAAGTAACCCTTATAATATAGCTGATGAATGTGAGCGTTATTGCGTGAATGATGTGCGCGTGCTTAGAGTATGTTTCCAGGCCTTTAGAAGGATGTACATAGCCCGTTTCAAATGCGATCCACTGCAAGTCGCAACCACCATCGCATCATTATGTTTTACGGTGTTCAAGAATAACTTCATGCCTAAAGACACCTTAGCCATTATTCACTGAAACAAACCCCGCAGTTACGGGCACAAGGCTATTTACTGGCTCATACACCTACAGCAACAGACAGGTGTATACATAAAGCACGCCCGCAACACGGGTGAAGTACCTATTAAGATTAATGGACGTGTTTTTGGGTTGATGGGTTAAGTGAAAACCGTGTCACTGGTGTGAAGACTGTGTACTCCTTTAACGGTTGCTGGTGGCATGGATGCCCCCGTCCTGTGTGCGGAATCACCGGAGATATCCACGGTAGGTCTCCTGCCGACTGTCTCGCATCAACCCGCACCCGCGATCAACTTATAGGATCACAGTTCACTCACAAAGTCTTGTGGGAGCATGAATATGATGCACGGATGGAGACAGACGAGGTGTACCGTGAGGAAATAAAAACGATCAAGCGTTCAATGGTGCTGGATCCTCTCAAATGTGGTGATAGCTTGTTTGGAGGATGTACAAATCCTTTCAGACTATACTTTCCACCTACGGAGGGCGTGAAGCTCCATTACTACAATTTCTGTTCTTTATACCCATACGTGATGAAGAGCAATCCGTACCCCGTGGGCGCTCCTGAGAAACTGGTGGGACCTAGCCTACCCTCCATCAATGAATTTTCAAAAAATTTGAATGATCGTTACTTTGGGCTCTCTTTCGTAGACGTACTCCCCCCACGCAATTTATGGATGCCGATCTTACCTGTCGTTATCGACGACAAGCTCATGTTTCCCCTGTGCGTGAAGTGCGCGGAAGAGGATAACGGCGAATGTAACCATATACCCCACCAGCGTAAGATCAGAGGCGTATATACAAGTCCTGAGTTGGCCTAGCCGTACGCCATGGTTATAGAATACTGAAGATACATGAGGTGTGGAGGTTTCAGAAGCTACCCAACCTTTTCACACCATATATAAACACCTTTTGAAGGATAAGGTTGAGGCATCAGGGTATCCGCGAGGAGTTGATACCGAAGATGAAAAGTCTGCCTATATTCAACGTTACCGCGACCGCGAAGGTATACAACTTGATCGTGTCCAAATTGTAAAGAATCCTGGCAAGCGCTTTAGTGCAAAGTTGTGTCTAAACAGTCTATGGGGAAAATTTGCGCAGAATACCGGCAGAGGGAGCATTCATTTGGCACAAAGTTATAGCGATGTCTGGGATTATGCCAATGCCCCGATAAAGAGGTCATGGAGAGCGTAAATGTAGATAATACTTACGTAATAAAGTACAACCACACTGAATTTGCCACAGATACCTCAAGGGTTACAAACATACCTGTGGCCAGCTTCACAACAGCCTACGCCCATATAAAACTTTGGGGTCTATTGCATTCTCTTGGGCGGAGAGTATTGTATGCCGATACAGATAGCGTGATATTCACAGAGAGGGAGGGTGAATACATGCCCACTATTGGGGAGTTCCTCGGCGAACTCACTGATGAGATCAAGGATGAGTATGGGGACAACGCATACGCCGACTCTTTTGCCTCAACAGGACCTAAGACTTATGGGGTACGGGTCAGGGTGGGGGAGGAAATGAAATATATCGTGAAGGCAAAGGGTATTACGCTCAACCATGCGAATCGGGAGGTTGTTAACTTGAGTCGTTGAAGGATCTAGTATGTTTGGACGATGATGAACAACCTCCCCAACTAATTGTAGGAACCCACAATTTTCGGGCGCAGAAGCTGGGGGGCGTGAAGGAACTTAGGGGTACGAAGGTGTGCCGTAACACCTATAGGAAACGTTACCAGTTACCTGGTACCTATGATACCGTACCCTTTGGATACCAATGATGCTTCTATTGTTAACTCACACGTCTTGTATATAATCGTATCTATTGATTTATTACACGTATTTGTAAATATATATATATAACTTGAATATCTCGTTCATTAAATCGTATTTGTAAAATTGATTTATTACACGTATTTGTAAATATATATATATAACTTGAATATCTCGTTTATTAAATCGTATTTGTAAATATATATAACTTGAATATCTCGTTTGTTAAATAAATCATGTTTCAAATAGCGTTTCACTTTCTCCTTTGTGTGTGTGTGTGTGTGTGTGCAGGTGAAAGTTCTAAGCTCCGCCCACTGTAAGACCGTGAGTCATGCTACTATCTGGGAGTCCCTGCGTGGTCAGTCGACCGCAGTAAGCCCGAGAGATCAGACGTGTATTCAGATCAGACGTGTATTCAAATGGCTACCTTTAAAATTGCTTGCACAACGTTTACGAAATGGTATTCAGTAAAGTGCCAGGATGTGGTGGATACCGAAAAACTTCCTATTCCTCCCTCCTATGCCTCTTTTAAAAACACATTGGATTGTGCGAAGTTCCAAGATGTACAAATATTCTACGGATGTTCTGGTGAGACCGTTGAAGGCTTTCGTTGCACAGACGATGTGCTGAAGTATACTGCAGAGCTAAACTTTATAAAGTCTCACATACACCGTGAAGTAAAAGAAACAACGCGTGCAGAAGAGAAGCAGCAGGTATGGATAATGAGTCTTGCTGATGGGTGGTGTGACAAGCGGTATTACGTCATGCTACACCATGTCAATTACTCATACCCTACGACTGAAAATGTGAATCTCGTGATCATGGACTGTGTGCATTATTTGTTCCGCTGTTATAATTTCATAATATATTAATATTATATATATATATATATATATATATATATATATATATATATATATATATATATATATATATATATATCCCTCGATTAGCTACTCCGGCTTGCCGGGCCGAAGGGGCTCGTACACCTCGTGGGTTGTTGACGTTTCCTCAACTCCTCGCGGGGTGTGGGCGAAGTTACCTAGTTGCGTTCCCCCCCCCCCCCGCCCTTTCTTTTCTTTTTGCTCCCCCTTTTTTTCCGTCTCTCCCGGAATTTCTTTGTCTTGACTCGGTCCTGTGCCTCTGTCAATCGTAGTACCCCCCCCCTCTGTTTGTATTAGCAGTCTTTGGGTCATCGGGTGCACCCGCCGGGGGCATCGCTCCGTGGCTGAGCCGTGCTCCGGGGATGGTACGGGCGCCCGGACCGCTGCTGCGTCTGGATTGGGTCTTTGCTTGGCCCTTCACGGACAAATCTCCGTAGTGCCAATCTGCTGTTTTTAAAACGACAGTCGGGTTGGGGGCGGGCTACCCGGGACGTTGGGCCTGCGCCTTGAAGGATACAGCGTCGGAAGGTGCATCGCCTTGGGTCCGAGGCTGCCTTTTTTGTAAAGCTATTGTTTATGGGTTCTATTTCTAAACTTCACTCCCCTCCTGTTGACGACTCTGGCCCGCCCTTGGATTTGGATAAGACTACTACTTCTGGTCGTTCAGCGGCCTCTGCCTCCGCTGGATTGACCTTCAAGCCGTATGGCCCCCTCTCGTCCTCTGCTGCGTCTGGCTCTCGTGGCCGGACTCGTGGTGGCCGTAGGGCGGGGCCTTCGCGGCCCTTGTTCTCTCGCCCACTCTCGGTTACCGTTACACATGGACCTGTCTCTGCTGTCAATTTCTGTCCAGTGGACAGGTTCCTTGTTCTCCGCCCTTCTGCTGGCTCCCTTCCGGGCAACTCGGAACGGGTGTTTCAGCGCCTTAAGACGGGGGGGTTCCCTGTCGTTATGATATCCGCCCTCTGAAGGATGGGTCTCTTCTTTTGAAGTCCCGTTCTTCGGGGATGACTGAGTCCCTTCTACAGTTGCAGGATGTCTTGGGTTGCAGAGTTTCTGTGACTCCCCATCCGCAATTGAATAGCTGTCAGGGCACCATTTTCGCTTCCCGTCTGCTGTCAATCCCGGTTTTCGAGTTGCAGGAGGATCTTGCCCCCCAGGGGGTAACGAAGGTCTTCCGCTTTTCGTCGCGCCGGGATGGTGCTCTTACCCCGTCCGCTCGTCTGCTCCTGACCTTTGACTCCCTTGTGCCTCCGGCCCAGGTGTTCTGGTGCGTGGGTGATCGCCGGTCGTGTGAGTTTTCGGTGCGACCATATGTGTCTGACCCGGTTCGCTGCTTTGGCTGCAACCGGTTAGGCCATGTTAGCTCTGCGTGCCGCCGTGAGGGTAAGCTATGTGTCCGCTGCGGTGGGCCTGCGCACCCTACCCCGTGCACGAAGCCCCCGCGGTGCTCGAACTGCTCGGGGGCCCACCCTTCCTCCTCTCGGGACTGCCCCGTTTTCAAGTTTGAATTCGAGGTGCGGTCCTTAAGGACTACCGAATTCCTTAGTGCGCGGGAGGCGCGCGATAGGGTCCGTGACCGGGAGCCGCGGCGGGGGTTGTCCTATGCTGCGGCTCTTGGCCCTGGCGGGACCTCGGGCCCCTCCCGTGCTACCCCGGCGTCTACCGGAGTGGTGCCCCCCCTGGAAGTTCCGGGGGTTGGTGGTCCTCCTGGCGCCGCGGGTCCTTCTTGTTCCTCTGCCTCACTTCAGACATCCCATCTGATTCCCTGCCTACAAGTGCCCCTTCTCCCTCTTCGGCCTTACGGTCTGGATCCTTGCCTACTCGTCTCTCGGGTGGGGAGGGTGATGCCCCGAAGGGGAGGAGGAAGCGTCGCCGTGGTCGGAGTCGGAGTCCTCCGGACCCGATCGTGACCGCTGCTCGCCCTGCTTCCCCTTCTTCACCGGAGGGGAAGCGGCGCGCCGCTCCTGATCCGCTCGGGACTCCCCCCACTATACGGAGGGCTGGTGAGGCGTCACCTCCCGGTGCCCCGACCAGTGTCTGGGTGTCAGTCGAGGTGCACCGCCCCATGACACCCTAGATTCCTGACTCTGTTCCCATGATAGACCCGGTCGAGAGGAGCCTGGCCCTTCTTCATGGAGTCTCTCTCTCTTCGGCTCCTGCTGAGAGTGGTCGGGTCTCTCCCCTGGATCTACTTCTCCCACCTGTGGTCGACCTTTCCTTCCCCCCCCCCCGTCAGTGCTTGACTGGTTTGACGAGCCCTCGAACAACTGGTTCCCCCCGGTCCCCCTCTGGTGGGGAGTTGGGGGTTTCGGCTGGGCCAGTCTCGTCGTCTCTCCCCCCGCCAGGGGAGCCCCCCTCTGACCTCCCTGTTCTACTCTCCACTTCTCGTTCTACTACGGGTGAAGCAGCTGCGGGGTCGGTGGCCCCTACCCCCCCAGTTCGGGATGAGTCGGGGAAGCCGATTCCGTCCCTCGTTACGGACCGTTGAGTTTGCTGCTCAGCTTGGTCCGTGGCTATTTCGCTGTTTTCTCTGCCTCTTCTAATGCCGCTTCCCCTTACAGTTCCATTTTGCATTGGAACTGTAGGGGCTTTTAGCTAACTGGGAGAACCTTGCCTCCCTGCTGGAGAGCGAGCGGCCTTCCTGTGTTTGTCTCCAGGAGACTATCCTGGCTGCGCGGGGACTCCCTCGTCTCTCTGGCTATGTTGGTTTCCCTTGAACCCCGGATGAGCACACACGCCGGCGGGGTGCGGCGATTTACGTGCATCATTCGTTACCATCGCGAGGTGTGCCTCTTCGCACTTCCTTGCAGGCTGTGGCTGTGCGGCTCTTTTTAGATCGCCAGTACACTGCCTGCTCGATTTATATTCCTCCTCATGACCCTCCTTCTCGCGACGCGGTTCGCGAGTTGGTGCTGCAACTGCCTCGACCGTTTCTCCTCCTCGGGGACTTTAACAGTCGCGACCCAGCTTGGGGAGATGTTCGGTCGACTAATGTTGCTGGTATGTTACTCTCCTTAATGGAGGAACTTTCCTTTGCGTGCCTCAATTCCGGTGAACCTACTTACTTCCACGAACCCACGGGTTCATTTACCTGTATTGATCTCTCCTTGGTGTCCCTCGATGCCTTACTCGATTTTTCGTGGAAGGTGTTGGGGGACTCTTATGGTAGTGATCATTACCCAGTCTGTCTTGAGCCGGTCGGACCGCAGCCGGGCGTCTCGTCTCGACCGAGGTGGTGCCTTGCGCGGGCTGACTGGCCATCTTTCAGAGCTCGTTCCGTCATTGTCCGTTCGGTATTGAGCTTTGGCTCTGTGGATGAGAGCTTGGAGTTCTTCGAGCGGGTGGTAATGGGCGTCGCGGAGGACTGTATTCCTCGATCTTCCGGTAAGCCGAGGACTCGTAGCGTCCCGTGGTGGACTCCAGCATGTCACCAGGCGGTGTGCGAGAGGAAGAGGGCAACGCGCCGCTTCCACCGCACCCGGCGCGCGGACCACTTGATTGAGATGCGGCGGGCGAAGGCTTTCGCCCGCCGGACTCTCAAGTTGGCCCGTCGGGCCTCTTGGCGTGCTTTTGTGTCCGGCATCTCCTCATCTACCCCTTCTGCTGCTGTGTGGCGGAAGGTACGTAGTATCGAGGGGAAGCCGGTCCCTGCTAGTCGCCCTGTCCTTCGGGACGGGGACGGCTTCCTTTCGGATCCTGCCGCTGTGGCTGATCGGCTGGCCGGTGCTCTTGCTGCGGTTTCCCTTTCGCCTTCAGCTGCGGATTGCCCTTTATCGGAGGTCGCGTTCCCGCCCCCTGGGAACGAGCCTTATAACCGTCTCTTTACGATGCGGGAACTTCGGGCTGCCTTGGCAACCCGTCGTTCTTCCGCCCCTGGCCCTGATGACTTTCCGTATGACTTTATTTGGAATCTGCACCCGATGGCCCTGCACTTCTTGCTGGATCTTTTCAACTGGGTGTGGGTTGAGGGGTCGTTCCCTTCCCGTTGGAGGGAGGCGATTGTGGTCCCGATACCTAAGCCGGGAAGGATCCGGCTGAAGTGGCGAGCTATCGGCCTATTGCTTTGACGAGCTGCTTGTGCAAGCTCCTGGAAAGGATGGTGGCCGTACGACTTTCCTTGGGTTATACCCCCCGACCCAGTATGGGTTTTGTCGATTTCGGGGTACTCTGGACCCCCTTCTCCTCCTTGGCCATGATGTACGGGAGGCCTTTTCCCGCCGGAATCTTGTTCTGGCCGTCTTTTTTGATGTCCAAAAGGCCTATGACACGACCCGTCGGGGAGTTGTCATGGACCGTTTGAAGTCTCTTGGTTTTGTGGGCTTTTTGCCCACGTTTCTTCGCAACTTCCTCTGCCGTCGCACTTTCCGAGTCCGTAATGGGGCAGCCCTATCTGACCTGTATGTTCAGGAGGAGGGGGTGCCCCAGGGGTGTGTTTTAAGCGTCTCCTGCTTCAACCTGGTCATGTCTGCGCTACCGGGAGCTCTTCCGCCCTCGGTGCGCTGTTCCATCTACGCAGATGATCTGGCTGTCTATGCCGCGGGGATGAGTCCCCTCCCCTCGTGGAGAGGCAAGTCCAACTCGCGGTCAATCGAGTTGAACGCTGGGCGTCGTCGGTGGCCCTTACGCTGTCTTCCCCGAAGACTTCGTGTGTGGCCTTCCTTCCGTCGAGGAGACGGGGCGCCGGCCTTTAACCTTACACTCGGGGGTCAGCCTCTGGCCCTCGTTCCATCAGTACGCTTCTTGGGTATGGTTTTCGACAGCCGTTTGAGCTGGGTTCCCCACCTTCGCCGGCTGCGCGATTCCGCGAGACGTACCCTGGATTTGCTGGGACATCTGTCGCATACTACATGGGGCGCGGATAGGCGGACACTCCTCCGTTTGTACGTGTCCCTGGTACAGTCCAAATTAGACTATGGGAGTGTGGTGTATGGCTCCGCCTCCCGCACGGCCCTTCGGATACTGGATCCGGTCCTCTCTAGAGGACTACGCATGTCATCTTGCGCCTTCCGCTCCTCTCCGGTTGATAGTCTGCAGGTTGAGTGCGACATCCCTCCCTTGGAGGATCTGAGGTCGTTCCTCATTGCTAAGCACTATCTCTGGATCCTCCGTCTTCCCACCTCTCCTCTGTTCCAGGTGGTTGAGAGGGCGTTCTGCCGGGATGGGGGTTGGTATTTCACCGACACGGTGACCTCCCTCCTCGATGGTATGGGCACTCCTCCTCCATCCGTTATACCGGTCTCTTTCAAGGGTGTTGCACCTTGGTAGAGCACCCCTGTTGCGTGCTGTAGGGCGTTGCGCCACGTTCGCAGGGCCGATTCTGACTCTGCCTTACTTCGGTCTCTGTTCCTTCAGCATGCAGCGTGTCACTCTGCATGTGTTGCGGTCTTCACAGATGGCTCGAGGTCGTCTGGGGGCGTTGGGGACGCGGCTGTTCCCCAGTCGTTTGCCCTTGCTCCCCGGTGTACCCGTCTCCCTGATGAGGCTTCCGTTTTCAAGGCGGAGCTCTATGCCATTCTGAGCGCTCTGGAGGTGGTGCGGGAGCATCCGGATGGGTCGTTTGTCATCTATTCGGAATCCCGCAGTGCCGTGGATGGCCTGGAGTGTTTGACCCTGTCCACCCACTGGTCCGACGAATCCAGCTACTGTGCCATATCCTTGTCACTTCTGGTGGCAAGGAGGTGGTATTTTGCTGGGTTCCTGCACATGTTAACGTGGCTGGAAATGAGGCTGCCGATCGAGCTGCCCGTTCCGCGTGCCGACTACAGGTTTCACCCGTGTCCCTCCCCTTTTCCGATTATATCCCTGGCTTCCGTAGGTTTTTGCGCTCCCGGTGGCAGAGTCGCTGGGATGGCGCTACAGATAGCAAACTTTGCAAGATTAAACCCAAATTGGGATGTTGGGCCTCTTCCTTCCATCGGTCGCGCCATAAGGAGGTGGCTTTGGCCCGCCTCCGTATTGGCCACACCCACCTGACCCCTGGCTATTTGATGGCCGGGGATCGGGTGCCCCGATGTCCCGATTGTAACATCTTACTCACAATTGCCCACCTGCTGCTTTGTGGAGTGTCCGCTTTACTCTGCGCTGCGCGCAGAGTATTTTCCCTTTTTGGAGAGCGTCGGGCCTTGTGATAGGCTTGGCGCTATTCTATCGGAAGGTCCCTACTTTTCGGTAACCAGGTTGTTCTCCTTCCTCCTTCGCTCCCGACTTCTTTACCGGTTGTGACTCTGATAATTTTTTTTTTTTTTATCTTTCCTTCCTCCTCCCCGTCTATTGTTCACTCCGTTCGCTGTTTCATAGTCTTCGTCCTGTGTTCGCTCTGCTATCCACCTTTCTTTTGGTGGCCATGAGCGGTCATACTTTCAAAAAAATATATATATATATATTTTTTTTTGTTTGAAAGTATGACCGCTCATGGCCACCAAAAGAAAGGTGGATAGCAGAGCGAACACAGGACGAAAATTAAGGAACAGCTAATGGAAATAAACAATAGACGGGGGAGGAGGAGGAGGAGGGGGGGAACCAGAAAGATCATAGCGGAGTCACAGCCGGTAAAGAAGTCGGGAGCGAAAGAGGAAGGAGAACAACCCGGTTATCGAAAAGTAGGGACCTTCAGATAGAATAGCGCCAAGCCTATCACAAGGCCCGACGCTCTCCAAAAAGGAAAAATACTCTGCGCGCAGCGCAGAGTAAAGCGGACACTCCACCAGGAGGTGGGCAACTGTAAGGAAAACGTTACAATTGGGACATCGGGGCACCCGATCCCCGGCCATCAAATAGCCATGGGTCAGGTGGGTGTGGCCAATACGGAGGCGGGCCAGAGCCACCTCTTTATGGCGCGACCGATGGAAGGAAGAGGCCCAACATCCCAATTTGGGTTTAATCTTGCAAAGTTTGCTATCTGTAGCGCCATCCCAGCGACTCTGCCACCGGGAGCGCAAAAACCTACGGAAGCCAGGGATATAATCGGAAAAGGGGAGGGACACGGGTGAAACCTGTAGTCGGCACGCGGAACGGGCAGCTCGATCGGCAGCCTCATTACCAGCCACGTTAACATGTGCTGGGACCCAGCAAAATACCACCTCCTTGCCACCGAAAGCGACAAGGGTATGGCACAGTAGCTGGATTCGTCGGACCAGTGGGTGCACAGGGTCAAAACACTCCAGGCCATCCAGGGCACTGCGGGAATCCGAATAGATGACAAACGACCCATCCGGATGCTCCCGCACCACCTCCAGAGCGCTCAGAATGGCATAGAGCTCCGCCGTGAAAACGGAAGCCTCATCAGGGAGACGGGTACATCGGGGAGCAAGAGCAGACGACTGGGGAACAGCCGCGGCCCAAACGCCCCCCGACGACCTCGAGCCATCCGTGAAGACCGCAACACATGCAGAGTGACACGCCGCATGCTGAAGGAACAGAGACCGAAGCAAGGCAGAGTCAGAATCGGCCCTGCGAACGGGGCGCAACGTCCTACAGCACGCAACAGGGGTGCTCTCCCAAGGTGCAACACCCTTGAAAGAGACCGGTATAACGGATGGAGGAGGAGTGCCCATACCATCGAGGAGGGAGGTCACCGTGTCGGTGAAATACCAACCCCCATCCCGGCAGAACGCCCTCTCCACCACCTGGAACAGAGGAGAGTTGGGAAGACGGGGGATCCGGAGATAGTGCTTAGCAATGAGGAACGACCTCCGATCACCCAAGGGAGGGATGTCGCACTCAACCTGCAGACTATCAACCGGAGAGGAGCGGAAGGCGCCAGATGACATGCGCAGTCCTCTAGAGAGGACCGGATCCAGTATCCGAAGGGCCGTACGGGAGGCGGAGCCATACACCACACTCCCATAATCTAATTTTGACTGTACCAGGAACACGTACAAACGGAGGAGTGTCCGCCTATCCGCGCCCCATGTAGTATGCGACAGATGTCCCAGCAAATCCAGGGTACGTCTTGCAGACTCGCGCAGCCGGCGAAGGTGGGGAACCCAGCTCAAACGGCTGTCGAAAACCATACCCAGGAAACGCACTGACTGAACGAGGGCCAGAGGCTGACCCCCGAGTGTAAGATCAAAGGTCGGGACGGCGCCGGATCCCCGTCTCCTCGGCGGAAGGAGGGCCACACACGAAGTCTTCGGGGAAGACAGCGTAAGGCCCACCGACGACGCCCAGCGTTCAACCCGATTGACCGCGAGTTGGACTTGCCTCTCCACGAGGGGGGGACTCCTCCCCGCGGCATAGACAGCCAGATCATCGGCATAGATGGAACATCGCACCGAGGGCGGAAGGGCTCCCGGTAGCGCAGACATGACCAGGTTGAAGCAGGAGACGCTTAAAACACAACCCTGGGGCACCCCCTCCTCCTGAACATACAGGTCAGATAGGGCCGCCCCATTACGGACGCGGAAAGTGCGACGGCAGAGGAAGTTACGAAGAAACGTGGGCAAAAAGCCCACAAAACCAAGAGACTTCAAACGGTCCATGACAACTCCCCGACGGGTCGTGTCATAGGCCTTTTGGACATCAAAAAAGACGGCCAGAACAAGATTCCGGCGGGAAAAGGCCTCCCGTACATCATGACCAAGGAGGAGAAGGGGGTCCAGAGTACCCCGAAATCGACGAAAGCCATACTGGGTCGGGGGGTATAACCCAAGCGACTCCAGTGTAAAGGAAAGTCGGACGGCCACCATCTTTTCAAGGAGCTTGCATAAGCAGCTCGTCAAGGCAATAGGCCGATAGCCCTCCACCTCCGCCGGATCCTTCCCCGGCTTAGGTATCGGGACCACAATCGCCTCCCTCCAACGGGAAGGGAACGACCCCTCAACCCACACCCGGTTGAAAAGATCCAGCAAGAAGTGCAGGGCCATCGGGTGCAGATTCCAAAGAAAGTCATACGGAATATCATCATGGCCAGGGGCGGAAGAACGACGGGTTGCCAAGGCAGCCCGAAGTTCCCGCATCGTAAAGAGATGGTTATAAGGCTCGTTCCCAGGCGGCGGGAGCGTAACATTCGACAAAGGACGATCCGCAGCTGAAGGCGAACGGGAAACCGCAGCAAAAGCCCCAGCCAGCCGATCGGCCACTGCAGCAGGATCCGAAAGGAAGCCGTCCCCGTCCCGAAGGACAGGGCGACTAGCAGGGACCGGCTTCCCCTCGATACTACGTACTTTCCCCCACACAGTAGCAGAAGGGGTAGACGAGGAAATGCCGGACACAAAAGCACGCCAAGAGGCCCGACGGGCCAACTTGAGAGTCCGGCGGGCGAAAGCCTTCGCCCGCCGCATCTCAATCAAGTGGTCCGCGCGCCGGGTGCGGTGGAAGCGGCGCGACGCCCTCTTCCTCTCGCAAACCGCCCGGTGACATGCTTGAGTCCACCACGGGACGCTACGCGTCGGCGGGTTACTGGAAGATCGAGGGATACAGTCTTCCGCGACGCCCATCAATACCCGCTCGAAGAACTCCAAGCTTTCATCCACAGAGCCAAAGCTCAACACCGAACGGGTAATGACGGAACGAGCTCTGAAGGATGGCCAGTCAGCCCGCGCAAGGCACAACCTCGGTCGAGACGAGACACCCGGCTGCGGTCCGACCGGCTCAAGACAGACTGGGTAATGATCACTACCATAAGAGTCCCCTAACACCTTCCACGAATTTTCGAGTAAGGCATCGAGGGACACCAAGGAGAGATCAATACAGGTAAATGAACCCGTGGGTTCGTGGAAGTAAGTAGGTTCACCGGAATTGAGGCACGCGAAGGAAAGTTCCTCCATTAAGGAGAGCAACATACCAGCAACATTAGTCGACCGGACATCTCCCCAAGCCGGGTCGCGACTGTTAAAGTCCCCGAGGAGGAGAAACGGTCGAGGTAGTTGCAACACCAACTCGCGAACCGCGTCGCGAGAAGGAGGGTCATGAGGAGGAATATAAATCGAGCAGGCAGTGTACTGGCGATCTAAAAATAGCCGCACAGCCACAGCCTGCAAGGAAGTGCGAAGAGGCACACCTCGCGATGGTAACGAATGATGCACATAAATCGCCGCACCCCGCCGGCGTGTGTGCTCATCCGGGGTGCAAGGGAAACCAACATAGCCAGAGAGACGAGGGAGGTCCCGCGCAGCCAGGATAGTTTCCTGGAGACAAACACAGGAAGGCCGCTCGCTCTTCAGCAGGTAAGCAAGGTTCTCCCAGTTAGCTAAAAGCCCCCTACAGTTCCAATGCAAAATGGAACTATAAGGGGAAGTGGCATTATAAGAGGCAGAGAAATTAGAGAAATAGCCACGGACCAAGCTGAGCAGCAAACTCAACGGTCCGCAACCAGGGACGGAATCGGCTTCCCCGACTCACCCCGAACGGCGGGGGTAGGGGCCACCGACCCCGCAGCTGCTTCACCCGTAGTAGAACGAGAGGTGGAGAGTGGAACAGGGAGTTCAGAGGGGTCTCCCCGGGGGGGGAGACGACGAGACGGCCCAGCCGAAACCCCCGACTCCCCACCAGAGGGGGGCTGGGGAGAACCAGATGTTCGAGGGCTCGTCAAACCAGACAAGCACTGACGGGGGGGGGGAGGAAAGGTCCACCACAGGTGGGAGAGGTAGATCCAGGAGAGAGACTCCATGAAGAAGGGCCAGGCTCCTCTCAACCGGGTCCACCATGGGAACAGCGTCAGTAATCGAGGGTGTCATGGGGCGGTGTACCTCAACCGACACCCGGACACTGGTCGGGGCACCGGGAGGTGACGCCTCACCAGCCCTCCGTATAGCGGGGGGAGTCCCGAGCGGATCAGGAGCGGCGCGCCGCTTCCCCTCCGGTGAAGAAGGGGAAGCAGAGCGAGCAGCGGTCATGATCGGGTCCGGAGGACTCCGACTCCGACCACGGCGATGCTTCCTCCTCCCTTCGGGGCATCACCTTCTCCACCCGAGAGACGAGTAGGCAAGGATCGAGACCCCAAGGCCGGAGAGGGAGAAGGGGCACTTGTAGGCAGGGAATCCGATGGGATGTCTGAAAGTGAGGCACAGGAACAAGAAGGGCCAGCGGCGCCAGGAGGACCACCAACCCCCGGAACTTCCAGGGGGGGCACCACTCCGGTAGACGCCGGGGTAGCACGGGAGGGGCCCGAGGACCCGCCAGGGCCAAGAGCCGCAGCATAGGACAACCCCCGCCGCGGCTCCCGGTCACGGACCCTATCGCGCGCCTCCCGCGCACTAAGGAATTCGGTAGTCCTTAAGGACCGCACCTCGAATTCAAATTTGAAAACGGGGCAGTCCTGAGAGGAGGAAGGGTGGGCCCCCGAGCAGTTCGAGCACCGCGGGGGCTTCGTGCACGGGGTAGGGTGCGCAGGCCCACCGCAGCGGACACATAGCTTACCCTCACGGCGGCACGCAGAGCTAACATGGCCGAACCGGTTGCAGCCAAAGCAACGAACCGGGTCAGGCACATATGGTCGCACCGAAAACTCACACGACCGGCGATCACCCACGCCCCAGAACACCTGAGCCGGAGGCACAAGGGAGTCAAAGGTCAGGAGCAGACGAGCGGACGGGGTAAGAGCACCATCCCGGCGCGACGAAAAGCGGAAGACCTTCGTTACCCCCTGGGGGGCAAGATCCTCCTGCAACTCGCCAACCGGGATTGACAACAGACGGGAAGCGAAAATGGTGCCCTGACAGCTATTCAATTGCGGATGGGGAGTCACAGAAACTCTGCAACCAAGACATCCTGCAACTGTAGAAGGGACTCAGTCATCCCCGAAGAACGGGACTTCAAAAGAAGAGACCCATCCTTCAGAGGGCGGATATCATAACGACAGGGAACCCCCACCGTCTTAAGGCGCTGAAACACCCGTTCCGAGTTGCCCGGAAGGGAGCCAGCGGAAGGGCGGAGAACAAGGAACCTGTCCACCGGACAGAAATTGACAGCCGGGACAGGTCCATGTGTAACGGTAACCGGGAGTGGGCGAGAGAACAAGGGCCGCGAAGACCCCGCCCTACGGCCACCACGAGTCCGGCCACGAGAGCCAGACGCCGCAGAGGACGAGAGGGGGCCATACGGCTTGAAGGTCAATCCAGCGGAGGCAGAGGCCGCTGAACGAGCAGAAGTAGTAGTCTTATCCAAATCCAAGGGCGGGCCAGAGTCGTCAACAGGAGGGAATTGAAGTTTAGAAATTGAACCCATAAACAATAGCTTTGCAAAAAAGACAGCCTCGGACCCAAGGCAATGCACCATCCGCCGCTGCATCCTTCAAGGCGCAGGCCCAACGTTCCGGGTAGCCCGCCCCCCAACCTGACTGTCGTTTTAAAAACAGCAGATTGGCACTACGGAGATTTGTCCGTTAAAGGCCAAGCAAAGACCCAATCCAGACGCAGCAGCGGTCCGGGCGCCCGTACCGTCCCCAGAGCACGGCTCAGCCACGGAGCGATGCCCTCCGGCGGGTGCACCCGATGACCCCAAGACTGCAAAATATAAACAGAGGGGGGGGGGATATACAATTAACAGAGGCACAATACCGAGTCAAGACAAAAGAAATTCCGGGAGAGACGGAAAAAAAAGGGGGAGCAAAAAGAAAGAAAAGGAAAAAAGAAAAAAAAAAAAACGCAACTAGGTAACTCTTCGCCCACACCCCGCGAGGAGTTGAGGAAACCCCAACAACCCACGAGGTGTACGAGCCCCCTCGGCCCGGCAAGCCGGAGTACCTAATCGAGGGTGTATATATATATATATATATATATATATATATATATATATATATAATATAGAGTCATAAATTGTCGTCATTATTCAAATTGTTTCATTTTGAGCGAGTGCATAAAAAGGTCCTAGAGCAAAGATAATTGGCACGTTTATTCTTGTGGCGGAATAGAATAAGGGCAGATGTGACCGAATTTAAAATTCCAAAAAACGCTGTTGTGGACCACCCTAATATATATTTAAGGAATTACAAGGGTAAAAGGAAGCATCGAAGACCTTCCGGTCCACTGTGGGAGGTTCCTGTTATTAAGCAAGTTCATTTTCCTTTCAACTATTCTAGCAATGGTAGAAAACGCTATAGAAAAATATTAGGCTTTCTCCCCATCCTCCTCCTCTCCCTCCCTGCCAGAGGCAGGTACGGGAAAAGGTTGAAGAAAACACCTTTACCATGAAAAAGTAGACAAGGAATTTTTACACGAAAGTGAAGAATATACAAAATAGCCCTATAATTACGCATGCACACACAGAAACCGCGCAGACGAACTCCTGCAGAATTACGTTATGTTTTAGTCTTAAACCATGAGTGCTCTGTACTTTGTCCAGCCTATTTTTAAATATATTTACACTTTGACAGGAAACAACTTATGAGGGAAGTTGGTTCCAGATATTAACTATTTTACAGGAGAAGAAATTGCCGCAGATGGAGGTACTAAATGTTTTTAGTTCCAGTTTAAATTCATTATTTCTTGTTGGATTGGTATTAAATGAGAATAAGTTTCTGTAGTCTACCCTCTATTCCATTGAGCATCTTGAAAACTTGAATAAGCTGACCGCGCAACCTCCTCGTCTCTAAAGTAAACAGATTTAGACGCTCCAATCTCCCTTGGTAGCAGTGGCGGAGCAAGAGTGTCACCGGCCCCGGTGCAAAAATTATTTATGGGCCCCACAAAATTTAGATTTTAGTTTAGTTTATACATATGAACCACAAAAACCTTTCGATCCACTGAAGGTGGCCCTTAAAACCAGATAGTAGAATAATGTGATGGTTTCAGCATTTTGAATTCTAATTTTGATTTTTATCTATTGCAGACATCATTTCAGATGACCAATTACACTGGGTAACAAAATTTGAAAAGATTTCTGTTTATTGTGATTTTTCTGTCGTTTCTTAATGATTTCGGGGCGCTGATTCCAAAAATGATATTGGTTTTGCTCTATCATCAACCGTTTAAAAAATATAGGTTATCACACTTTTCATATGGCAAAGTATATAAAGAAGGCTAACATAAATATTTTCTGAAAATAAAAACACCATTGGAAATTAATGTTTATTGAGCCAAAATTGTTTGACAAACCGAAAATGGTGCAAAGGATATAATACCCTATTTTCCGGCATATAAGGCGCGCTTTTTTTCCCCCAAAAAGTCTCAGAAAATCACCCTCGCCTTATATGCTCAAGGTCAGGGTCATGGGTAGGCTTTTGGTTAGCGGCAAGTATTATATTTTTAAATTTTTTTTTTCAAGAATATGCCTGCCAAAATTGGGGTGCGTCTTATATGCTCGTGCGCCTTATATGCCAGAAAATACGGTATATATCATGAGGAGAACCGATAAGAGAATAACAAGCCTCGTTATGCAGTGTGCGTTCCTTAAAAATGCACTGAAGAACGCGACTTCCGCGTATGAACATTCTTATCCTTTCTGATCAGCGACCATACATAGTCTCCCATCATGGAAGCATCCCAATGGCCCTGGTACCTTTTCTCCATCGTTTGAATATCTTGATGGAATCTTTCGCCATGTTCTTCACTCACATCGCCCAGGTTATCACGAAAAAAGTCTAGATGTGAATGCAGATAGTGTAATTTTAAAGACATACGGCACCCCATTTTGCCATAGCATTTAATCAAGTTTGACACTAACTTCTTATAGTTTGGTGCTTTATGGTTGCCTAAAACCCACGAACCACATCACGGAAAGCACACCTAGCCTCTTTTTCGATTGGAGTCATCTTGGCTTCAAGGTTCTTTGAATTCAACAGCGCCTTGACTTGTGGTCCTACAAAGATGCCAACCTTGACTTTGGCCTCAGAGAGTTTAGGGAACATGACCCGAATCTGTTGGAAAACTCACCCTCCAAAATCTAACGCAGTTACAAACTGCTTAATTAGACCCAACTTAATATGGAGAGGTGGTAGCAGAACTATGTCAGGCTTCACAAGAGGTTCCCTGAGTACATTGTACTTTCCTGGTTGCAGTCCTTCACGTGGAGGCCACTGAACTGTTTTATAGTGTTTGGTTGAAGCCCTGCTATCCCACAGGCAAAGAAAACATGACTATTTAGTAAACCCTCCTTGTAAATCTAACAGGAAACCAATCATTTTGAAATCACCACACACGTCCCAGTTATATTGTTCATACCTGATTTGAGTGAACAGTTGTTTGACATTTTCATTGTCCTCTTTCATTTAAACAGAATGTGCAACTGGTATAGATGGATATTTGTTCCCATTGTGGAGTAGAACAGCTTTTAAACTCAGAGTTGAACTGTCAATAAACAGGCGCCACTCTGAGGGTATATGTGTTAACCCAATAGCTGTGAATAGACCATTAACCTCGCTGCAATAACAGAGAGAGCCATTGACATCGTAGAACCTTGCAAACTCTTCATGCCGCTTTCGGTATACAGTGCTCTTGCAGTCTTCTCCAAGCAAATTCCACTCCTTGAGTCTGGAGGTCAGAAGCTCAGACCCTGATTTTGTCAGACTCAAATCCCTAATTAAGTCGTCCAATTCCTTCTGATTTGGAAAGTGAGGGTTTGTACTGAAAGTTACTGTATATTCTTCATCATGACTATCCTCACCAGCCGACATCTCAGATGAGCTAGCTGCATACTCGTTTTCAACCTGCAAAGCAAAGAAACAAAATATAGGCATAGCTATATATGTAGAAGAGCATCAGCACTAAGAAAAATCGACACATAATGACCCACAGTCTGTAAATACTGAAGGTAAAATAATGGATAGATACCTGTTCTGGTGGACGTGGTATTGGAAGACCTTCGCCATGTGGTACAGGAGCTATGGACGACGCTATGCTTGGATACTGAAGAGTCTGCCTTCCTTTAACTTTCCTGTACTTAGAAACATCTACCATGCAGCAGTAGCAATCGTCGTGGTGGCTCTTTGGTTCTCTCTATATTCTGGGTACCGCAAAGGGCATTGCCTTGCGTACTTCCCGCAGCCACCCTTCAAGTGTGGAGCGGCAGCTTCCACAGATCACATGTGGTGCCCAGGGCTTATCTTGGTCACCCATAGACATACCAAAATAGAGCCGATACGCGATCCAGAACTTGGTGCCTTTCACAATCTTGTGCGATACTTGCTTGGGGCCTATGTAATACCCACAAGCGTAGCAGAATATATCCGGCGAGTGTTTACAAGCTCTAGTTGCCATTCTCTTTACCAAACTGTACTACATTAATCATAACCTGCAGATATAGAGAGAAGAGTTATTAAATCTGCAACAGATTACAGATTCCAGAAAAAAGATGTATTCACAACACTGAAATAATGTTCGCAATAAAAAAGGATCGATAACACTCAAATCGTCAGCACAGAGAAGCACAGGAACACAGTACATCAGTGCTGGTAACCCCCAGACAAACATCCTGCTTTCTTTGTGTGCTCACACTTACTGACTTCTCAGACTCTGCGCTCTTCTTTATATAGCACAGTGGAAGTTTCGGGCAATTTCTAGAGCAAGAAACTGTCAACGAACATCCGGATTGTTCTCAACAATTCCTGATTATTCTGATATTGCTGCGCCCATAATAACATTATACTGGTAAAACATGAAAAATGGATTATCTCTGAAACCATTGACGATACGCACAAACCAAGGCCACATTTGGACTCAGCGCCCACAAATGCATATAAAACAAAAAATTCTACATACAGTAAACAGAATCAGTGTTACACAGTGTTATGTATTTAAAATATATAATATACAGTTTTACCAGAAAGGGGCCCGTAGTCGAAAGAATAACCATGTTTATAAATGCATTTAAATACATTAAACAAGTTTAAAGGTCTCTTATATTTTCATGCACATTTAGATCTAATTTTTGTATGAAATACTTGAAAATTATTATTTTTCCATGCCAAGGTGTTATCAAATATCAACCAACCGGGCCCCACAAAGGTCCGGGTCACGGTGCACTGCACCGCCTGCACCTAGCTAGATCCGCCACTGATTGGTAGTTTTGAATTCTCATTGAAGGGATCAATTTTGTAGCCTTTGCTTGTATACTTTCTAACCATTCTATATCCTTCCTAAAGGACAAAGATCAAATCTGCACCCAATATTCGAGTTGAGGTCTGACAAATTAATTATAAAGAGACATTACAGTCTCCTTGTTCCGAAACTGGAACTGTCTTTTAATATAACTTAATATTTTTAAGGCCCTCTTTTCGACTTCTGCACAGTGCTTTGACGGTTTGAGATCATTACTGATATACTATAGACTCCTAAGTCTTTCTCTAGATCGGTCTCAGTCAAGTTTCTTCCCAAGAGAGAATAATCGAACTTCAGGTTTTTGTAGCCTATGTGCATTATCTTACATTTGTCCAAGTTGAATGGCGTCTGCCAAGTAGCAGACCATTCGCCCAACCTGTCAAGATCATTTTGAAGCGTTCTTGCATCCTCCTCATTACCTATACTACTTCCTAATTTCGTATCGTCTACAAATTTGTAAATTGTACTTAGGAGCCCGACGTCTATATCGTTAATATAGATAATAAAGAATAAATGACCCAGAACGGAGCCCTGTGGGACACCAATGGTGACGAGTGCCCACTCCGAAGCCACTCCATTTATTATCACTCTCTGTTTCTATCTTTTAACCAATCTTTTATCCAGCTGGAAACGAACCAAGTGATTCCTAGTCCTCTAACTTTAGCCATCAATCTCGCGTGAGGAACTTTGTCAAAGGCTTTTTGAAAGTCGAGATACATTATATCTATTGCTCTATTTACATCGTATAGAGTATGCACATTATGGAAAAACTCTAACACGTTTGTCAGACAAGATCTCTGTCGCCTAAATTCATGTTGACAATAAAAATTATTAATTGTTAGAGTCAAGGTGATACACGATACGTTGACGTTAAGCTGATCGGGTCGTAATTAAGGATTAAATACCCTTTTTAAAGATTGGTGTTACATTTGGTAACTCTCAGTCGGTTGGAACGTTCCCTAACTCGATTTTGTTTGAATATGGTTACTAAGTCGTCAGCAACATTGTAGTTAACCTCTTTTAATACCCTTGGAAGAAATAAGTCGGGACCAGGTGATTTGTATTTATTCATCTTGTCAATTAGTTGATGTACTTCATCTTTCGTAAAACTTATGGTCTCTATGGGATGGTCACCGTCATACGTAATCCGAGGATTTGGCACTTAACTTGAGTCTTCCTTCGTGAAGACTGTAACGAGAAACTCGTTTAACTTATTAGCTATATATTTATCACTGAATTTCAGTCCGCCATTTCTATCTTTTAGGCGACCTACAGAACTTTTAATTGGCTTTCTGCTATTAACATGGGCAAAAATCTTTTTAGGGTTAACTTTAACGAGTGAGCCAACACTAGCTTCTTCATCACGTTCAGCTGATCTAATTAAGGACTTAACCCTCCTACGTAGGTTTATATAGTTTTCTGAATTAGTCTGGTTGCACACTACCATAATGAAGGAAGTATTTCTACCAGACAAATATATATATATATATATATATATATGCGCCTCGGTGGTGTAGTGCTTAGCGTCACTGACTACGAATCCATCGGCTCCGGGTTCGAGACCCGACTGCAGCCAGCGCGCAGCAAAACCCAGCTTTTCATCCTTCCACACAATAAAGGAAGTGGTTGGTAGATAAATGGGTACCCTAGGTGGCCTAGTGGTTGCGACGCTGGGCTGCTGATGGGGCGTGGTTCGAATTCCACGTTAAACTGTAGGTCTAAGGTGGATTGAAAAGCTTCACCTTCATCAGAATGAACAATTCGGGCGGAAGCTAACCAAATGTTATATATATATAGTATATCATGTTATCCATTTTAGAAATTGTTAATTAGTTATTTACTGCTTACGTGACAAAGCCTCTCATCCTCATTCAAAATAATCACTATGTATTCCATTTAGAAATAAAATCATCGATAAGCAAACAACAAACAAAAAAAATCCAACCAACCGACCAACTTAATTATCCACTTTGAACAACACTCGAAACCATATATAATTCATAACTTATAACAAAAATCAAATGCATCAATGAAACAGTTAGAGAAGAGCGTTTATAAAATAAAGAAGTAGTTGTGAAAATGGCTTATAACAACGAGGCTAGTGAAGTTGAGGTAATTTATTTGATGTTTTTAGTGTGTGAGAATTAGAATTTGAGAGTTTTGTCAGTGAAGTTTTTAAGTATTGAAGTTAGATTTTTAATTTTAATCATGAGTGTAGTTTGATTTGTGCGAATGAACTATTATTTGGTGGATAATTCATAATTGATAAGTTTAATTTGGTTTATATTTAGTGTGGTTTTGTCTTTGTAGTAGTTTTTAATGGAAGTTTTGTAACTCTAAACTAGTTTTCCTTTAATCTTAAGATGCGTGTAGTTGGTCTTGAATACATGTTAGTTCTATTTGAGTACTTGACTTTAGCAGTTCTTTAAATTACTGAACTAATTAAGAGCTGTTTTTCACTAACGTATTCGGCGATATTATTTTCAGTGTAATGATTGGTAAACAGTTCTGATTCAAGTCGTGTTTTAATTTCAAATATTTTTAGTTTATTTGAGGAACTCCACTGAAATTGTTTAACGAACTTTCTTACTTGGTTTAAAGTTAATGTATTAAGTCTAGACTGATTCCTCAATCAAATTTATTAATTTACAGATGGAAGCGGGTAATTCCTTTTTTCATCGAGCAACTTCAATACCATTGGTGGCCGACACATTATCCTACATAAGCTCGAAGTATAACCACGTAAAGGTAGACCTAATATAAATGTTTTAATTTGAAACCATTTAAGTTTAAATAAAAAATAAGTACTTTATTTTTAGGAATTTTATACTTGCAGGGTCTAAACAAAACTATTGGATCATTTTTTACTGCAACTGAAAGAGGCTTAAAAATAATAACGGGAACTGCATACAACTCTTCTAAGAAAGTAGTACCTTATGTTTACTTGGACAAATTGGCTTGTGGAAGTTTGGACAAAATTGAAGCTGCTTTGCCAATTATCAAAAATACACACAGGTAGAACTTTAATTTCAGTATTTATAAGTGACTTCCACAACTGAACTCTAACTTTAATGCTTAATTTTCAATTGATCACTTCCAGTAAGTCTCTATAGACTTAATGCTTTCAAACCAATGACTTCGTGGTCTGTTTTTATCCAGAATGATTTAAAATGGTGGAAGATCTCTTGTTCCAAGTAAAGATCTAGATAAACCTTGATTTTTAACTTATTTCAGATAAATCTTCCTTTTAAATCATATAAAACCAAGTACAGTGAAGAGGTTTTTTCTTTAAAGAACAGAATGCTGAGCAAATTGGATCATATGATAGATTATGCCCTTCCTGCTGAAGAGTCGGAGTCCTCTGCTACAACGGGTAATTCACTATCCTAACTACGTACTCTGTATCTCGTTTTCTCATTTGTGGTCTGTGAGTGATCAAAGAATTCGAAGGTGCAGAAGTGGTTAAGAGTTTGCGGGTTCTGGTATTTTCAACGAAAGAAAGGGAACTTTAACGTACTGAAACTCTTTTGTAGGGTTAAGTCTAAACACGCGTATTTCAAACGTATTCGACCCAGTTGGCTTCAAAAGGTTAAGCTAGGGAAAATTAGTGTGTACATTAGTGTTTTCCTCAGATTTCCTTCAGATTTCCTTCAGAATTTCTACTTCTAGGATAGGGAAAGAAATGAGTGGGAGAAAAATAATTTTAATCTCTCCAGCTGAAAAGGAAGTTGTCAAACGAATGGCTTGCATTGCTTCCAAAATAAAAATAAGGATTCTCAAAATTGCCAGACGGGTTGCGCAGCTCAAAGGAGAAAATGTCATTGATGCACAAAGCTTATCGGCGAAGAATATGGTGAGGTTTAAAACGTTATGAGCATTATTAGTTAAGCAATCGTATGATCTTTAAATATTAGTTAATTTTAAATTTACAATTTTTCAGGTAAATGTTGTGGAACACTGGTTGTCTAACTTGCATAAAAGACTGCAGATTAAACCAACTGAAGAAGGGATACTAATGAAAACTTTAAGATTGCCCACTCGGACAGCAGTTGGTGCAACGCTGAGTGTAATTGAAGCAGCGGAGGCAACATTACCTAAAGTTAAAGAACAAGCCGGAATGATGGTCATGAAATCTAAAGCAGCTGTATATGCTACTTATAAGCTCGTTCTTCATATAGCACAGTGTTTATGTAAATGCTCAGCGAAAAGTGATTGTAGTTGTAGGAATTGTTAAAAAATTTGAGATGCTCTTGTACCCTTGCTTCCTTTCAACTCCATGCTGAGAGTCACGGTGAGAAATTGAAATTTCTTAATTATAGTATTGAACATGTTTAAACATTAACAAACTGTAATCTTTGTTTCAGGGCTATTCAACTCTGTCGGACAAAGAACCATGTACAAAACAAAGTAACCTCGAGGAAAGAGTTTCGTTTCTTGAAAGATTTCAGAAGAGGACTTGAAGGAAGCCGACACTTCCTCTGAAAATGCTAACAACGTATTGGTGCTACGATTGAACACTGAAAAATAGTTATGCATTACTCTATTATTTTTAAAACTAATCTTGTACTTGTAAGACTCTGGAGTAGAAGATTTCATTACATTACAAATGTATTTTTTTTTTTAACTTGTATGAACTTTGTGGCGTTTGTTTTAAGTTATTCAATGTTCACTAGTTTTTAGTTAAATACTGTAAATACAAGTCCCTATATACACCTTAAGTTTTGTAAAATACTCTCTATCAAATTTGTTTTTAATGGTTTGTGTTTACTTAGTTATCAATGGTAAAACTAAAATTAAGAGCTAGCTGTTACGATACTTTTATTTTTCACCTTAAGATGGTTTTCCGAAAGGCAGTGCAATATGTATTTCAGTTAAGCATAAGGTATCTTTTAGTTTCCGAGCTAAATTTTGTAGGTATTGTAGTTTGCAATCTGTTTCGTCATTGTATATAGTAAAATTAGATGCTCTCGTCGTTGGGTTTGTGTAGGATGCTGGTCATTATCGGGACTAGTTTATTAGTTTCTGGTCTGTTTGGGAGGAGGTCGTTGCGCTTGAGGATTTTATATATATAATATATACTGGATATAGATCGACGCGTTTCTGGTGGTTAGCGTCGCTGACTTAAGAATCACTCGACCCCAGGATCGAGAGCTGGTGACGGCAGGTGGCGTGCAGCAAAATTGTTCATCGTTAAATTGTAGTTTTGAGATGGGTGAAAAGCTTCACCTTGGTCAGAATGAAATATTCGGGCTGAAGCAAACCAAAAGATGTTTTTTATATATTTCGATGACAAACAAGAGCAGCAAAATCGCTGTTTTGCAAAAGATTGAATAAATTGTAATGTTCACTTTTACGAATGCTTCAAACGTAATTGCTGCGATGGTAAAAAAAAATTTCGGGTAGGTTATATTTGTGTAGTAAGGGCGAACGCTCTCAAAATGACCACCACCAATGAGGAGAGATCAAGGTCTAAGGCAGGGGTCGGGAACTTTGAGTATTACCCAAAAATCTGAGTAAAATGAAATTACCCCTAGACTTCAAAGTAAACAAAAACGAGCCAATTGCTCTTAAATTGTTGCATATGGTATACAAAAAATTCAAATTCAAAAAATGTTTATTGGATCCATTATTATGGAGAAATAAAAAAAAAGCCACATGCTGGCATAAGAACAGCACAAACAAAATTAGTAAAAGGATTGAAGAATTTCATTCAAAACATCTCCACTTCAGGTTTTGGAAAAATGATGCCGTTTCATTTTTGATACAGCAAATCAGGACGTAAATTCGTAATTTCTAAAATTTAGAATAACGCCATTTATGTAACAAAATAAAATAAAAATATACGAAAAAAAATATCAGTGTCAAGCACTAAAAGCACCGCTTCGTTTCATACCATACACACGACTGAGGCTCTCATACCGCACGCATTACCCGCAAAATTTTTAAATTTACCCCATTTCGGGTAATTACCCCTGTTCCCCGACCTTTGGTCTAAGGCCATGATGCCGTTTCCATTACCTTTTTAATAAACAAGATTGTTAGTGTGTAAAATGTATTTGTGAAGAATTGAGGGAGAAGTGATTTCGATAGCATGCTGATCTACTCATATGGTAGACGAGTCAAAGATCGGATAGAGAGGATAGTGACAGGAGAAACGAAAGTTCCAGCACTCCCTGCCTAATGTCCTCCCAGGAGTACTTCCATGGTCGGTTGGTTTCTACAATCTGCTCATATATATATATATACATTCAACTGCAAAGAACACGCAGTATAAATAACGTAAAGAACGACGCTTGTATAGGAGATATTCCGCGCAAGACGAGAAAGAGAAAACAACAAATGAAAAAATGAAGTACCACCTGGGAATCGAACCCGGGATCTTCCGATTGCCGGTCAGACGCGATAACCACTACACCATGGACTTCACTCTTCCAAATGCCGTAATTCCTCTACATACTCGCAGAAACCAATGCCCCAAGGGGGCACCTCCCGCTTGCCGTAACATTATATACATTCAACTGCAAAGAACACGCAGTATAAATAACGTAAAGAACGACGCTTGTATAGGAGATATTCCGCGCAAGACGAGAAAGAGAAAACAACAAATGAAAAAATGAAGTACCACCTGGGAATCGAACCCGGGATCTTCCGATTGCCGGTCAGACGCGATAACCACTACACCATGGACTTCACTCTTCCAATGCCGTAATTCCTCTACATACTCGCAGAAACCAATGCCCCAAGGGGGCACCTCCCGCTTGCCGTAACATTATATACATTCAACTGCAAAGAACACGCAGTATAAATAACGTAAAGAACGACGCTTGTAGAGAATTACGGCATTTGGAAGAGTGAAGTCCATGGTGTAGTGGTTATCGCGTCTGACCGGCAATCGGAAGATCCCGGTTCGATTCCCAGGTGGTACTTCATTTTTTCATTTGTTGTTTTCTCTTTCTCGTCTTGCGCGGAATATCTCCTATACAAGCGTCGTTCTTTACGTTATTTATACTGCGTGTTCTTTGCAGTTGAATGTATATAATGTTACGGCAAGCGGGAGGTGCCCCCTTGGGGCATTGGTTTCTGCGAGTATGTAGAGGAATTACGGCATTTGGAAGAGTGAAGTCCATGGTGTAGTGGTTATCGCGTCTGACCGGCAATCGGAAGATCCCGGGTTCGATTCCCAGGTGGTACTTCATTTTTTCATTTGTTGTTTTCTCTTTCTCGTCTTGCGCGGAATATCTCCTATACAAGCGTCGTTCTTTACGATATATATATATATATATGGACCTTTTCCAGTTTGTGTACCGTTTTTCATATAATTTATTTTTGATTGGTCATAGAACCGCCGTCGATTATAACTTTTTAAGAGAAGTTCTTGATAACCTAACCTAACCTAACCTGTTTTACTCTATGCTGTTCCTAACAGAAGCAAAGAAACACTAGAAAGTTGCATAAAAGCCAACATTCTGCCTGGATCTACTATTATTAGAAAACGGGGATCAATCCCAGAATAGGCACCTGAAATAATTTTTAGGTGCTTAATCTGGGATTGAGGCAAAACACAGGGTGCTTAATCTGGGATTGAGGAGAAAAAAATATAAACAGTTTTTAGAGATATAATTTCATTGTTTTTATCAATATTTGAAAAAATCAACTCTAACCTAACCTAACCTAACCTAATCTTTTGCTATATCTTCTGCTTTTTTGGATTTGCTTCAGATGGATTCAGAAACATTCGGGTTCATATTGCAGGAATTTATAATATCTAAAATTTTTCTTTATTCATTAAACCACTTTAAACCTTTTATAACTTTGCCTTTATTACATTTGTAATAAACTTTGTATAAACAATAAATTTTGTAATCATCAGGTTTTTTTTATTTAATTCCTTGCAAGGTGCCTATTCTGGGATTGAGGTTGAACGCAGGTGCTTCATCTGGGATTGAGGTACATCAGGTGCCTATTCTGGGATTGACCCGAAAACGGTACATAAACTGGAAAACGTCCGTATATATATATATATATATATATATGTTACACCCCCTCGATTAGGTACTCCGGCTTGCCGGGCCGAGGGGGCTCGTACACCTCATGGGTTGTTGAGGTTTCCTCAACTCCTCGCGGGGTGTGGGCGAAGAGTTACCTAGTTGCGTTTCCCCCCCCCCCTTTTCTTTTCTTTTGCTCCCCCTTTTTTTCCGTTTCTCCCGGAATTTCTTTGGTCTTGACTCGGTCCTGTGCCTCTGTCAATCGTAGTATCCCTCCCCCCTCTGTTTCTATTTGCAGTCTTGGGGTCATCAGGTGCACCCGCCGGGGGGCATCGCTCCGTGGCTGAGCCGTGCTCTGGGGACGGTTTGGGCGCCCGGACCGCTGCTGCGTCTGGATTGGGTCTTTGCTTGGCCCTGAACGGACAAATCTCCGTCGTGCCAATCGGCTGTTTTTAAAACGACAGTTAGGTTGGGGGGCGGGCTACCCGGGACGTTGGGGCCTGCGCTTTGAAGGATGCAGCGGCGGCTGGTGCATCGCCTTGGGTCCGAGGCTGCCGTTTTTTGTAAAAATACTGTTTATGGGTTCTATTACTAAACTTCACTCCCCTCTTGTTGACGACTCTGGCCCGCCCTTGGATTTGGATCAGACTACTACTTCTGGTCGTTCAGCGGCCTCTGCCTCCGCTGGATTGACCCTCAAGCCGTATGGCCCCCTCTCGTCCTCTGCGGTGTCTGGCTCTCGTGGCCGGACTCGTGGTGGTCGTAGGGCGGGGTCTTCGCGGCCCTTGTTCTCTCGCCCACTCTCGGTTACCGTTACACATGGACCTGTCTCTGCTGTCAATTTCTGTCCAGTGGACAGGTTCCTTGTTCTCCGCCCTTCCGCTGGCTCCCTTCCGGGCAACTCGGAACGGGTGTTTCAGCGCCTTAAGACGATAGGGGTTCCCTGTCGTTATGATATCCGCCCTCTGAGGGATGGGTCTCTTCTTTTGAAGTCCCGTTCTTCGGGGGTGACTGGGTCCCTTCTACAGTTGCAGGATGTCTTGGGTTGCAGAGTTTCTGTGACTCCCCATCCGCAATTGAATAGCTGTCAAGGCACCATTTTCGCTTCCCGTCTGCTGTCAATCCCGGTTGGCGAGTTGCAGGAGGATCTTGCCCCCCAGGGGGTAACGAAGGTCTTCCGCTTTTCGTCGCGCCGGGATGGTGCTCTTACCCCGTCCGCTCGTCTGCTCCTGACCTTTGACTCCCTTCTGCCTCCGGCCCAGGTGTTCTGGGGCATGGGTGATCGCCGGTCGTGTGAGTTTTCGGTGCGACCATATGTGCCTGACCCGGTTCGCTGCTTTGGCTGCAACCGGTTCGGCCATGTTAGCTCTGCGTGCCGCCGTGAGGGTAAGCTATGTGTCCGCTGCGGTGGGCCTGCGCACCCTACCCCGTGCACGAAGCCCCCGCGTTGCTCAAACTGTTCGGGGGCCCACCCTTCCTCTTCCCGGGACTGTCCCGTTTTCAAGTTTGAATTTGAGGTGCGGTCCTTAAGGACTACCGAATTCCTTAGTGCGCGGGAGGCGCGCGATAAGATCCGTGACCGGGAGCCGCGGCGGGGGTTGTCCTACGCTGCGGCTCTTGGCCCTGGCGGGCCCTCGGGCCCCTCCCGTGCTACCCCGGCGTCTACTGGAGTGGTGCCCCCCCTGGAAGTCCCGGGGGTTGGTGGTCCTCCTGGCGCCGCGGGTCCTTCTTGTTCCTCTGTCTCACTTTCTGACATCCCATCTGCTTCCCTGCCTACAAGTGCCCCTTCTCCCCCTCCGGCCTTGGGGTCTGGATCCTTGCCTACTCGTCTCTCGGGTGGGGAGGGTGATGCCCCGAAGGGGAGGAGGAAGCGTCGCCGTGGTCGGAGTCGGAGTCCTCCGGACCCGATCGTGACCGCTGCTCGCTCTGCTTCCCCTTCTTCACCGGAGGGGAAGCGGCGCGCCGCTCCTGATCCGCTCGGGACTCCCCCCACTATACGGAGGGCTGGTGAGGCGTCACCTCCCGGTGCCCCGACCAGTGTCTGGGTGTCAGTCGAGGTGCACCGCCCCATGATACCCTAGATTCCTGACTCTGTTCCCATGATAGACCCGGTCGAGAGGAGCCTGGCCCTTCTTCATGGAGTCTCTCTCCCTTCGGCTCCTGCTGAGAGTGGTCGGGTCTCTCCCCTGGATCTACCTCTCCCACCTGTGGTCGACCTTTCCTTCCCCCCCCCCCCGTCATGCTTGACTGGTTTGACGAGCCCTCGAACAACTGGTTCCCCCCGGTCCCCCTCTGGTGGGGAGTTGGGGGTTTCGGCTGGGCCAGTCTCGTCGTCTCTCCCCCAGCCAGGGGAGCCCCCCTCTGACCTCCCTGTTCTACTCTCCACTTCTCGTTCTACTACGGGTGAAGCAGCTGCGGGGTCGGTGGCCCCTACCCCCCCAGTTCGGGATGAGTCGGGGAAGCCGATTCCGTCCCTCGTTACGGACCGTTGAGTTTGCTGCTCAGCTTGGTCCGTGGCTATTTCGCTGTTTTCTCTGCCTCTTCTAATGCCGCTTCCCTTACAGTTCCATTTTGCATTGGAACTGTAGGGGGCTTTTAGCTAACTGGAGAACCTTGCCTCCCTGCTGGAGAGCGAGCGGCCTTCCTGTGTTTGTCTCCAGGAGACTATCCTGGCTGCGCGGGGACTCCCTCGTCTCTCTGGCTATGTTGGTTTCCCTTGAACCCCGGATGAGCACACACGCCGGCGGGGTGCGGCGATTTACGTGCATCATTCGTTACCATCGCGAGGTGTGCCTCTTCGCACTTCCTTGCAGGCTGTGGCTGTGCGGCTCTTTTTAGATCGCCAGTACACTGCCTGCTCGATTTATATTCCTCCTCATGACCCTCCTTCTCGCGACGCGGTTCGCGAGTTGGTGCTGCAACTGCCTCGACCGTTTCTCCTCCTCGGGGACTTTAACAGTCGCGACCCAGCTTGGGGAGATGTTCGGTCTATTGTTCACTCCGTTCGCTGTTTCATAGTCTTCGTCCTGTGTTCGCTCTGCTATCCACCTTTCTTTTGGTGGCCATGAGCGGTCATACTTTCAAAAAATATATATATATATATTTTTTTTTTTTGTTTCAAAGTATGACCGCTCATGGCCACCAAAAGAAAGGTGGATAGCAGAGCGAACACAGGACGAAGAATGGAACAGCTAATGGAAATGAACAATAGACGGGGAGGGAGGAGGAGGGGGGGAAAAGAAAGATCATAGCGGAGTCACAGCCGGTAAAGAAGTCGGGAGCGAAAGAGGAAGGAGAACAACCCGGTTATCGAAAAGTAGGGACCTTCAGATAGAATAGCGCCAAGCCTATCACAAGGCCCGACGCTCTCCAAAAAGGGAAAATACTCTGCGCGCAGCGCAGAGTAAAGCGGACACTCCACCAGGAGGTGGGCAACTGTAAGGAAAACGTTACAATTGGGACATCGGGGCACCCGATCCCCGGCCATCAAATAGCCATGGGTCAGGTGGGTGTGGCCAATACGGAGGCGGGCCAGAGCCACCTCCTTATGGCGCGACCGATGGAAGGAAGAGGCCCAACATCCCAATTTGGGTTTAATCTTGCAAAGTTTGTTATCTGTAGCGCCATCCCAGCGACTCTGCCACCGGGAGCGCAAAAACCTACGGAAGCCAGGGATATAATCGGAAAAGGGGAGGGACACGGGTGAAACCTGTAGTCGGCACGCGGAACGGGCAGCTCGATCGGCAGCCTCATTTCCAGCCACGTTAACATGTGCTGGGACCCAGCAAAATACCACCTCCTTGCCACCGAAAGCGACAAGGTATGGCACAGTAGCTGGATTCGTCGGACCAGTGGGTGGACAGGGTCAAAACACTCCAGGCCATCCAGGGCACTGCGGGAATCCGAATGATGACAAACGACCCATCCGGATGCTCCCGCACCACCTCCAGAGCGCTCAGAATGGCATAGAGCTCCGCCGTGAAAACGGAAGCCTCATCAGGGAGACGGGTACATCGGGGAGCAAGGGCAGACGACTGGGGAACAGCCGCGGCCCAACGCCCCCCGACGACCTCGAGCCATCCGTGAAGACCGCAACACATGCAGAGTGACACGCCGCATGCTGAAGGAACAGAGACCGAAGCAAGGCAGAGTCAGAATCGGCCCTGCGAACGGGGCGCAACGCCCTACAGCACGCAACAGGGGTGCTCTCCCAAGGTGCAACACCCTGAAAGAGACCGGTATAACGGATGGAGGAGGAGTGCCCATACCATCGAGGAGGGAGGTCACCGTGTCGGTGAAATACCAACCCCCATCCCGGCAGAACGCCCTCTCACCACCTGGAACAGAGGAGAGTTGGGAAGACGGAGGATCCGGAGATAGTGCTTAGCAATGAGGAACGACCTCCGATCCCCAAGGGAGGGATGTCGCACTCAACCTGCAGACTATCAACCGGAGAGGAGCGGAAGGCGCCAGATGACATGCGCAGTCCTCTAGAGAGGACCGGATCCAGTATCCGAAGGGCCGTACGGGAGGCGGAGCCATACACCACACTCCCATAGTCTAATTTGACTGTACCAGGGACACGTACAAACGGAGGAGTGTCCGCCTATCCGCGCCCCATGTAGTATGCGACAGATGTCCCAGCAAATCCAGGGTACGTCTTGCAGACTCGCGCAGCCGGCGAAGGTGGGGAACCCAGCTCAAACGGCTGTCGAAAACCATACCCAGGAAACGCACTGATGAACGAGGGCCAGAGGCTGACCCCCGAGTGTAAGATTAAAGGCGGGACGGCGCCGGATCCCCGTCTCCTCGACGGAAGGAAGGCCACACACGAAGTCTTCGGGGAAGACAGCGTAAGGCCCACCGACGACGCCCAGCGTTCAACCCGATTGACCGCGAGTTGGACTTGCCTCTCCACGAGGGGGGGACTCGTCCCCGCGGCATAGACAGCCAGATCATCGCATAGATGGAACAGCGCACCGAGGGCGGAAGGCTCCCGGTAGCGCAGACATGACCAGGTTGAAGCAGGAGACGCTCAAACACACCCCTGGGGCACCCCCTCCTCCTGAACATACAGGTCAGATAGGGCCGCCCCATTACGGACGCGGAAAGTGCGACGGCAGAGGAAGTTACGAAGAAACGTGGGCAAAAAGCCCACAAAACCAAGAGACTTCAAACGGTCCATGACAACTCCCCGACGGGTCGTGTCATAGGCCTTTTGGACATCAAAAAGACGGCCAGAACAAGATTCCGGCGGGAAAAGGCCTCCCGTACATCATGACCAAGGAGGAGAAGGGGGTCCAGAGTACCCCGAAATCGACGAAAGCCATACTGGGTCGGGGGGTATAACCCAAGCGACTCCAGTGTAAAGGAAAGTCGGACGGCCACCATCTTTTCAAGGAGCTTGCATAAGCAGCTCGTCAAGGCAATAGGCCGATAGCCCCCACCTCCGCCGGATCCTTCCCCGGCTTAGGTATCGGGACCACAATCGCCTCCCTCCAACGGGAAGGGAACGACCCCTCAACCCACACCCGGTTGAAAAGATCCAGCAAGAAGTGCAGGGCCATCGGGTGCAGATTCCAAAGAAAGTCATACGGAATGTCATCAGGGCCAGGGGCGGAAGAACGACGGGTTGCCAAGGCAGCCCGAAGTTCCCGCATCGTAAAGAGATGGTTATAGGGCTCGTTCCCAGGCGGCGGGAACGTAACATCGACAAAGGACGATCCGCAGCTGAAGGCGAACGGGAAACCGCAGCAAAAGCCCCAGCCAGCCGATCGGCCACAGCAGCAGGATCCGAAAGGAAGCCGTCCCCGTCCCGAAGGACAGGGCGACTAGCAGGGACCGGCTTCCCCTCGATACTACGTACCTTCCGCCACACAGCAGCAGAAGGGGTAGACGAGGAAATGCCGGACACAAAAGCACGCCAAGAGGCCCGACGGGCCAACTTGAGAGTCCGGCGGGCGAAAGCCTTCGCCCGCCGCATCTCAATCAAGTGGTCCGCGCGCCGGGTGCGGTGGAAGCGGCGCGCCCTCTTCCTCTCGCACACCGCCTGGTGACATGCTGGAGTCCACCACGGGACGCTACGCGTCCGCGGGTTACCGGAAGATCGAGGAATACAGTCCTCCGCGACGCCCATCACCCGCTCGAAGAACTCCAAGCTCTCATCCACAGAGCCAAAGCTCAACACCGAACGGAATGACGGAACGAGCTCTGAAGGATGGCCAGTCAGCCCGCGCAAGGCACCACCTCGGTCGAGACGAGACACCCGGCTGCGGTCCGACCGGCTCAAGACAGACTGGGTAATGATCACTGCCATAAGAGTCCCCCAACACCTTCCACGAAAAATCGAGTAAGGCATCGAGGGACACCAAGGAGAGATCAATACAGGTAAATGAACCCGTGGGTTCGTGGAAGTAAGTAGGTTCACCGGAATTGAGGCACGCAAAGGAAAGTTCCTCCATTAAGGAGAGCAACATACCAGCAACATTAGTCGACCGGACATCTCCCCAAGCCGGGTCGCGACTGTTAAAGTCCCCGAGGAGGAGAAACGGTCGAGGTAGTTGCAACACCAACTCGCGAACCGCGTCGCGAGAAGGAGGGTCATGAGGAGGAATATAAATCGAGCAGGCAGTGTACTGGCGATCTAAAAAGCCGCACAGCCACAGCCTGCAAGGAAGTGCGAAGAGGCACACCTCGCGATGGTAACGAATGATGCACATAAATCGCCGCACCCCGCCGGCGTGTGTGCTCATCCGGGGTGCAAGGGAAACCAACATAGCCAGAGAGACGAGGGAGTCCCCGCGCAGCCAGGATAGTCTCCTGGAGACAAACACAGGAAGGCCGCTCGCTCTCCAGCAGGGAGGCAAGGTTCTCCCAGTTAGCTAAAAGCCCCCTACAGTTCCAATGCAAAATGGAACTGTAAGGGGAAGTGGCATTATAAGAGGCAGAGAAAAGAGAAATAGCCACGGACCAAGCTGAGCAGCAAACTCAACGGTCCGTAACCAGGGACGGAATCGGCTTCCCCGACTCACCCCGAACGGGGGGGGTAGGGGCCACCGACCCCGCAGCTGCTTCACCCGTAGTAGAACGAGAGGTGGAGAGTGGAACAGGGAGTTCAGAGGGGGCTCCCCTGGGGGGGGAGACGACGAGACGGCCCAGCCGAAACCCCGACTCCCCACCAGAGGGGAAGAAGGGGAAGCAGAGCGAGCAGCGGTCATGATCGGGTCCGGAGGACTCCGACTCCGACCACGGCGATGCTTCCTCCTCCCCTTCGGGGCATCACCTTCTCCACCCGAGAGACGAGTAGGCAAGGATCGAGACCCCAAGGCCGGAGAGGGAGAAGGGGCACTTGTAGGCAGGGAATCCGATGGGATGTCTGAAAGTGAGGCACAGGAACAAGAAGGGCCAGCGGCGCCAGGAGGACCACCAACCCCCGGAACTTCCAGGGGGGGCACCACTCCGGTAGACGCCGGGGTAGCTCGGGAGGGGCCCGAGGACCCGCCAGGGCCAAGAGCCGCAGCATAGGACAACCCCCGCCGCGGCTCCCGGTCACGGACCCTATCGCGCGCCTCCCGCGCACTAAGGAATTCGGTAGTCCTTAAGGACCGCACCTCGAATTCAAATTTGAAAACGGGGCAGTCCTGAGAGGAGGAAGGGTGGGCCCCCGAGCAGTTCGAGCACCGCGGGGGCTTCGTGCACGGGGTAGGGTGCGCAGGCCCACCGCAGCGGACACATAGCTTACCCTCACGGCGGCACGCAGAGCTAACATGGCCGAACCGGTTGCAGCCAAAGCAACGAACCGGGTCAGGCACATATGGTCGCACCGAAAACTCACACGACCGGCGATCACCCACGCCCCAGAACACCTGAGCCGGAGGCACAAGGGAGTCAAAGGTCAGGAGCAGACGAGCGGACGGGGTAAGAGCACCATCCCGGCGCGACGAAAAGCGGAAGACCTTCGTTACCCCCTGGGGGGCAAGATCCTCCTGCAACTCGCCAACCGGGATTGACAACAGACGGGAAGCGAAAATGGTGCCCTGACAGCTATTCAATTGCGGATGGGGAGTCACAGAAACTCTGCAACCAAGACATCCTGCAACTGTAGAAGGGACTCAGTCATCCCCGAAGAACGGGACTTCAAAAGAAGAGACCCATCCTTCAGAGGGCGGATATCATAACGACAGGGAACCCCCACCGTCTTAAGGCGCTGAAACACCCGTTCCGAGTTGCCCGGAAGGGAGCCAGCGGAAGGGCGGAGAACAAGGAACCTGTCCACCGGACAGAAATTGACAGCCGGGACAGGTCCATGTGTAACGGTAACCGGGAGTGGGCGAGAGAACAAGGGCCGCGAAGACCCCGCCCTACGGCCACCACGAGTCCGGCCACGAGAGCCAGACGCCGCAGAGGACGAGAGGGGGCCATACGGCTTGAAGGTCAATCCAGCGGAGGCAGAGGCCGCTGAACGAGCAGAAGTAGTAGTCTTATCCAAATCCAAGGGCGGGCCAGAGTCGTCAACAGGAGGGAATTGAAGTTTAGAAATTGAACCCATAAACAATAGCTTTGCAAAAAAGACAGCCTCGGACCCAAGGCAATGCACCATCCGCCGCTGCATCCTTCAAGGCGCAGGCCCAACGTTCCGGGTAGCCCGCCCCCCAACCTGACTGTCGTTTTAAAAACAGCAGATTGGCACTACGGAGATTTGTCCGTTAAAGGCCAAGCAAAGACCCAATCCAGACGCAGCAGCGGTCCGGGCGCCCGTACCGTCCCCAGAGCACGGCTCAGCCACGGAGCGATGCCCTCCGGCGGGTGCACCCGATGACCCCAAGACTGCAAAATATAAACAGAGGGGGGGGGGATATACAATTAACAGAGGCACAATACCGAGTCAAGACAAAAGAAATTCCGGGAGAGACGGAAAAAAAAGGGGGAGCAAAAAGAAAGAAAAGGAAAAAAGAAAAAAAAAAAAAACGCAACTAGGTAACTCTTCGCCCACACCCCGCGAGGAGTTGAGGAAACCCCAACAACCCACGAGGTGTACGAGCCCCCTCGGCCCGGCAAGCCGGAGTACCTAATCGAGGGTGTATATATATATATATATATATATATATATATATATATATTATATATATAATAGAGTCATAAATTGTCGTCATTATTCAAATTGTTTCATTTTGAGCGAGTGCATAAAAAGGTCCTAGAGCAAAGATAATTGGCACGTTTATTCTTGTGGCGGAATAGAATAAGGGCAGATGTGACCGAATTTAAAATTCCAAAAAACGCTGTTGTGGACCACCCTAATATATATTTAAGGAATTACAAGGGTAAAAGGAAGCATCGAAGACCTTCCGGTCCACTGTGGGAGGTTCCTGTTATTAAGCAAGTTCATTTTCCTTTCAACTATTCTAGCAATGGTAGAAAACGCTATAGAAAAATATTAGGCTTTCTCCCCATCCTCCTCCTCTCCCTCCCTGCCAGAGGCAGGTACGGGAAAAGGTTGAAGAAAACACCTTTACCATGAAAAAGTAGACAAGGAATTTTTACACGAAAGTGAAGAATATACAAAATAGCCCTATAATTACGCATGCACACACAGAAACCGCGCAGACGAACTCCTGCAGAATTACGTTATGTTTTAGTCTTAAACCATGAGTGCTCTGTACTTTGTCCAGCCTATTTTTAAATATATTTACACTTTGACAGGAAACAACTTATGAGGGAAGTTGGTTCCAGATATTAACTATTTTACAGGAGAAGAAATTGCCGCAGATGGAGGTACTAAATGTTTTTAGTTCCAGTTTAAATTCATTATTTCTTGTTGGATTGGTATTAAATGAGAATAAGTTTCTGTAGTCTACCCTCTATTCCATTGAGCATCTTGAAAACTTGAATAAGCTGACCGCGCAACCTCCTCGTCTCTAAAGTAAACAGATTTAGACGCTCCAATCTCCCTTGGTAGCAGTGGCGGAGCAAGAGTGTCACCGGCCCCGGTGCAAAAATTATTTATGGGCCCCACAAAATTTAGATTTTAGTTTAGTTTATACATATGAACCACAAAAACCTTTCGATCCACTGAAGGTGGCCCTTAAAACCAGATAGTAGAATAATGTGATGGTTTCAGCATTTTGAATTCTAATTTTGATTTTTATCTATTGCAGACATCATTTCAGATGACCAATTACACTGGGTAACAAAATTTGAAAAGATTTCTGTTTATTGTGATTTTTCTGTCGTTTCTTAATGATTTCGGGGCGCTGATTCCAAAAATGATATTGGTTTTGCTCTATCATCAACCGTTTAAAAAATATAGGTTATCACACTTTTCATATGGCAAAGTATATAAAGAAGGCTAACATAAATATTTTCTGAAAATAAAAACACCATTGGAAATTAATGTTTATTGAGCCAAAATTGTTTGACAAACCGAAAATGGTGCAAAGGATATAATACCCTATTTTCCGGCATATAAGGCGCGCTTTTTTTCCCCCAAAAAGTCTCAGAAAATCACCCTTCGCCTTATATGCTCAAGGTCAGGGTCATGGGTAGGCTTTTGGTTAGCGGCAAGTATTATATTTTTAAATTTTTTTTTTCAAGAATATGCCTGCCAAAATTGGGGTGCGTCTTATATGCTCGTGCGCCTTATATGCCAGAAAATACGGTATATATCATGAGGAGAACCGATAAGAGAATAACAAGCCTCGTTATGCAGTGTGCGTTCCTTAAAAATGCACTGAAGAACGCGACTTCCGCGTATGAACATTCTTATCCTTTCTGATCAGCGACCATACATAGTCTCCCATCATGGAAGCATCCCAATGGCCCTGGTACCTTTTCTCCATCGTTTGAATATCTTGATGGAATCTTTCGCCATGTTCTTCACTCACATCGCCCAGGTTATCACGAAAAAAGTCTAGATGTGAATGCAGATAGTGTAATTTTAAAGACATACGGCACCCCATTTTGCCATAGCATTTAATCAAGTTTGACACTAACTTCTTATAGTTTGGTGCTTTATGGTTGCCTAAAACCCACGAACCACATCACGGAAAGCACACCTAGCCTCTTTTTCGATTGGAGTCATCTTGGCTTCAAGGTTCTTTGAATTCAACAGCGCCTTGACTTGTGGTCCTACAAAGATGCCAACCTTGACTTTGGCCTCAGAGAGTTTAGGGAACATGACCCGAATCTGTTGGAAAACTCACCCTCCAAAATCTAACGCAGTTACAAACTGCTTAATTAGACCCAACTTAATATGGAGAGGTGGTAGCAGAACTATGTCAGGCTTCACAAGAGGTTCCCTGAGTACATTGTACTTTCCTGGTTGCAGTCCTTCACGTGGAGGCCACTGAACTGTTTTATAGTGTTTGGTTGAAGCCCTGCTATCCCACAGGCAAAGAAAACATGACTATTTAGTAAACCCTCCTTGTAAATCTAACAGGAAACCAATCATTTTGAAATCACCACACACGTCCCAGTTATATTGTTCATACCTGATTTGAGTGAACAGTTGTTTGACATTTTCATTGTCCTCTTTCATTTAAACAGAATGTGCAACTGGTATAGATGGATATTTGTTCCCATTGTGGAGTAGAACAGCTTTTAAACTCAGAGTTGAACTGTCAATAAACAGGCGCCACTCTGAGGGTATATGTGTTAACCCAATAGCTGTGAATAGACCATTAACCTCGCTGCAATAACAGAGAGAGCCATTGACATCGTAGAACCTTGCAAACTCTTCATGCCGCTTTCGGTATACAGTGCTCTTGCAGTCTTCTCCAAGCAAATTCCACTCCTTGAGTCTGGAGGTCAGAAGCTCAGACCCTGATTTTGTCAGACTCAAATCCCTAATTAAGTCGTCCAATTCCTTCTGATTTGGAAAGTGAGGGTTTGTACTGAAAGTTACTGTATATTCTTCATCATGACTATCCTCACCAGCCGACATCTCAGATGAGCTAGCTGCATACTCGTTTTCAACCTGCAAAGCAAAGAAACAAAATATAGGCATAGCTATATATGTAGAAGAGCATCAGCACTAAGAAAAATCGACACATAATGACCCACAGTCTGTAAATACTGAAGGTAAAATAATGGATAGATACCTGTTCTGGTGGACGTGGTATTGGAAGACCTTCGCCATGTGGTACAGGAGCTATGGACGACGCTATGCTTGGATACTGAAGAGTCTGCCTTCCTTTAACTTTCCTGTACTTAGAAACATCTACCATGCAGCAGTAGCAATCGTCGTGGTGGCTCTTTGGTTCTCTCTATATTCTGGGTACCGCAAAGGGCATTGCCTTGCGTACTTCCCGCAGCCACCCTTCAAGTGTGGAGCGGCAGCTTCCACAGATCACATGTGGTGCCCAGGGCTTATCTTGGTCACCCATAGACATACCAAAATAGAGCCGATACGCGATCCAGAACTTGGTGCCTTTCACAATCTTGTGCGATACTTGCTTGGGGCCTATGTAATACCCACAAGCGTAGCAGAATATATCCGGCGAGTGTTTACAAGCTCTAGTTGCCATTCTCTTTACCAAACTGTACTACATTAATCATAACCTGCAGATATAGAGAGAAGAGTTATTAAATCTGCAACAGATTACAGATTCCAGAAAAAAGATGTATTCACAACACTGAAATAATGTTCGCAATAAAAAAGGATCGATAACACTCAAATCGTCAGCACAGAGAAGCACAGGAACACAGTACATCAGTGCTGGTAACCCCCAGACAAACATCCTGCTTTCTTTGTGTGCTCACACTTACTGACTTCTCAGACTCTGCGCTCTTCTTTATATAGCACAGTGGAAGTTTCGGGCAATTTCTAGAGCAAGAAACTGTCAACGAACATCCGGATTGTTCTCAACAATTCCTGATTATTCTGATATTGCTGCGCCCATAATAACATTATACTGGTAAAACATGAAAAATGGATTATCTCTGAAACCATTGACGATACGCACAAACCAAGGCCACATTTGGACTCAGCGCCCACAAATGCATAAAAACAAAAAATTCTACATACAGTAAACAGAATCAGTGTTACACAGTGTTATGTATTTAAAATATATAATATACAGTTTTACCAGAAAGGGGCCCGTAGTCGAAAGAATAACCATGTTTATAAATGCATTTAAATACATTAAACAAGTTTAAAGGTCTCTTATATTTTCATGCACATTTAGATCTAATTTTTGTATGAAATACTTGAAAATTATTATTTTTCCATGCCAAGGTGTTATCAAATATCAACCAACCGGGCCCCACAAAGGTCCGGGTCACGGTGCACTGCACCGCCTGCACCTAGCTAGATCCGCCACTGATTGGTAGTTTTGAATTCTCATTGAAGGGATCAATTTTGTAGCCTTTGCTTGTATACTTTCTAACCATTCTATATCCTTCCTAAAGGACAAAGATCAAATCTGCACCCAATATTCGAGTTGAGGTCTGACAAATTAATTATAAAGAGACATTACAGTCTCCTTGTTCCGAAACTGGAACTGTCTTTTAATATAACTTAATATTTTTAAGGCCCTCTTTTCGACTTCTGCACAGTGCTTTGACGGTTTGAGATCATTACTGATATACTATAGACTCCTAAGTCTTTCTCTAGATCGGTCTCAGTCAAGTTTCTTCCCAAGAGAGAATAATCGAACTTCAGGTTTTTGTAGCCTATGTGCATTATCTTACATTTGTCCAAGTTGAATGGCGTCTGCCAAGTAGCAGACCATTCGCCCAACCTGTCAAGATCATTTTGAAGCGTTCTTGCATCCTCCTCATTACCTATACTACTTCCTAATTTCGTATCGTCTACAAATTTGTAAATTGTACTTAGGAGCCCGACGTCTATATCGTTAATATAGATAATAAAGAATAAATGACCCAGAACGGAGCCCTGTGGGACACCAATGGTGACGAGTGCCCACTCCGAAGCCACTCCATTTATTATCACTCTCTGTTTCTATCTTTTAACCAATCTTTTATCCAGCTGGAAACGAACCAAGTGATTCCTAGTCCTCTAACTTTAGCCATCAATCTCGCGTGAGGAACTTTGTCAAAGGCTTTTTGAAAGTCGAGATACATTATATCTATTGCTCTATTTACATCGTATAGAGTATGCACATTATGGAAAAACTCTAACACGTTTGTCAGACAAGATCTCTGTCGCCTAAATTCATGTTGACAATAAAAAATTAAATTGTTAGAGTCAAGGTGATACACGATACGTTGACGTTAAGCTGATCGGGTCGTAATTATAAGGATTAAATACCCTTTTTAAAGATTGGTGTTACATTTGGTAACTCCCAGTCGGTTGGAACGTTCCCTAACTCGATTTATTGTTTGAATATGGTTACTAAGTCGTCAGCAACATTGTAGTTAACCTCTTTTAATACCCTTGGAAGAAATAAGTCGGGACCAGGTGATTTGTATTTATTCATCTTGTCAATTAGTTGATGTACTTCATCTTTCGTAAAACTTATGGTCTCTATGGGATGGTCACCGTCATACGTAATCCGAGGATTTGGCACTTCACTTGAGTCTTCCTTCGTGAAGACTGTAACGAGAAACTCGTTTAACTTATTAGCTATATATTTATCACTGAATTTCAGTCCGCCATTTCTATCTTTTAGGCGACCTACAGAACTTTTAATTGGCTTTCTGCTATTAACATGGGCAAAAATCTTTTTAGGGTTAACTTTAACGAGTGAGCCAACACTAGCTTCTTCATCACGTTCAGCTGATCTAATTAAGGACTTAACCCTCCTACGTAGGTTTATATAGTTTTCTGAATTAGTCTGGTTGCACACTACCATAATGAAGGAAGTATTTCTACCAGACAATATATATATATATATATATATATATATATATATGCGCCTCGGTGGTGTAGTGCTTAGCGTCACTGACTACGAATCCATCGGCTCCGGGTTCGAGACCCGACGGCAGCCAGCGCGCAGCAAAACCCAGCTTTTCATCCTTCCACACAATAAAGGAAGTGGTTGGTAGATAAATGGGTACCCTAGGTGGCCTAGTGGTTGCGACGCTGGGCTGCTGATGGGGCGTGGTTCGAATTCCACGTTAAACTGTAGGTCTAAGGTGGATTGAAAAGCTTCACCTTCATCAGAATGAACAATTCGGGCGGAAGCTAACCAAATGTTATATATATATAGTATATCATGTTATCCATTTTAGAAATTGTTAATTAGTTATTTACTGCTTACGTGACAAAGCCTCTCATCCTCATTCAAAATAATCACTATGTATTCCATTTAGAAATAAAATCATCGATAAGCAAACAACAAACAAAAAAAATCCAACCAACCGACCAACTTAATTATCCACTTTGAACAACACTCGAAACCATATATAATTCATAACTTATAACAAAAATCAAATGCATCAATGAAACAGTTAGAGAAGAGCGTTTATAAAATAAAGAAGTAGTTGTGAAAATGGCTTGTAACAACGAGGCTAGTGAAGTTGAGGTAATTTATTTGATGTTTTTAGTGTGTGAGAATTAGAATTTGAGAGTTTTGTCAGTGAAGTTTTTAAGTATTGAAGTTAGATTTTTAATTTTAATCATGAGTGTAGTTTGATTTGTGCGAATGAACTATTATTTGGTGGATAATTCATAATTGATAAGTTTAATTTGGTTTATATTTAGTGTGGTTTTGTCTTTGTAGTAGTTTTTAATGGAAGTTTTGTAACTCTAAACTAGTTTTCCTTTAATCTTAAGATGCGTGTAGTTGGTCTTGAATACATGTTAGTTCTATTTGAGTACTTGACTTTAGCAGTTCCATGTTAACTTATCAAACTTTCTGAATTTCACTTGTCTTAGTTTTCCTGAAGCTTGATTATAGTCTGGTTTTTTTTTTTTTTTTTAATTTCTCCATACTTATCCTTCAAAAGACTAAAGTGAAAGTAACTTGTAATTATTGCCTTTAAATTACTGAACTAATTAAGAGCTGTTTTTCACTAACGTATTCGGCGATATTATTTTCAGTGTAATGATTGGTAAACAGTTCTGATTCAAGTCGGTTTTAATTTCAAATATTTTTAGTTTATTTGAGGAACTCCACTGAAATTGTTTAACGAACTTTCTTACTTGGTTTAAAGTTAATGTATTAAGTCTAGACTGATTCCTCAATCAAATTTATTAATTTACAGATGGAAGCGTGTAATTCCTTTTTTCATCGAGCAACTTCAATACCATTGGTGGCCGACACATTATCCTACATAAGCTCGAAGTATAACCACGTAAAGGTAGACCTAATATAAATGTTTTAATTTGAAACCATTTAAGTTTAAATAAAAAATAAGTACTTTATTTTTAGGAATTTTATACTTGCAGGGTCTAAACAAAACTATTGGATCATTTTTTACTGCAACTGAAAGAGGCTTAAAAATAATAACGGGAACTGCATACAACTCTTCTAAGAAAGTAGTACCTTATGTTTACTTGGACAAATTGGCTTGTGGAAGTTTGGACAAAATTGAAGCTGCTTTGCCAATTATCAAAAATACTACACAGGTAGAACTTTAATTTCAGTATTTATAAGTGACTTCCACAACTGAACTCCAACTTTAATGCTTAATTTTCAATTGATCACTTCCAGTAAGTCTCTATAGACTTAATGCTTTCAAACCAATGACTTCGTGGTCTGTTTTTATCCAGAATGATTTAAAATGGTGGAAGATCTCTTGTTCCAAGTAAAGATCTAGATAAACCTTGATTTTTAACTTATTTCAGATAAATCTTCCTTTTAAATCATATAAAACCAAGTACAGTGAAGAGGTTTTTTCTTTAAAGAACAGAATGCTGAGCAAATTGGATCATATGATAGATTATGCCCTTCCTGCTGAAGAGTCGGAGTCCTCTGCTACAACGGGTAATTCACTATCCTAACTACGTACTCTGTATCTCGTTTTCTCATTTGTGGTCTGTGAGTGATCAAAGAATTCGAAGGTGCAGAAGTGGTTAAGCATTTGCGGGTTCTGGTATTTTCAACGAAAGAAAGGGAACTTTAACGTACTGAAACTCTTTTGTAGGGTTAAGTCTAAACACGCGTATTTCAAACGTATTCGACCCAGTTGGCTTCAAAAGGTTAAGCTAGGGAAAATTAGTGTGTACATTAGTGTTTTCCTCAGATTTCCTTCAGAATTTCTACTTCTAGGATAGGGAAAGAAATGAGTGGGAGAAAAATAATTTTAATCTCTCCAGCTGAAAAGGAAGTTGTCAAACGAATGGCTTGCATTGCTTCCAAAATAAAAATAAGGATTCTCAAAATTGCCAGACGGGTTGCGCAGCTCAAAGGAGAAAATGTCATTGATGCACAAAGCTTATCGGCGAAGAATATGGTGAGGTTTAAAACGTTATGAGCATTATTAGTTAAGCAATCGTATGATCTTTAAATATTAGTTAATTTTAAATTTACAATTTTTCAGGTAAATGTTGTGGAACACTGGTTGTCTAACTTGCATAAAAGACTGCAGATTAAACCAACTGAAGAAGGGATACTAATGAAAACTTTAAGATTGCCCACTCGGACAGCAGTTGGTGCAACGCTGAGTGTAATTGAAGCAGCGGAGGCAACATTACCTAAAGTTAAAGAACAAGCCGGAATGATGGTCATGAAATCTAAAGCAGCTGTATATGCTACTTATAAGCTCGTTCTTCATATAAGCAGCAGTGTTTATGTAAATGCTCAGCGAAAAGTGATTGTAGTTGTAGGAATTGTTAAAAAATTTGAGAGATGCTCTTGTACCCTTGCTTCCTTTCAACTCCATGCTGAGAGTCACGGTGAGAAATATTGAAATTTTCTTAATTATAGTATTGAACATGTTTAAACATTAACAAACTGTAATCTTTGTTTCAGGGCTATTCAACTCTGTCGGACAAAGAACCATGTACAAAACAAAGTAACCTCGAGGAAAGAGTTTCGTTTCTTGAAAAGATTCCAGAAGAGGACTTGAAGGAAGCGGACACTTCCTCTGAAAATGCTAACAACGTAATTGGTGCTACGATTGAACACTGAAAAATAGTTATGCATTACTCTATTATTTTTAAAACTAATCTTGTACTTGTAAGGACTCTGGAGTAGAAGATTCTCATTACAAATGTATTTTTTTTTTAACTTGTATGAACTTTGTGGCGTATGTTTTAAGTTATTCAATGTTCACTAGTTTTTCGTTAAATACTGTAAATACAAGTCCCTATATACACCTTAAGTTTTGTAAAATACTCTTCTATCAAATTTGTTTTTAATGGTTTGTGTTTACTTAGTTATCAATGGTAAAACTAAAATTACAGCTAGCTATTACGATACTTTTATTTTTCACCTTAAGATGGTTTCCGAAAGGCAGTGCAATATGTATTTCAGTTAAGCATAAGGTATTTCTTAGTTTCCGAGCTAAATTTTGTAGGTATTGTAGTTTGCAATCTGTTTCGTCATTGTATATAGTAAAATTAGATGCTCTCGTCGTTGGGTTGTGTAGGATGCTGGTCATTATCGGGACTAGTTTATTAGTTTCTGGTCTGTTTGGGGAGGAGGTCGTTGCGCTTGAGGATTTTATATATATAATATATACTGGATATAGATCGACGCGTTTCTGGTGGTTAGCGTCGCTGACTTAAGAATCACTCGACCCCAGGATCGAGAGCTGGTGACGGCAGGTGGCGTGCAGCAAAATTGTTCATCGTTAAATTGTAGGTTTGAGATGGAGTGAAAAGCTTCACCTTGGTCAGAATGAAATATTCGGGCTGAAGCAAACCAAAAGATGTTTTTTATATATTTCGATGACAAACAAGAGCAGCAAAATCGCTGTTTTGCAAAAGATTGAATAAATTGTAATGTTCACTTTTACGAATGCTTCAAACGTAATTGCTGCGATGGTAAAAAAAAATTTCGGGTAGGTTATATTTGTGTAGTAAGGGCGAACGCTCTCAAAAATGACCACCACCAATGAGGAGAGATCAAGGTCTAAGGCAGGGGTCGGGGAACTTTGAGTATTACCCAAAAATCTGAGTAAAATGAAATTACCCCTAGACTTCAAAGTAAACAAAAACGAGCCAATTGCTCTTAAAATTGTTGCATATGGTATACAAAAAATTCAAATTCAAAAAATGTTTATTGGATCCATTATTATGGAGAAATAAAAAAAAAGCCACACATGCTGGCATAAGAACAGCACAAACAAAATTAGTAAAAAGGATTGAAGAATTTCATTCAAAACATCTCCACTTCAGGTTTTGGAAAAATGATGCCGTTTCATTTTTGATACAGCAAAATCAGGACGTAAATTCGTAATATTCTAAAATTTAGAATAACGCCATTTATGTAACAAAATAAAATAAAAATATACGAAAAAAAATATCAGTGTCAAGCACTAAAAGCACCGCTTCGTTTCATACCATACACACGACTGAGGCTCTCATACCGCACGCATTACCCGCAAAATTTTTAAATTTACCCCATTTGGGGTAATTACCCCTGTTCCCCGACCTTTGGTCTAAGGCCATGATGCCGTTTCCATTACCTTTTTAATAAACAAGATTGTTAGTGTGTAAAATGTATATTGTGAAGAATTGAGGGAGAAGTGATTTCGATAGCATGCTGATCTACTCATATGGTAGACGAGTCAAAGATCGGATAGAGAGGATAGTGACAGGAGAAACGAGAGTTCCAGCACTCCCTGCCTAATGTCCTCCCAGGAGTACTTCCATGGTCGGTTGGTTTCTACAATCTGCTCATATATATATATATATGGACCTTTTCCAGTTTGTGTACCGTTTTTCATATAATTTATTTTTGATTGGTCATACAACCGCCGTCGATTATAACTTTTTAAGAGAAGTTCTTGATAACCTAACCTAACCTAACCTGTTTTACTCTATGCTGTTCCTAACAGAAGCAAAGAAACACTAGAAAGTTGCATAAAAGCCAACATTCTGCCTGGATCTACTATTATTAGAAAACGGGGATCAATCCCAGAATAGGCACCTGAAATAATTTTTAGGTGCTTAATCTGGGATTGAGGCAAAACACAGGTGCTTAATCTGGGATTGAGGAGAAAAAAATATAAACAGTTTTTAGAGATATAATTTCATTGTTTTTATCAATATTTGAAAAAATCAACTCTAACCTAACCTAACCTAATCTTTTGCTATATCTTCTGCTTTTTTGGATTTGCTTCAGATGGATTCAGAAACATTCGGGTTCATATTGCAGGAATTTATAATATCTAAAATTTTTCTTTATTCATTAAACCACTTTAAACCTTTTATAACTTTGCCTTTATTACATTTGTAATAAACTTTGTATAAACAATAAATTTTGTAATCATCAGGTTTTTTTTATTTAATTCCTTGCAAGGTGCCTATTCTGGGATTGAGGTTGAACGCAGGTGCTTCATCTGGGATTGAGGTACATCAGGTGCCTATTCTGGGATTGACCCGAAAACGGTACATAAACTGGAAAACGTCCGTATATATATATATATATATATATGTTACAAGGGCAGGAGGAAGCCTCGAAGACTTCCGGTCTACTTTGGGAGGTTCCTGTTATTAAACAAGTTCATTTTCTTTACAACTATTCTAGCAATGGTAGAAAATTCTATAGAAAAGCATAAGGCTTTCTGCCGACCCTCCTCCTCTCCCTCCCTGCCAGAGGCAGGTATGGGAAAAGGTTGAAGAAACAACGTTGACCTTGGAAAAGTAGCCAAGGAATTTTTACACGAAAGTGAAGAATATACAAGATAGCTCTATAATTACGCATGCACACAGAAACCGCGCAGACGAACTCCTGCAGAATTGCGTTATGTTTTAGTCTTAAACCATGAGTGCTCAGTACTTTGTCCAGCCTATTTTTAAACATATTTTCACTTTGACAGGTAACAACAACTGAGGGAAGTTGGTTCCAGATATTAACTCTTTTATAGGAGAAGAAATTGCCGCAGATGGAGGTACTAAATGTTTTTGTTTCCAGTTTAAACCCATTATTTCTTGTTGGATTTGTATTAAATGAGAATAAGTTTCTGTAGTCTACCCTCTATTCTATTGAGCATCTTGAAAACTTGAATAAGCTGACCGCGCAACATCCTCGTCTCTAAGGTAAACAGATTTAGTCGCTCCAATCTCCGTTGGTAGTTTTGCATTCTCATTGAAGGGATCAATTTTGTAGCTCTTGCTTGTACCCTTTCCAACCATTCTATATCCTTCCTAAAGGACGAAGATCAAATCTGCACACAATATTCGAGTTGAGGTCTGACTAATGAATTACAAAGAGACGTTACAGTCTCCTTGTTCCGAAACTGGGACTGTCTTTTAATATAACTTAATATTTTTAAGGCCTTCTTTTCGACTTCTGCACAGTGCTTTGACGGTTTGAGATCATTACTGATATACTATAGACTCCTAAGTCTTTCTCTAGATCGGTCTCAGTCAATTTCCTTCTCAAGAGAGAATAATCGAACTTCAGGTTTTTGTAGCCTATGTGCATTACCTTATATTTGTCCGAGTTGAATAGCGTCCGCCAAGTAGCAGACCATTCGCCCAACCTGTCAAGATCATTTTGAAGCGTTCTTGCATCCTCCTCATTACCTATACTACTTCCTAATTTCGTATCGTCTGCAAATTTGTAAATTGTACTTAGGAACCCGACGGCTATATCGTTAATATAGATAATAAAAAGTAAAGGACCCAGAACGGAGCCCTCTGGGACACCACTGGTGACGAGTGCCCACTCCGAAGCCACTCCATTTATTACCACTCTCTGTTTCTATCTTTTAACCAATCTTTAATCCAGCTGGAAACGAGCCCGGTGATTCCTAGTCCTCTAACTTTAGCCATCAATCTCGCGTGAGGAACTTTGTCAAAGGCTTTTTGAAAGTCGAGATACATTATATCTATTGCTCTACTTACACCGTATAGAGTATGCATATTATGGAAAAGCTCTAACAGGTTTGTCAGACAAGATCTCTGTCGCCTAAATTCATGTTGAGAATAAAAAATTAGATTGTTAGAGTCAATGTAATACACGATACGTTCTGTAGTGATGGATTACAACAGTTTGCCGACAGTTGATGTTAAACTGATCGTGCGGTAATTATAAGGATTAAAGACCCTTTTTAAAGATTGTTGTTACATTTGGTAACTCCCAGTCGGTTGGAACTTTCCGTAACTCGATTTATTGTTTGAATATGGTTACTTAGTCGACAGCAACATTGTAGTTAACCTCTTTTAATACCCTTGGAAGAAATAAGTCGGGATCAGGTGATTTGTATTTATTCATCTTGTCAATTAGCTGATGTACTTCATCTCTCGTAAAACGTATGGTCCCTATGGGATGGACACCGTCATACGTAATCCGAGGATTTGGCACTTCACTTGAGTCTTCCTTCGTGAAGACTGTAACGAAAAACTCGTTTAACTTATTAGCTATATATTTATCACTGAATTTCAGTCCGCCATTTCTATCTTTTAGGGGACCTACAGAACTTTTAGTTGGCTTTCTGCTATTAACATGGGCAAAAATCTTTTTAGGGTTAACTTTAACGAGTGAGCCAACACTAGCTTCTTCATCACGTTCAGCTGATCTAATTAAGGACTTAACCCTCCTAAGTAGGTTTATATAGTTTTCTGAATTAGTCTGGTTGCACAGTACCATAATGAAGGAAGTATTTCTACCAGACAATATATATTTATATATATATATAATATATATATATATATATATACATACAGTGACGGCTCCTCTATAAGGGCCATAGGGGCCGGGCCCCACCAGTAATCTCTGCACAAATGCAAAAAAATGAAATAAATTATTAAGTTTTCGAATTAGATATGTAACATATTTTTTTCTAAGTTATAGACGCTTTCTTCAACATGAGCATGAAATCTTATATCTAAAGGGCTCATTTAAATTGGCCCTATATACACTATTTTATAACACAGTATTACGAGAATTGACGCACCGCGCGGATTCTGATTTCTCCTGATTTTTTTAATATGCTGATCTTGGGGCCACGGTGAAGTGGCCCGGAAGGCTGAAAAATTTCGTTTAAATTATCGCAGTCATATTTGATTTAGAGATTGTTTATTTTGTTTTTATTGTCTATTATATGGAGAAGAAAGTTTGTGGACTAAAACTGGTTGTAAAGGTTTAAAACATCTTTCTGAACGAATCCAGAAACACGAATCTAGTAAATCTCATATAAACAATGCTGTCCAGTTCAGAATGTTTGGAACCACAAATATTGTATCTGTTATTAATGAGGGATATCGCCATGGCATTCAGAGACATAATGAAATTGTGGACAAAAATAGGCATGTTTTATCAAGAATAATTAACTGCTTAAAATTCTGTGGTACGCATGAGCTCTCATTACGAGGACATAATGAAAGTGAACAATCCTGCAATCGTGGAGTATTTTTAGACATGATTAGCTATACAGCTACCTTAGATAGTACGCTGAGTGACCATCTTGAAAACAACAAAGTTGCAAAAAACACATCTAAAACAATTCAAAATGATCTTTTGGAATGCATGTATGAAGTTTACATTGATGAAATAAAAAAGGAAATAGATGAAATAAGTTTTGTTTCTGTCCAAGCCGATGAAACAACAGACGTGGCTTGTAATTCACAATTTGTAATTATACTACGATATCTAAAAAACTTCGAACCTGTTGAAAGATTCATAATATTTGCTAAAGTTGGAGATAGGACTGCAAATGGACTTACAAATGTGCTTACTGAAGAACTACAAAAATTTAATCTCAAACATAAACTCGTTGCAGAGGCATATGATAGGGCGGCCGTAATGCGTGGCCTACATTGTGGTGTACATGTTCAAATGAAGAAAATTTATCCACATGCACATTACATTCACTGTTACGCACACCAGCTAAATATTACCATTAAAAGTGTCTGCTCATCAAATAAAAATATGAAACTGTTTTTCTCGATCCTAAATGGAATTAGCACATTTTTTAATATGTCTCCAAAGCGAAGTAGTCTGCTTCTTGAAATTTGTCAAACACGTATTCCTCATGTGTCCCAAACAAGATGGAATTTTCATTCCAGAGTGGTTAATAGTGTTAAAGAGAACAAAGAGGAGCTCACTGAATGTTTTGGAAGAATTCAGAATGATGAGGGTTGGGATGATAAAAGTATATGCGAGTCTATTGGATTCAAAAGGTCGCTTGAAGATGAGGAGTTTAATTTTTGGCTCTTATTCTTTTATTCTGGAATGAAACACGTAGAAATTTTATACAATGTCCTGCAAGCAAAAAAAACGACCAGTGTTACCACTGCACAGGCATTAAAAGACTTTGAATTATCTATGTGTCAATTAAGAGAAGAGGTTCCAGTCTTTATTTCGAAAGCTTTTGAAAATCATAATGAAATCCCATCACGTCCAATAAAAAAGGCAAAAAGGGATATAATTGGGACAAAAACTGATAAACTTTGTAGTTTTGCAAAAGATGTATGCACTCGCATTACTGACGAGATGAATGAGCGATTTGGGAAATCAGAAATATTTCGCTCCTTTGCTGTAACAGATCCCAAAGAATTTAATCATCATCTTAGACAATTCCCAGTTGAATACTGCAAAGTTATTGAAACTAATTATCCTATGCTAAGGGGAGAAAAACTGTCTTCTGAATTAGAAATCGTGTACTCAAACAAAAGCTTTGCTAATATTTCGAGCGCTTCTTATACGAAAACAAACTGCTAGATACCTTTTCTGAAGTGTCAAAATTATTGGAAATTGTCTTAGTGACGCCTGTTTCTACTGCCGATTCTGAACGCTCTTTCAGTACATTGAAACGAATAAAGACATTTTTAAGAAACACGATGACACAAGATCGCCTAAATGCTTTGGCTCTGTTCAATATACAAAGAGTTTATATCGCAAATTCCGGACTACAATAAAAAGGTAATTGAAAAATTTGCCAACAGAAAAAACAGAAGAGGAGAATATTTATATAAATAAACGTGAGTATACACCTTATGATAAAATATTAACTAATTTCTGTTTGTTTTTAATTTTATTTCATTCTCAACTAAGTTTATTTTACTGTTTTATAATGTGTATGTGTGTACACGCACAGAAAAGTGTAAAAATTACATGATTTACACTGATTGAACAGAATGCAGTTGCGAACTATTACCGTACTTTAAAAAGCGGAAAAACCAATAATAATTGCAGTAAATTCATTGTTTGCCTCCATACATAGTGATGGGATACATAAATATTTTGATATTAAGTATATGCATTAGTCGGGCCTCACCTACTATTATGAGCACGAGCCGCCACTATATATATATATATATATATATCATGTCAGCCATTTTAGAAATTGTTAATTAGTTATTTACTGCTTAAGTGACACAGCCTCTCATCCTCATTTAAAATAATCACTATGTACTCCATTTAGAAATAAAATCATCGATAAGCAAACAAACAAAGAAAAAAAATCCAACCAACCGACCAACTTAATTATCCACTTTGAAGAACACTCGAAACCATATATAATCATAACTTATAACAGAAATGAAGTGCTTCAAGGAAGTAGTTAGAGCAGAGTATTTATATAACGAAGAAGTATTTATAAAAATGGCTTGTAAGAACAAGATTAATGAAGTTGAGGTAATTGATTGGATATTTTCAATGAGTGAATAGAATTTTAGTGTTTTAAATACTGTAGTTTGGGATTTTTAATTTTAATCAGGGTGTAGTTTGATTCGTGCCAAGAGCTATTGTTGTTGGATAATTCATAATGCTTGATAGCTAATTTGTTGTATTTAATAGTGTGTTTTGTCTTTAACGGTAGTTTTATGGAAATTTTTAAGAACTTGTTCGGAGTGGTAAATTTAAACTAATTTAATTTTCCTTTACTCTTAAAATGCGTATTTAGTTGGTCTTGAATACCTCACCTTACTTTAAAGCACCTTACCTTCCGCGATCATTTTTCATTCGCGAAGGTCAAGCTTGTCGCCCTCTTGATTGGCGTGGTGAAGTAGTGAGTTGATTTCTTGCGCTCCATGTTAAGTTGTATTTGAGTACTTGACTTTAGCAGTTCCATGTGAACTTTATCAAACTTTTTCTTGGTTTTACTTTTCTTTAATTTTTCTGAAGCTTAAGATCAGAGTTTATTTTTTTAATTTCTCGATACTTCGACTTTCGAAGGACTGAGCGAGAGTAACTCTTGTAATCATTGGTTTTAAATTACTGAGCTAATTAAGAACTATTTCACTCTTGTATTCAGCTATATTATTTTCAGTGTAATGATTCGTTAACAGTTCTGATTCCATTCGGTTTTAATTTCCGATACTTTTACTTTTCACTTCAAAATTAGTTTAGTAACTTCAATGAAATTACTTTAAAACTAACTTTAAACTAAATACGAAAGTAAATTTTACGTTAGTCTACAGTAGACTGTTTTCTTAATGAAATTTATTAATTTACAGATGGAAGCGTGTAATTCCTTTTTCTATCGAGCAACTTCAATACTATTGGTAGCCGATACACTATCCTACATAAGCTCGAAGTATAACTACGTAAAGGTAGACCGAATTTAAGTGTTTCAATTTGAAACCATTTAAGTTTATTTTATTTAAAGTACTTTTATTTTTAGGAATTTTATACTTGCAGGGTATAAAAAACTGTTGGATCATTTCTTAATGGAACTGAAAGAGGCTTAGAGAATAAAGGGAACTGCATTTAACTTCTGTAAGAAAGTTGTACTTTATGAATACTTGGACAAATTGGCTCGTGTGAGTTTGGACAAAATTGAAGCTGCTTTGGCGATTATCAAAAATTCCACCCAGGTAGAACTTTTACTCGATTATTTTCAAGTGACTTCCACAACTAAACTAAACTCCAACTTTAATGCTTAATTTTCAATTGATCACTTCCAGTTCGTATTTTTAGATTTAGTGCTTTGAAACCAATGTTTTTTTTATCCAGCATGATTTAAATCGGTGGAAGATCTTTTGTTTGATGCAAAGATGAAGATAAACCTTTTTTTAATTTATTTCGGGTAAATCTTCACTTTAAATCGTATAAAACTAAGTTCAGTGAAGAAGTCTCTTTTTTAAAAAACAGAATGCTGAACAAGTTGGATCATATGATAGATTATGCCCTTCCTGCTGAAGAGTCGGAGTCCTCTGCTAAAAAGGGTAATCCACTATTTTCATCATGAGGACGCACTATTTTTTTTTTTTCATGAGGACGCACTATTTTTTTTTTTCATGAGGACGCACTATTTTTTTTTTCATGAGGACGCACTATTTTTATTTTTTTCATGAGGACGCACTATTTTTTATTTTTCATGAGGACGCACTATTTTTTTTTTCATGAGGACGCACTATTTTTTTTTTTCATGAGGACGCACTATTTTTTTTTTTCATGAGGACGCACTATTTTTTTTTTTTCATGAGGACGCACTATTTTTTTTTTCATGAGGACGCACTATTTTTTTTTCATGAGGACGCACTATTTTTTTTTTTCATGAGGACGCACTATTTTTTTTTTTCATGAGGACGCACTATTTTTTTTTTCATGAGGACGCACTATTTTTTTTTTTTCATGAGGACGCACTATTTTTTTTTTTTCATGAGGACGCACTATTTTTTTTTTTCATGAGGACGCACTATTTTTTTTTTTCATGAGGACGCACTATTTTTTTTTCATGAGGACGCACTATTTTTTTTTTTTTCATGAGGACGCACTATTTTTTTTTTTTCATGAGGACGCACTATTTTTTTTTTCATGAGGACGCACTATTTTTTTTTTTCATGAGGACGCACTATTTTTTTTTTTCATGAGGACGCACTATTTTTTTTTTCATGAGGACGCACTATTTTTTTTTTCATGAGGACGCACTATTATTTTTTTTCATGAGGACGCACTATTATTTTTTCATGAGGACGCACTATTTTTTTTTTTCATGAGGACGCACTATTTTTTTTTTTCATGAGGACGCACTATTTTTTTTTTTCATGAGGACGCACTATTTTTTTTTTCATGAGGACGCACTATTTTTTTTTTTTTCATGAGGACGCACTATTTTTTTTTTTTCATGAGGACGCACTATTTTTTTTTTTTCATGAGGACGCGTCAAACGACTGGCTTGCATTGCTTCTAAAATAAAAATAAGGATCCTTAAAATTGCCGAAAGGGTTGCGCAGCTCAAAGGAGATAATGTTATTGATGCACAAACCTTGTCGGCGAAGAATATGGTAAGGCTTAAAATATGAGCGTGAGTTAAGTAATCGTATGATCTTTAAATATTGGTTAATTTTAAATTTACAATTTTTCAGGTAAATGTTGCGGAACACTGGTTGTATAACTTCCATAAACGACTGCAGATTAAACCAACTGAAGAAGGGATACTAATGAAAACTGAGGTTCCCCACTCGGACAGCAGTTGGTGCAACACTGAGTGTAATTGAAGCAGCGGAGGCAACATTACCTGAAGTTAAAGAACAAGCCGGAATGATGGTCATGAAATCTAAAGCAGCTGTATATGCTACTTATAAGCTCGTTCTTCATATAAGTAGCAGTGCTTATGTAAATGCTCGGCGAAAAGTGATTGTAGGAGTTGTTAAAAAATTTGAGAGATGCTCTTATACCCTTGCTTCCTTTCAGCTCCATGCTGATAGTCACGGTAAGAAATATTGAAATTTTCTTAAAAATTCTGGAGTATTAAATCTGTGTTAAACATTAACAAACTGTAATCTTTGTTTCAGGGCTATTCAACTCTGTCGGACAAAGAACCATGTATAAAACCAAGTAACTTCGAGGAAAGTTTCGTTTCTTGAAAAGATTCCTGAAGAGGACTGGAAGGAAGCGGACACTTCCTCTGAAAGAGTTATGCATTACTCGATTATTTTTGAAAGTGAAATCTTGTACTTGAGGATTCTGGACCAGAGGATTCTCATTACAAATTTTTTTTTTTAAACGTATGAATTTTGTGGCATACGTTTTAAAAGTTATTCATTGTTTACTAGCTTATTGTTAAATACTGTAAATACAAGTCCCTATATACAGAGCTGGGCAGTATTTAAATACATTTGTGTATTTAGAACTGTATTTATAAATACATTGTTTTTCATGTATTTAAATACTTTAATGAGTATTTAAATACTCAAAATGTAAATACTTTTACTGGTTTAATACACGTTCTGTAGTAGCACAGTACGACGCGTCGAAAGTGTAGTACAGCATGGTTCATGTTTCAACGTGTCAGTTCAATCAGTTGTGTGCCACTCTTAGTCGAAAGCGGTTGATTTCTTTATCGTGTGCGTGTCATGGCTTAGTGAATGCATGTTAAAATTTGTATGTATTTACAAATGTATTTAAATACAATTGATGTATTTTGTATTTATCTAAATACATTCGTAAAATGTATTTAGTATTTAAATACATTTCTCCCATGTATTTAATATTTAAATACATTCAATGTATTTATTGCCCAGCTCTGCCTATATACACCTTAAATTTTGTGAAATACTCCTCTATCAAATTTTTTTTTTAATGGTTTGTATTTACTTAGTTATTAATGGTAAAACTAAAATTGCAGCTAGCTATTACGATACTTTTATTTTTGACCTTTTAGATGGTTCCCGAAAGGCAGTGCAAGTGTATTTCAGTTAAGCATAAGGTATCTGTTAGTTTCCAGAGCTAAATTTTGTAGGTATTGTAGTTTGCAATCTGTTTCGTCAGTGTACTACAGTCCTTGAGTAATTGTATATACTAAAATTGGATGGTCTCGTCGTTGGGTTGTGTAGGATGTTGGTCATTATCAGGACTAGTTTCTGGTCTGTTGTTTCGGGAGGAGGTCGTTGCGCTTGAGGATTTTATATATATATATATATATATATATATATAATATATATATGTATATAGATCGCCGCCGCGCTTCTGGTGGTTAGCGTCGCTGACTTAAGAATCCCTCGGCCCCAGGATCGAGACCTTGTGACGGCAGGTGGCGTGCAGCAAAAATGTTCATCCTTTCACAAATTTGGTTGGTAGATAAATGTGTACCCTGGGTAGCTTAATGGTGAAGACGGTGGGCTACTGGTGGGGCATGGTTCGGATTCCACGTTAAACTGTAGGTTTAAGATGGAGTGAAAAGCTTTCACTTGGTCAGAATCAAATATTCGGGTTGAAGTAAACCAAAAGTTACCAAAAGATCTTTTGTATATATGTCGATGACAAACTAGAGCAGCAAAACCGCTGTTTTGCAAAAGATTGAATAAATTGTAATGACTTTTATGAATGCTTCAAACCTAATTGCTACGATGGAAATTTTTTTTTTAAATGGTGGTGGGGGGGGGGGGGGGGGGGACTTATTTCGGGTAGGTTATATTTGTGTAGTAAGGGCGAACGCCCTCAAAAATTACTGCCTCACCACCAATATAAAGAGATCAAGGTCTAAGGCCATGATGCCGTTTCCATTACCTTTTTAATAAATCGAAAATTTTGTGTGTAAAATGTATGTGTTGTGAAGAATAGAGGGAGAAGTGATTTCGAGATCATGCTGATCTACTCGTATGGTAGACGAGTCAAAGATCGGAGAGAGAAACGAGTTCCAGCACTCCCTGCCTGATGTCTTCCCAGGAGTACTTCCATGGTCGGTTGGTTTCTACAATCTGCTCTTCATATATATATATATATATTATCAAAGGTGGGCAGGACCGTGTTCCAAAAGGACCGAACTCCAGGAACTCGGTCCTTTTTAAGGACCGTGAGCGGGAAAGTCGGTCCTTTTCTCAGTGAGGACCGAAATGAGGAGCGACGGTCCATTTTTAAGCAATTCCGGACGGTCTATTTTAGTGTGTTTAGTGATTATTTGAAGTTCTAAAGAAGATGGATCGTTTCCTCCAGAAGACTCAGAAAGAGAGCGAGACTGAACCGAAACTTGTTTCAACACCTGGAGGAGACGAAGAATCTACTGATGATAGTGCTTCAACTTCAAGTCAAGCAACTGGAGCTCCTAGCGGAAGAACTGAACCCGGCAATCCCTGGCCGTACCTGGGCAAATACTTTGAATGCCTGGGCCCCAAGGGTGAGTAGAGCCTGGAGTACAAGTGCTTGCTGTGTTCATCAAGTTTAACACGCCTATCCCATCCAGTGCCGCCGTGGAGAGGCTCTTCTCTTTGGGGAAGGACGTCCTCAAGCCGAAAAGGTGAGGGCTCAGTGACAGCCATTTTGAAATGCTAGTCTTTTTGAAGGGAAACTCAAGCATTTAACTAAACTTTTTTTCATCATTTATGTATTGTATTAATTATAATTTACGTTAATAAAATTAAAGATTTCCGGTGTCTTTAATTTCATTTTTCATTTTAATCAAATTTTTCACTTATATTATATATAAGGACCGAGGACCGAGTCGTTCCTAGGTCCTATCTTCAGAAAGGACCGTGACCGTCGGTCCAGTTTGAGGCAAGGACCTGGACCTGGACCGTCGGTCCTTTTTGAGGCCCGGGTGCCCACCTTTGATATATATATATATATATATATATAGTTACAATAGCCAAAGGAAGCCTCGAAGACTTCCGGTCCACTTTGGGAGGTTCCTGTTATTAAATAAGTTAATTTTCCTTTCAATTATTCTAGCAATGGTAGAAAATTCTATAGAAAAGTATAAGGCTTTCTGCCGACCCTCCTCCTCTCCCTCCCTGCCAGAAGCAGGTACGGGAAAAGGTTGAAGAAACAACGTTGACCTTGGAAAAGTAGCCAAGGAATTTTTACACGAAAGTGAAGGATATACAAAATAGCTCTATAATTACGCATGCACACAGAAACCGCGCAGACGAACTCCTGCAGAATTACGTTATGTTTTAGTCTTAAACCATGAGTGCTCAGTACTTTGTCCAGCCTATTTTTAAACATATTTACACTTTGACAGGTAACAACAACTGAGCGAAGTTTGTTCCAAATATTAACTATTTTATAAGAGAAATTGCCGCAGATGGAGGTACTAAATGTTTTTAGTTCCAGTTTAAATCCATTATTTCTTGTTGGATTGGTATTAAATGAGAATAAGTTCCTGTAGTCTACCCTCTATTCCACTGAGCATCTTGAAAACTTGAATAAGCTGACCGCGCAACCTCCTCGTCTCTAAGGTAAACAGATTTAGGCGCTCCACTCTCCGTTGGTAGTTTTGCATTCTCATTGAAGTGATCAATTTTGTAGCCTTTGCTTGTACCCTTTCCGACCATTCTGTCCTTCCTGAAGATCAAATCTGCACACAATATTGGAGTTGAGGTCTGACAAATGAATTATAAAGAGACATTACAGTCTCCTTATTCCGAAACTGGAACTGTCTTTTAATATAACTTAATATTTTTAAGGCCCTCTTTTCGACTTCTGCACAGTGCTTTGAAGGTTTGAGATCATTACTGATATACTATAGACTCCTAAGTCTTTTTCTAGATCGGTCTCATTCTAGTTCCTTCCCAGAAGAGAATAATCGAACTTCAGGTTTTTGTAGCTTATGTGCATTACCTTACATTTGTCCAAGTTGAATGGCCTCTGCCAAGTAGCAGACCATTCGCCCAACTTGTCAAGATCATTTTGAAGCGTTCTTGCATCCTCCTCATTACCTATACTACTTTCTAATTTCGTATCGTCTGCAAATTTGGAAATTGTACTTAGGAACCCGACGGCTATATCGTTAATATACAGCGTGTCCCATAAATCCGGTATCATAGGAGAAATTCATATTTTTCTATTTCTACAAACCATAATTAATATTTATTTCTTTCTACAGGCCATATGCTCGTGATGCCAATTTCCCGTCCACCATTCTGTTCAGTGACGAGGCTGTTTTTTTATGGAAATGGTGAGGTAAATCGACAGAACGCACGCTACTGGTCTCAAAACAACCCTCACTGGTATACCTCTTCAAAGGAACAAGGTGCATCTCGGGTGATGGTATGGTGTGGCATTTGGAAGGATCGCATCATAGGCCCCCTATTTTTCGATGAACATGTCACTGGAGGCACCTACCTACGTATGCTCAAGGAAGAAGCATTTCCCAGTGTCTTGAACGAAGAAGGAAATTTCCCAACATGGTTCCAGGAAGACGGCGCTCCTGCACATTACAGCACCCAAGTAAGGAATACCTGTACCAACAATTCCCTGATCATTGGATTGGACGTCGAGGGCCTGTGGAATGGCCAGCTAGAAGCACGGATCTCACGCCACTAGATTTTTATCTCTGGGGCCACTTGAAAGCGCTGGTATACGCAGAGAAAATTAGGAGTGTTGAACATTTGCGACAGCGCATCATTGGGGCATGTAACACCATTACTCCTGACATCATTCACCTTGTGCTTGTGACTGGGTATCACGTCTGAATTTGTGTATTGAAAACAATGGTGGACATATTGAGCACGTTTTGTAAATAAAAGCTTTTGTTTTGCCTTTTTTTATTATTTTCCTATGATGCCGGACTTATGGGACACCCGGGAGATAACAAAAAGGAAAGGACCCAGAAAGGAGCCCTCTGAGACACCACTGGTGTCGAGTGCCCACTCCAAAGCCACTCCATTTATTACCACTCTCTGTTTCTATCTTTTAACCAATCTTTAATCCAGCTGGAAACAAGCCCGGTGATTCCAGGTCCTCTAACTTTAGCCATCAATCTCGCGTGAGGAACTTTGTCAAAGGCTTTTTGAAAGTCGAGATACATTATATCTATTGCTCTACTTACACCGTATAGAGTATGCATATTATGGAAAAACTCTAACACGTTTGTCAGACAAGATCTCTTCGCCTAAATTCATGTTGAGAATAAAAAATTAAATTGTTAGAGTCAAGGTGATACAAGATACGTTCTGTAGTGTTGGATTACAACAGTTTGCCGACAGTTGATGTTAAAATGATCGTGCGTAATTATAAGGATTAAAGACCCTTTTTAAAGATTGGTGGTACATTTGCTAACTCCCAGTCGGTTGGAACTTTCCGTAACTCGCTTTATTGTTTGAATATGGTTACTAAGTCGTCAGCAACATTGTAGTTAACCTCTTTTAATACCCTTGGAAGAAATAAGTCGGGATCAGGTGATTTGTATTTATTCATCTTGTCAATTAGTTGATGTACTTCATCTCTCGTAAAACTTATGGTCTCTATGGGATGGTCACCGTCATACGTAATCCGAGGATTTGGCACTTCACTTGAGTCTTCCTTCGTGAAGACTGTAACGAAAAACTCGTTTAACTTATTAGCTATATATTTATCATTGAATTTCAGTCCGCCATTTTATCTTTTAGGCGACCTACAGAACTTTTAATTGGCTTTCTGCTATTAACATGGGCAAAAATCTTTTTAGGGTTAACTTTGACGAGTGAGCCAACACTAGCTTCTTCATCATGTTCAGCTGATCTAATTAAGGACTTAACCCTCCTACGTAGGTTTATATAGTTTTCTGAATTAGTCTTGTTGCACACTACCATAATGAAGGAATTATTTCTACCAGACAATATATATATATATATATATATATATATATATATATATATATATGTATATATATCATGTCAGCCATTTTAGAAATTGTTAATTAGTTATTTACTGCTTACGTGACACAGCCTCTCATCCTCATTCAAAGCAATCACTATGTATTGCATTTAGAAATAAAATCATCGATAAGCAAACAAACAAAGAAAAAAAATCCAACCAACCGACCAACTTAATTATCCACTTTGAAGAACACTCGAAACCATATATAATTCATAACTTATAACAGAAATGAAATGCTTTCAGTGAAGTAGTTAGGACAGAGCATCTATATAACGAAGAAGTATTTAAGAAAATGGTTTGTAAGGACGAGATTTGTGAAGTTGAGGTAATTGATTTGATATTTTCAATGTGTGAATTAGAATTTGATTGTTTTAAATACTGTAGTTAGGGATTTTAATCGGGGTTGTAGTTTGATTTGTGCGAATGAACTATTATTTGGTGGATAATTCATCGTGCTTGATAACTAATTTGGTTTATATTTAGTAGTGTGGTTTCGTCTTTACAATAGTTTTAATGGTAATTTTTAAGAAACTTATTTTCGGAGTCGTAACTTTAAACTAATTTCCTTTTCATTTATTCTTAAAATGTGTAGGATCTTTTCCATTTGATTGCCGCCATTGAAACATAATTAAACTTCTTGTATTTTAACTGAAATGTCTTGTTACAAAATAAGTTACTTTATAAAAAAGCTTTTCTTAATTTCCCCTTCAAATTTTGTTTCTTATAAACAATTTTAATTACTTTCAAGATCCATGCTTAATTTTTAAGTTTTAATCGTGTACTCAGAAAAATAAGGGGATCACCTGAAGATCAGTGCCTCCAGGCTTCTTTAGTTAGCTTTATAAGGTTAACTAACAAAAATCACAACCTAACCAATCGTCAAGGTCGTACAGTTGACCTAACGATTGGTTAGGTTAGGTCAGGTCGTGATATTTTCGTTAGCCTTATAAGGCTAAGTAAAGAAGGCTGGGGGCACTCACCTCTTATGTTTCAATGGCGGCAGTCAAATGGAAAAGATCCAATGTGTATTTAGTTGGTCTTGAATACCTCGCTTTACAAAGGTTCCGCGCGATGATTTTTCATTTCGCCAAGGTCAAGCTTGTCGCGCCTACTCTCGAGTTGGCCTGGTGAAGAAGTCGGTTGGATTCTTGCGATCTCCATGTAAAGTTCTATTTGAGTACTTGACTTTACTTCCATGTGAAGTTTATCAAACTTTCTTAGTTTAACTTCTTTAATTAAATTTTTTCCGAAGCTTGGTTTTGTTATTTAATTTCTCGATACTCGACTTTCAACTTGTAAATATTGCCTTTAAATTACTGAGCTAATTAACTTTTTTTGAATCTTGTATTCGGATATATTATTTTCAGTGTAATGGTTCGTTAACAGTTCTGATTCCGATCAGTTTTAATTTCCAATATTTTTACTTCAAAATTAGTTTAGTTACTCCAGTGAAATTATTTAACGAAGAACGTTAGTACTTGGTTTAAAGTAAATGTATTAAATACGCTATTCTAGACTAATTCCTTAACCTTATTAATTTACAGATGGAACCGTGTAATTCCTTTTTTGATCGAGCAACTTCAATACCGTTGGTAGCCGACACACTATCCCACATCACCTTTAAGTATAACCACGTAAAGGTAGACCGAATTTAAGTGTTTCAATTTGAAACCATTTAAGTTTATTTTATTTAAGTACTTTTTTTTTAGGAATTTTATACTTGCAGGGTATAAAAAATGTTGGATCATTTCTTAATGGAACTGAAAGAGGCTTAAAGAGAATAACGGCAACTGCATTTAACTTCTCGAGAAAATTGTATCTTATGAATACTTGGACAAATTGGCTTGTGGGAGTTTGGACAAAATTGAAGCTGCTTTGACGATTATCAAAAATTCCACCCAGGTAGAACTTTAACTTGATTATTTTCAAGTGACTTCCACAACTAAACTCCACTAAACTCAAACTCAAACTTTAATGTTTAATTTTCAATTGATCACTTCGTTTGTCTTTTTAGACTGTGCTTTGAAACCAATGACTTTTGTTCCATGCAAAAATCTAGATCAGTGATGCACAACCCCTAGCCGGCGGGCCAAATGTGTTCCCCACGGGTCTTTTCAATTCAATGAAAAAGTTAGAATATAAAAGTGGTCCCATTTATGACTTAGATAGAAAGAAAGTAGGCTAATACATTTAGTTATTTTCTTCGCTTGGCCCTCATCAAAAAAGTTTGTGCACAACTGATCTAGATAAACCTCGATTTTTAATTTATTTCAGATAAATCTTCCTTTTAAATCGTATAAAACTAAGTTCAATGAAGCGGTCTCTTCTTTAAAGAACAGAATGGTTAACAAGTTGGATCATATGATAGATTATGCCCTTCCCCCTGAAGAGTCGGAGTCCTCTGCTAAAACGGGTAATCCACTATTCTCATAACGACGTACTCGGTATCTCGTATTCTCATCTGTGGTCTATGAGTGATTAAAGTAGAACTGCAAATTTCGAAGGTGCAAAACCGGTTAAGCAATCGTGTTCTGGTATTTTCTATGAAAGGAAGTGAGGAAACTTTAACGCCGAAATGTCTAAATGCGTGTATCTGAAACGGTAATATTCGACCCAGTTGGCGTTAAGGTTAAGCTAGGGAAAATTAGTGTATACGTTAATTTTTTCCGCATATCCTTCCGAATTTCTAATTCTAGGATAGAGAAAGAAATGAGTGAAAAAAATAATTTTAATCTGTCTCTCTCTCTCTCGCTGAAAAGGAAGTTGTCAAACGAATGGTTTGCATTGCTTCCAAAATAAAAATAAGGATTCTCAAAATTGCCGAACGGCTTGCGCAGCTCAAAGGAGAAAATGTCACTGATGCACAAAGCTTATCTGCGAAGAATATGGTAAGGCTTGAAAAATATGAGCGTGAGTTAAGTAATCGTATGATCTTTAAATATTGGTTAATTTTAAATTTACAATTTTTCAGGTAAATGTTGTGGAACACTGGTTGTCTAATTTCTATAAAAGACTGCAGATTAAACCAACTGAAGAAGGGATACTAATGAAAACTTTGAGGTTGCCCACTCGGAGAGCAGTTGGTGCAACACTTAGCGTAATTAAAGCAGCCGAGACAACATTGCCTGAAGTAGAAGAACAAGCCGGAATGATGGTCATGAAATCTAAAGCAGCTATATATGCTACTTATAAGCTCGTTCTTCAATTAAGCAGCAGTGTTTATGTAAATGCTACAGTAAGTGATTGTAGTTGTAGGAATTGTTAAAAAATTTGAGCAAGATGCTCTTGTACCCTTGATTCCTTTCAGCTCAAGGCTGAGTCACGGTAAGGAATGTTGAAATTTTCTTAAAATTATAGTATTGAACCCGTTTTAAACATTAACAAACTGTAATCTTTGTTTCAGGGCTCTTCAACTCTGTCGGACGAAGAACCATGTATAAAACCAAATAACCTCGAGGAAAAAGTTTCGTTTCTTGAAGAGATTCCAGAAGAGAACTTGAAGGAAGCGGAGACTTCCTCTGACAATGCTATCAACGTAATTGGTGCTACGATTGAACACTAAAATAGTTTCGCATTACTCGATTACTTTTAAAAGTAAACTATTGTACTTGTAAGGACTCTCTGGACCAGAGGATTCTCGTTACAAATGTATATTTTTTGAACTTGTATAAACTTTTTAGCGTACGTTTAAGTTATTCTGTTTACTAGTTTTGCGTTAAATAATGTAAATGTTCAATATATGTTTCGAGTATTCCTATCCCAAGTGTATATAGAACGTGTAAACATCGTTACCTCGGTCGAAAAAGAATAATTAACTGAATCTCACTCGGGTACCTTCTAATTACAATGCGCCGCAATTGGTTTGAGGGAGTAATGCAAGTGTTGTAAGTCTCTATATCTACCTTAAATTTTGTGAAATACGCTTCCATCAAATGTTTTTTTTTTTTTGAAAGCTATCAATGGTAAACCTAAAATTGCAGCTAGTGCTCTTACGATACTTTTATTTTTGACCTTAAGATGGCTTCCGAAAGGCAGTGCAAGTGTATTTCAGTTAAGCATAACGTACCTTCGTTAGTTTCCAGAGCTAAATTTCGTAAGTATTGTAGTTTGCAATCTGTTTCGTCAGTGTACTACAGTCCTTGTGTAATCGTATATAGTAAATTTAGATCTCGTCGTTCGGGTGTGTAGGATGTTGGTCATTATCGGGACTAGTTTGTGATCTGTTGTTTGGGGAGGTCGTTTTGCTTGAGGATTGTTTATATATGTATTGTATATAGATCGATCCGCTTATGGTGGTTAGCGTCGCTGACTTAAGAATCCATCGGCCCCAGGATCGAGACCCGGTAACGGCAGGCGGCGTGCAGCAAAACTCGGATGTTCATCCTTTCACACAATTGGTTGGTAGATAAATGGGTGCTCTGGGTAGCTTAGTGGTTAAGACGCTGGGCTATTGGTGGAGCGTGTTTCGGATTCCACGTTGAACTAGGTATAAGATGGAGTGAAAAGCTTTTCCTTGGTCAGGATGAAATATTCGGGCTGAAGCAAACCAAAGGTTACCAAAGGATGTATATATGTCAATGGTGACAAACTTGAGCAGCAAAACAACTATTTTACCAAAGAGTAAATTGTAATGTTGACTTTTACGAATTCTTCAAACATAATTGCTACAATGGAAAAAAAAAAAAATTTAAATCGAGGATAACTAATTTCAGGTAGGTGGTTATATTTGTGTAGTGAAGGACCACCCGCCCCATACCAATATAAGGAGAGAGGGTCTAAGGCCATGGTGCCGTTTCCATTACCCTCTTAATAAATTGTGAAGATTGTTAGTGCGTAGAAATGTATGCATTGTGTAGTGAAGAATAGAGGGAGAAGTGATTTTGAGAGCATGCTGATTCTGCTCATATGCAGATGAAAGATCGGATAGAGAGGAGAGTGACAGGAGAAACCAGAGTTCCAGCACCCTGCCTAATGTCTTCCCAGGAGTACTTTCCATGGTCGGTTGGTTTCTACAATCTGCTTCTCTAAAAAAATATATATACAGGGCGTCCCAAAAAAATGTATACACACTTTAAATACTTATAAAGGCAGTGTTTATTAAAATACATTTCATTTTCAAAATGTAATAGAATCTACAGACATTATTTAATTGTTTTGTCAACGCCTGTTTTCAAACTGACGTCCGTTCTGGTCCAGGCACTGCTGATAACGCGAAGCAATGGAATCGCAAACATCACGAAACATTTCGTTTGGTATTTGTGTGCATTCTCGTTCAATGGCTGCTCTCAATTCAGCGACTGTTGCAGGTTTTATAGCGTAGACTGTCTTTTAAGTATCCCCATAAAAAAAGTCTAGTGTGTGAGGTCTGGTGAACGCGGAGGGTATTCTACGAAACCCCTTCGTCCAATCCACATCCACATCGTGCCAAGTACCACTCGCAATACTCCACTCTTCGGTCCGGATCATCTTCATTAATAGCATGGACTAATCTTGGAATGTAACTTTTCCATTGACCGCGCTTCAAAATGCGTTGGACAGACGATTCTGAAATTCCTACCTCACGACTCGCTTGCCGCACAGATTTTCTTGGACTTTGGTGATACGTTTCCAGTACTCTTTCTTGCTTTGTGGGGCTTGTCGATGTCCGTGGTCTTCCGGAACGCTTCTTGTGGACATTCTGAACAGTTCCATCGGCTTCAAACTTATCTCTAATTCGAGTGATGGTAAGTCGCGTTGGTGGATCTGTTTGAAACTCCCTCCTAAACTGTCTTTGCACTTCAACTGCGTTTTCACACTTCCAGTAGCATTTTAGAATGAATTTCCTTTGTTCAAAGCTTAGTCTGACTGCCATTATTAATTCTAATGGGTTTAACTTGGAAAGAAAGAAACATCAATTGAGCTATCAGCTGTTAAAGTGTGTATACATTTTTTGGGGACGCCCGGTATATATATATATATATTAGGGTGGTTCACAAGCATAGGGAAAATTTAGCATCTGAGATTTCACGGACTTTTTCCAGTTTGTGTACCGTTTTTCATAATTTTTCATACCGTTTTTCATAATTAATTTTTCTGAAACGTCTGCCAATAAAACTTCAATATGTATCGTTTCATCGTTCTTATTCCTCAAAATTATTAATATAAACACACAGGAATGTATGTATGTCAGTCGGTCACGCTCAGGAATGTCTGTCAGCCATTGACGATTGGTTAGGTTAAGTCGTGATATTTTCGTTAGCTTTAACCAAAATATCACGACTTAACCTAACCAATCGTCAAGGGCGTACAATTAACCTAAAAAAATAAATAAAAAAATGGTAAATTTATAGTATCACACCCGTCTCCCTTTGGAGGTGAAATTTGTTTTTCCTATGGTTTTTGATGTGTTTTGAACGAATCTGACCTTCAAAACCGTCGGAAATGACTCGTTTTTGAGATACCCCCCCCTCCCCCCCAGCCGGCAATCTATTGGGACCCTGGTGGGAACCGGGAGTTCTCGGGTGGGGGAAATCACAGAAAACGAGTCATTTCCGACGGTTTTGAAGGTCAGATTCGTTCAAAACACATCAAAAACCATAGAAAAAACATAAATTTCACCTTCAATATTGACCTAACCTATCCTAACTTAACCTAGCCTAACGTAACAACCAAACCTAACATATCCTAACCAAACCTAACATATCCTAACCTAACTAAACCTAACTTCACTAGACTTCACTAGACTTCACTACTGTCGGTAGAACACTGAGCACGCAGAAACTCAACACTTTTTTTAAATTTTCGTAGAAAGCGACAATACAGCGGTAATAATCGAACGAGCATGTGTCACACAAAGCCATTCTGGTAGCAAAGTAATTCAAATTCGAAATGGATGGAGCACAGTGATTGGGCAGACATGTGACGGTCAGCCGCGCACGCACACCAAACGAACATACGAACACACACTAGATACACACTAAAAAAATTTTATATCTCGAAAATGAAGCATTTGCGATGGAAACGCAACAGAAGAAAAGTGTCTTAGAATTAAAAAATCTACTTAATGAATATATAATAATTGCTGGACGTTAGACGGGTGTAATACTATAATAATACCAAAAAAATTGATATTATCACTCATTTTTTATCTGAAAAGAAGCAAAAATAAATTATATGAAAAACGGTACACAAACTGGAAAAGGTCCGATTTCACTTGGGTCATTGTTGCTTTTGTTCCTACACTTAGTGTGAATAACTGTGAAGTATGGTTGGTCTACGGTGTCGTTAAGAGGTCGCTCAATCATGCATGACGTGTCTCACTAATGACTGATTACTAATAGTATGACTAAATTTGGCTTCTTCTTTTGTAGGAATGTGTAGAAATGCCGCCGAAGCAATCAAAAACACGGTCTAGCAATGAGGTGTGGTTACTAGGGAAGGCGGAGAAGTTAACTAGGGCAGGACTCCCTACCAAGCTTCAAGTCCTCCGGAAATTCATGTTCCACCATCTGGAGGAGAGGAAGACAGAATATAACAGTGCAGTGATGACCATTGAGGCTTTGATCCCGTTTTGGACAAAAGCAAACGTTCCAATGACGGATACCAGATACGCTGAGAAGAAGCTCCTGAAACTGTACGAGCAATACAAGGGGCTGAAGAAGAACCGCACAAAGAATTTCCCATCCTACAGAATGAAGGACATATTTCGCGGAGACCTTGACGATGTGCTCGATCTTTCACGTCGTGACGCCCTCGAGACCATGATGAATGAGGAGGACAAGAACTTCCTTGTCGCTCAGCTCGATAATCCCACTTCCTCCAACTTTGGCCCGATTGACAAGAAAATGGCCGACCAACAAACGAGGAAGAGGATTCGGTGTGAGGCGGAGATTAACCGAGAGGAGAAGGCCAAGCGCGAGGCGGATGCGAGATGGTCCCAGGGAGAACTGGAGGCTTCTAGTTCAAGCACATCTGAATCATCAGATTCAGATACTGTAGTTTTAAGGAGTCAGCACGAAAACGTTCCACTCCTAAGCGATTGAAGTCTGTGATCACGCCTGACATTTCCTTGGCCTTGGATCGCCACAACATCAGTGACAGTGGTCGCAGCAACTATTAAATCGCTGGGGCACAACTTGGACGAAGTGTCAATCTCACGCAGCACCATTCGTCGCGTGAGACAATGTACACATGAAGTGGTGTGCCGCGAAGATCAGGCCACTTTCAAGACCCATGAGCCCCTCCTCTTGCACTGGGATAGTAAGCTGCTTACAGATATCTCCCATGGGTTAGAGGTGGTGGACCGTGTGGCTGTGCTTGTAACCGGTAACGGGGAAGAGAAACTCCTTGGAGTTCCAATGGTAACTGCTGCAACTGGAGCATCTCAGGCTCAGGCGTGCCTGAAGCTTGTGGACGACTGGTCTTAAAGGGGCAACGTTCGAGGTCTTGTTTTTGATACAACTGCGTCCAACACGGGACTTCATGCTGGAGCTTGTACTCTCATTGAAAAGGAGTTGGTATTGATCTGGTGTGGATCGCTTGCCGACACCACGTGGTAGAAGTCGTCCATGCTGCGGCCTTCGCTGCTTGTTTCGGAACATCCAGTGGACCTGAAATTGGCCTATTCAAGCGCTTCAAGCAGCATTGGGTTTTCATTGATCGCAGCAAGTTCGAGAGTGCACCCGATAGCCTGTTCATTGAAACAGCAGAGCAGAGGAAGGAAATGGTCTCCTACTACAAGGAGGCTGTCAAGAAGAAGAGCCAGCGGGACGACTATGATGAACTGATGCTTCTCTGCCTCCTTTTCTTGGGAGGGAAGCTTGACGGTCATTTGAGAATTCGAAGCCCTGGAGCCATGCACCATGCGCGATGGATGGCCAAGGCCATTTACACGCTCAAGGTGTTCCTATTCAGAGATCAATTCACTTTGCTTCAGACCGAGAAACGGAACATCGAGGAACTAAGCCTGTTTATCACGCTCCTTTACGGCCGCTACTGGAACGAGGCCAGTGTTGCATACATGGCTCCATTGAATAACCTCACTTTCTTGCGCCAGCTGAAAGTTCACCCAGGAAAGACGAACGACGCGGCATTTGCCGCGATGAAGCGCCATTTGTGGTTAATTTCTGAGCACTTAATCCCCTTGGCACTCTTTGATCCTCGAGTTCACGCGTCCACGAAGGAGAGGATTGCTCACAACATCGTAGCTGTTCCCGAAAAAAGAAAAGGACTCAAGCGCGTGGACGGAAAAACGTTCTCCTTGAGCAATCCCTTGGAATTCTATGCCACCAAACGTTCAGCAATCTTCTTCAACCTCGTGAAGTGAACAGGCGCAATCATTCCTGTCCAAGACACCAAATGATTGGAACATAGATCCAGCTTACCAAGGAATGAAGGAACGTGTAGAGAAGATGGCAGTGGTTAACGATTGCGCAGAAAGAGGAGTTGCGGTCATTAAGGCTTTCAACAGCACAATCACGAAGGATGAAGCGCAAAAGCAGTACCTTCTCCGCGCAGTCGCTCAGCACCGCAAGGAATTCAAAGAGCCGACTAAAACTGGTCTCAAGAAGACCTAAAGATCTTCAACTGTGTGCATTATTTGTTCCGCTGTTATAATTTCATAATATATTAATATATAATATATAGGTATATATATATATATATATATATATATAGTCATAAATTGTCGTCATTATTCAAATTGTTTCATTTTGAGCGAGTGCATAAAAAGGTCCTAGAGCAAAGATAATTGGCACGTTTATTCTTGTGGCGGAATAGAATAAGGGCAGATGTGACCGAATTTAAAATTCCAAAAAACGCTGTTGTGGACCACCCTAATATATATTTAAGGAATTACAAGGGTAAAAGGAAGCCTCGAAGACCTTCCGGTCCACTGTGGGAGGTTCCTGTTATTAAGCAAGTTCATTTTCCTTTCAACTATTCTAGCAATGGTAGAAAACGCTATAGAAAAATATTAGGCTTTCTCCCCACCCTCCTCCTCTCCCTCCCTGCCAGAGGCAGGTACGGGAAAAGGTTGAAGAAAACACCTTGACCATGAAAAAGTAGACAAGGAATTTTTACACGAAAGTGAAGAATATACAAAATAGCCGTATAATTACGCATGCACACACAAAAAACGCGCAGACGAACTCCTGCAGAATTACGTTATGTTTTAGTCTTAAACCATGAGTGCTCTGTACTTTGTCCAGCCTATTTTTAAATATATTTACACTTTGACAGGAAACAACTTCTGAGGGAAGTTGGTTCCAGATATTAACTATTTTACAGGAGAAGAAATTGCCGCAGATGGAGGTACTAAATGTTTTTAGTTCCAGTTTAAATTCATTATTTCTTGTTGGATTGGTATTAAATGAGAATAAGTTTCTGTAGTCTACCCTCTATTCCATTGAGCACCTTGAAAACTTGAATAAGCTGACCGCGCAACCTCCTCGTCTCTAAAGTAAACAGATTTAGACGCTCCAATCTCCCTTGGTAGCAGTGGCGGAGCAAGAGTGTCACCGGCCCCGGTGCAAAAATTATTTATGGGCCCCACAAAATCTAGATTTTAGTTTAGTTTATACATATGATCCACAAAAACCTTTCGATCTACTGAAGGTGGCCCTTAAAACCAGATAGTAGAATAATGTGATGGTTTCAGCATTTTGAATTCTAATTTTGATTTTTATCTATTGCAGACATCATTTCAGATGACCAATTAAACTGGGTAACAAAATTTGAAAAAATTTCTGTTTATTGTGATTTTTCTGTCGTTTCTTAATGATTTCGGGGCGCTGATTCCAAAAATGATATTGGTTTTGCTCTATCATCAACCGTTTAAAAAATATAGGTTATCACACTTTTCATATGGCAAAGTATATAAAGAAGGCTAACATAAATATTTTCTGAAAATAAAAACACCATTGGAAATTAATGTTTATTGAGCCAAAATTGTTTGACAAACCGAAAATGGTGCAAAGGATATAATACCGTATATATCATGAAGAGAACCGATAAGAGAATAACAAGCCTCGTTATGCAGTGTGCGTTCCTTAAAAATGCACTGAAGAACGCGACTTCCGCGTATGAACATTCTTATCCTTTCCGATCAGCGACCATACGTAGTCTCCCATCATGGAAGCATCCCAATGGCTCTGGTACCTTTTCTCCATCGTTTGAATATCTTGATGGAATCTTTCGCCATGTTCTTCACTCACATCGCCCAGGTTATCACGAAAAAAGTCTAGATGTGAATGCAGATAGTGTAATTTTAAAGACATATGGCACCCCATTTTGCCATAGCATTTAATCAAGTTTGACACTAACTTCTTATAGTTTGGTGCTTTATGGTTGCCTAAAACCCACGAACCACATCACGGAAAGCACACCAAGCCTCTTTTTCGATTGGAGTCATCTTGGCTTCAAGGTTCTTTGAATTCAACAGCGCTTTGACTTGTGGTCCTACAAAGATGCCAGCCTTGACTTTGGCCTCAGAGAGTTTAGGGAACATGACCCGAATCTGTTGGAAAACTTACCCTCCAAAATCTAACGCAGTTACAAACTGCTTAATTAGACCCAACTTAATATGGAGAGGTGGTAGCAGAACTATGTCAGGCTTCACAAGAGGTTCCCTGAGTACATTGTACTTTCCTGGTTGCAGTCCTTCACGTGGAGGCCACTGAACTGTTTTATAGTGCTCGGTTGAAGCCCTGCTATCCCACAGGCAAAGAAAACATGCATATTTAGTAAACCCTCCTTGTAAACCTAACAGGAAACCAATCATTTTGAAATCACCACACACGTCCCAGTTATATTGTTCATACCTGATTTGAGTGAACAGTTGTTTGACATTTTCATTGTCCTCTTTCATTTGAACAGAATGTGCAACTGGTATAGATGGATATTTGTTCCCATTGTGGAGTAGAACAGCTTTTAAACTCAGAGTTGAACTGTCAATAAACAGGCGCCACTCTGAGGGTATATGTGTTAACCCAATAGCTGTGAATAGACCATTAACCTCGCTGCAATAACAGAGAGAGCCACTGACATCGTAGAACCTTGCAAACTCTTCATGCCGCTTTCGGTATACAGTGCTCTTGCAGTCTTCTCCAAGCAAATTCCACTCCTTGAGTCTGGAGGTCACAAGCTCAGACCCTGATTTCGTCAGACTCAAATCCCTAATTAAGTCGTCCAATTCCTTCTGATTTGGAAAGTGAGGGTTTGTACTGAAAGTTACTGTATATTCTTTATCATGACTATCCTCACCAGCCGACATCTCAGATGAGCTAGCTGCATACTCATTTTCAACCTGCAAAGCAAAGAAACAAAATATAGGCATAGCTATATATGTAGAAGAGCATCAGCACTAAGAAAAATCGACACATAATGACCCACAGTCTGTAAATACTGAGGGTAAAGTAATGGATAGATACCTGTTCTGGTGGACGTGGTATTGGAAGACCTTCGCCATGTGGTACAGGAGCTATGGACGACGCTATGCTTGGATACTGAAGAGTTTGCCTTCCTTTAACTTTCCTGTACTTAGAAACATCTACCATGCAGTAGTAGCAATCGTCGTGGTGTCTCTTTGGTTCTCTCCATATTCTGGGTACCGCAAAGGGCATTGCCGGGTAGGTTATATTTGTGTATTAAGGGCGAACGCCCTCAAAAATGATCGCCTCACCACCAATATAAAGAGATCAAGTTCTAAGGCCATGATGCCGTTTCCATTACCTTTTTAATAAATTGTGAAGATTTTTAGTGTAAAATGTATGTTGTGAAGAATAGAGGGAGAAGTGATTTCGAGAGCATGCTGATCTTCTCGTATGGTAGACGAGTCAAAGATCGGATAGAGAGGACAGTGACAGGAGAAACGAGAGTTCCAGCACTCCCTGCCTAATGTCCTCCCAGGAGTACTTCCATGGTCGGTTGGTTTCTACAATCTGATTCTCTAAAAGGATATATATATATATATAGAGAGAGAGAGGGATATATATATATATATATATATATATATATATATATATATATATATATGTGTTACAAGGGGAAGAGGAACCCTCGAAGACCTTCCGGTCCACTGTGGGAGGTTCCTGTTATTAAACAAGTTCATTTTTCTTTCAACTATTCTAGCAGTGGTAGAAAACGCTATAGAAAAACATAGCTTTCTCCCAACCCTCCTCCTCTCCCTCCCTGCCACAGGCAGGTACGGGAAAAGGTTGAAGAAAACACCGTAACCCTGGAAAAGTAGAAAAGGAATTTTTACACGAAAGTGAAGAATATACAAACTAGCTCTGTAATTACGCATGCACACATAGAAACCGAGTAGACGAACTCCTGCAGAATTACGTTGTTTTAGTCTTAAACCATGAGTACTCAGTACTTTGTCTAGCCTATTTTTAAATATATTTACACTTTGACAGGAAACAACTTCTGAGGGAAGTTGGTTCCAGATATTAATTATTGGATCTTTTCCGTTTGACTGCCGCCATTGAAACATAATTAAACTTTTTGTATTTTAACTGAAATGTCTTGATGATACAAAATAAGTTACTTTATAAACAAGCTTTTCTTAATTTCCCCTTCAAATTTTGTTTCTCACAAACAATTTTAATTACTTTCAAGATCCATGCTTAATTTTTAAGTTTTAATCGTGTACTCAGAAAAATAAGGGGATCACCTGAAGATCAGGGCCTCCAGCCTTCTTTAGTTAGCTTTATAAGGCTAACTAACAAAAATATCACGACCTAACCTAACCAATCGTCAAGGTCGTACAGTTGACCTAACGATTGGTTAGGTTAGGTCGTGATATTTTCGTTAGTTAGCCTTATAAGGTTAAGTAAAGAAGGCTGGGGGCACTCACCTCTTATGTTTCAATGGCGGCAGTCAAACGGAAAAGACAGTCAAACGGAAAAGATCCTAACTATTTTATAGGAGAAGAAATTGCCGCAGATGGAGGTACTAAATGTTTTTAGTTCCAGTTTAAATCCATTACTTCTTGTTGGATTGGTATTAAATGAGAACAAGTTTCTATAGTCTACCCTCTATTCCATTGAGCATCTTGAAAACTTGAATAAGCTGACCGTGCAACCTCCTCGTCTCTAAGGTAAACAGATTTAGATGTTCCAATCTCCGTTGATAGTTTTGAATTCTCATTGAAGGGATCAATTTTGGAGCCTTTGCTTGTATCCTTTCTAAACATTCTATATCCTTCCTAAAGGACGAAGACCAAATCTGCGCACAATATTCGAGTTGAGGTCTGACTAATGAATTATAAAGAGACATTACAGTCTCCTTGTTCCGAAACTGGAACTGTCCTTTAATATAACTTAATATTTTTAAGGCCCTCTTTTCGACTTCTGCACAGTGCTTTGACGGTTTGAGATCATTACTGATATATTGTAGACTCCTAAGTCTTTCTCTAGATCGGTCTCAGTCAAGTTCCTTCCCAAGAGAGAATAATCGAACTTCAGGTTTTTGTAGCCTATGTGCATTACCTTACATTTGTCCAAGTTGAATGGCGTCTGCCAAGTAGCAGACCATTCGCCCAACCTGTCAAGAGCATTTTGAAACGTTCTTGCATCCTCTTCATTACCTATACTACTTCCTAATTTCGTATCGTCTGCAAATTTGTAAATTGTACTTAGGAATCCGACGGCTATATCGTTAATATAGATAATAAAAAGTAAAGGACCTAGAACGGAACCCTGTGGGACACCACTGGTGACGAGTGCCCACTTCGAAGCCACTCCATTTATTACCACTCTCTGTTTCTATCTTTTAACCAATCTTTAATCCAGCTGGAAACGAGCCGGTGATTCCTAGTCCTCTAAATTTAGCCATGAATCTCGCGTGAGGAACTTTGTCAAAGGCTTTTTGAAAGTCGAGATACATTATATCTATTGCTCTACCTACACCGTATAGAGTATGCACATTATAAAAAAACTCTAACACGTTTGTCAGACAAGATCTCTGTCGCCTAAATTCATGTTGAGAATAAAAAATTAGATTGTTAGAGTCAAGGTGATACACGATACGTTCTGTAGTGATGGATTACAACAGTTTGCCGACATTTGATGTTAAACTGATCGTGCGGTAATTATAAGGATTAAAGGCCCTTTTTAAAGATTGGTGTTACATTTGGTAACTCCCAGTCGGTTGGAACTTTCCCTAACTCGATTTATTGTTTGAATATGGTTACTAAGTCGAGAGCAACATTGGAGTTAACCTCTTTTAATACCCTTGGAAGAAATAAGTCGGGATCAGGTGATTTGTATTTATTCATCTTGTCAATTAGTTGATGTACTTCATCTCTCGTAAAACTTATGGTATCTATGGGATGGTTACCGTCATACATAATCCGAGGATTCGGCACTTCACTTGAGTCTTCCTTCGTGAAGACTGTAACGAAAAACTCGTTTAACTTATTAGCTAGATATTTATCACTGAATTTCAGTCCGCCATTTCTATCTTTTAGGCGACCTACAGAACTTTTAATTGCCTTTCTGCTATTAACATGGGCAAAAATCTTTTTAGGGTTAACTTTAACGAGTGAGCCAACACTAGCTATATATATATATATATATATATATATAATATATATATATATATTAATATATATATATCGTAAAGAACGACGCTTGTATAGGAGAATATTCCGCGCAAGATGAGAGAGAACGAAACAAATGAAAAAATGAGGTAACCACCCGGAATCGAACCCGGGATCTTCCGATTGCCGGTCAGATATGATAACCATTACACCACGGGCCTCACTCAATCAAATGCCGTAATTCCTCTACATACGCGCAGAAACCAATGCCCCAAGGGGGCATCTCCCGCATGCCGTACATTATATACATTTAAACTGCAAACACGCAGTATAATTAACGTAAAGAACGACGCTTGTATAGGAGAATATACCGCGCAAGATGAGAGAGAGAGAACAAAACAAATGAAAAAATGAGGTAACCACCCGGGAATCGAACCCGGGATCTTCCGATTGCCGGTCAGATATGATAACCATTACACCACGGGCCTCACTCAATCGAATGCCGTAATTCCTCTACATACGCGCAGAAACCAAAGCCCCAAGGGGGCACCCCCGCATGCCGTACATTATATACATTACGGAATTTGATTGAGTGAGGCCCGTGGTGTAATGGTTATCATATCTGACCGGCAATCGGAAGATCCCGGGTTCGATTCCCGGGTGGTTACCTCATTTTTTCATTTGTTTCGTTCTCTCTCTCTCATCTTGCGCGGTTATTCTCCTATACAAGCGTCGTTCTTTACGTTAATTATACTGCGTGTTTGCAGTTTATATATATATATATATAATGTCAGCCATTTTAGAAATTGTTAATTAGTTATTTACTGCTTAATTGACACAGCCTCTCATCCTCATTTAAAATAATCACTATGTACTCCATTTACAAATAAAATCATCGATAAGCAAACAAACAAACAAAAAAAATCCAACCAACCGACCAACTTAATTATCCACTTTGAAGAACACTCGAAACCATATATAATTCATAACTTATAATAGAAATGAAGTGCTTCAATGAAAACAGTTTAGACAGAGCATTTATATAACGAAGAAGTATTTATAAAAATGACTTGTAAGAACAATATTAATGAAGTTGAGGTAATTGATTGGTTATTTTCAATATGTGAAATAGAATTTTAGTGTTTTTAAATACTGTAGTTAGGGATTTTTAATTTTAATCAAGAGTGTAGTTTGATTTGGGTGAATGAACTACTTGTTGGATAATTCATAATGCTTGATAGCTAATTTGAGTTATATTCAATAGTGTAGTTTTGTCTTTATAGTAGTTTTTATGGAAATCTTTCAGAACTTAGTTTCGGAGTGGTAAATTTAAACTAATTTAATTTTCCTTTACTCTTAAAAATGCGTATTTAGTTGGTCTTCAATACCTCACTTCACCTTACCTTCCGCGATGATTTTTCAATTCGCGAAGGTCAAGCTTGTCGCTCCTCTTAATTTGGCCTGGTGAAGTAGCGAGTTGATTTCTTGCGCTCCATATTAAGTTGTATTTGAGTACTTGACTTTAGCAGTTCCATGTGAACTTTATCAAACTTTTTCTTGGTTTTACTTTTCTTTAATTTTTCTGAAGCTTAAGATCATAGTTTGTATTTTTTAATTTCTCGATACTTCGACTTTCGAAGGACTGAGCGAGAGTAACTCTTGTAATCATTGGTTTTAAATTACTGAGCTAATTAAAAACTATTTCACTTGTATTCAGCTATATTATTTTCAGTGTAATGATTCGTTAAGTTATGATTCCAATCGGTTTTAATTTCCAATACTTTTACTTTCCACTTCAAAGTTAGTTTAGTAACTTCAATGAAATTACTTTAAAACTAACTTTCGTATTTGGTTTAAAGTAAATTTTACGTTAGTCTACAGTAGACTGTTTTCTTAATGAAATTTATTAATTTACAGATGGAAGCGTGTAATTCCTTTTTCCATCGAGCAACTTAAATACCATTGGTAGCCGATACACTATCCTACATAAGCTCGAAGTATAACTACGTAAAGGTAGACCGAATTTAAGTGTTTCAATTTGAAACCATTTAAGTTTATTTTATTTAAAGTACTTTTATTTTTAGGAATTTTATACTTGCAGAGTATAAAAAACTGTTGGATCATTTCTTAATGGAACTGAAAGAGGCTTAAAGGGAACTGCATTTAACTTCTCTAAGAAAGTTGTACCTTATGAATACTTGAACAAAATTGAAGCTGCTTTGGCGATTATCAAAAATTCCACACAGGTAGAACTTTAACTTGATTATTTTCAAGTGACTTCCACAACTAAACTAAACTCAAACTCCAACTTTAATGCTTAATTTTCAATTGATCACTTCCAGTTCGTATTTTTAGATTTAGTGCTTTGAAACCAATGACTTATGTTTTTTTATCCAGCATGATTTAAATCGGTGGAAGATCTTTTGTTTGAAGCAAAGATCTAGATACTTTTTAAATTTATTTCAGGTAAATCTTCACTTTAAATCGTATAAAACTAAGTTCAGTGAAGAGGTCTATTCTTTAAAGAACAGAATGCTGAACAAGTTGGATCATATTATAGATTATGCCCTTCCTGCTGAAGAGTCGGAGTCCTCTGCTAAAATGGGTAATCCACTATTTTGATGAGGACGCACTATTTTTTTTTTTTTTGATGAGGACGCACTATTTTTTTTTTTGATGAGGACGCACTATTTTTTTTTTTTTTTTTATGAGGACGCACTATTTTTTTTTTTTTTTTTGATGAGGACGCACTATTTTTTTTTTTGATGAGGACGCACTATTTTTTTTTTTTGATGAGGACGCACTATTTTTTTTTTTTGATGAGGACGCACTATTTTTTTTTTTTGATGAGGACGCACTATTTTTTTTTTTTGATGAGGACGCACTATTTTTTTTTTTGATGAGGACGCACTATTTTTTTTTTTGATGAGGACGCACTATTTTTTTTTTTTGATGAGGACGCACTATTTTTTTTTTTTGATGAGGACGCACTATTTTTTTTTTTTTGATGAGGACGCACTATTTTTTTTTTTTGATGTCCAGGACGCACTATTTTTTTTTTTTGATGAGGACGCACTATTTTTTTTTTTTGATGAGGACGCACTATTTTTTTTTTTTTGAAGGTGCAAAAGCGGTTAAGCAATTGTGGGTTTTGATATTTTCTATGGAAGGAAGTGAGGAAACTTTAACGCCGAAATTTTTTGCAGGGTTAAGTCTAAATGCGTGTATTTGAAAATGTAGTATTCGACCCAGTTGGCGTTAAGGTTAAGGCAGGGAAAATTAGTGTATACATTAGTTTTTTACTGATTCCTTCCAAATTTCTAATTCTAGGCTAGAGAAAGAAATGAGTGAAAAAAATAATTTTAATCTCTCTCTCTCTCTTTCTCTCTCTCTCCTGAAACGGTTTAGGACTAGTGTGTGTGGGAATTACGTTACGTATAAGATCTGTGACACATGGAACAGGTTACCTTCGGAAGTTGTGAACAGTTCCTCTGTGGATCAGTTCAAGAAAAGGTTAGACGAAATCTTGCACACTATTTGAGTGTGTAAAGACATTTAGGACCTCAGTTTGCGGAAATTTCTTTTCCTGTAAAATAGTTGATATCTGGAACCAACTTCCCTCAGAGGATGTTTCCAGTCAAAGTGTAAATCTGTTTAAAAATAGGCTAGACAAAGTACAGAACACACTCATAGTTTAAGATTAAAACCTCAGAAAACTCTGCAGGAGTTCGCTTGCTCGGTGTCTCTGTGAGCAAGCTAAATATAGAGCTATTTATATATTCTCCACTTTCCTGTAAAATTTCCTTGGCTACTTTTCCAGGGTCAAGGTATTTTCTTCAACCTTTTTCCGTACCTGCCTCTGGCAGGGAGGGAGCGGAGGGTGGGGAGAGAGCCTTCTACTTTTCTATCCAGTTTTCTACTACTGCTAGAATAGTTGAAAGAAAAATAAACTTTTACAAATTTTCCCTGGCACCCGTTGCCATTGGTACCTCCTCGGTATGGGCCGCAAGGCCTTTTGAGGTACTTCTTTTCCTTGTAACTCCTTGTAACTCCTTGTAACTCTCTCTCTCTCTCTCTCTCTCTCTCTCTCTCTCGCTGAAAAGGAAGCTGTCAAACGACTGGCTTGCATTGCTTCTAAAATAAAAATAAGGATCCTTAAAATTGCCGAAAGGGTTGCGCAGCTCAAAGGAGAAAATGTCATTGATGCACAAAGCTTATCGGCGAAGAATATGGTAAGGCTTAAAATATGAGCATGAGTTAAGTAATCGTATGATCTTTAAATATTGGTTAATTTTTAATTTACAATTTTTCAGGTAAATGTTGCGGAACACTGGTTGTTTAACTTCCATAAAAGACTGCAGATTAAACCACCTGAAGAAGGGATACTAATGAAAACTTTGAGGTTGCCCACTCGGACAGCAGTTGGTGCAACACTGAGTGTAATTGAAGCAGCGGAGGCAACATTACCTGAAGTTAAAGAACAAGCCGGAATGATGGTCATGAAATCTAAAGCAGCTGTATATGCTACTTATAAGCTCGTTCTTCATATAAGTAGCAGTGCTTATGTAAATGCTCGGCGAAAAGTGATTGTAGGAGTTGTTAAAAAATTTGAGAGATGCTCTTATACCCTTGCTTCCTTTCAGCTCCATGCTGATAGTCACGGTAAGAAATATTGAAATTTTCTTAAATGCTGGTGTATTAAATCTGTTTTAAACATTAACAAACTGTAATCTTTGTTTCAGGGCTATTCAACTCTGTCGGACAAAGAACCATGTACAAAACCAAGTAACCTCGAGGAAAGAGTTTCGTTTCTTGAAAAGATTCCTGAAGAGGACTGGAAGGAAGCGGACACTTCCTCTGAAAATGTTAACAACGTAATTGGTGCTACGATTGAACACTGAAAGAGTTATGCATTACTCGATTATTTTTGAAAGTGAAATCTTGTACTTGTGAGGACTCTGGACCAGAGGATTCTCATTACAAATTTTTTTTTTTAAACTTGTATGAATTTTGTGGCATACGTTTTAAAAGTTATTCATTGTTTACTAGTTTATCGTTAAATACTGTAAATACAAGTCCCTATATACAGAGCTGGGCAGTATTTAAATACATTTGTGTATTTAGAACTGTATTTATAAATACATTGTTTTTCATGTATTTAAATATAGTATTTAAATACTTTAAAATGTATTTAAATACTGAAAATGTAAATACTTTTACTGGTTTAATACACGTTCTGTACTAGCACAGTACGACGCGTCGACAGTGTAGTACAGCATGGTTCATGTTTCAACGTGTCGGTTCAATCAGTTGTGTGCCACTTAGTCGAAAGCGGTTGATTTCTTTGTCGTGTGCGTGTCATGGCTTAGTGAATGCATATGTTAAAATTTGTATGTATTTAAATACAATTGATGTATTTAGTATCTAAATACATTCGTAAAATGTATTTAGTATTTAAATACATTTCTCCCATGTATTTAGTATTTAATATTTAAATACATTCAATGTATTTATTGCCCAGCTCTGCCTATATACACCTTAAATTTTGTAAAATACTCCTCTATCAAATTTTTTTTAATGGTTTGTATTTACTTAGTTATCAATGGTAAAACTAAAATTGCAGCTAGCTATTACGATACTTTTATTTTTGACCTTTTAGATGGTTTCCGAAAGGCAGTGCAAGTGTATTTCAGTTAAGCATAAGGTATCTTTGTTAGTTTCCAGAGCTAAATTTTGTAGGTATTGTAGTTTGCAATCTGTTTCGTCAGTGTACTACAGTCCTTGAGTAATTGTATATACTAAAATTGGATGGTCTCGTCGTTGGGTTGTGTAGGATGTTGGTCATTATCAGGACTAGTTTACTAGTTTCTGGTCTGTTGTTTGGGGAGGAGGTCGTTGCGCTTGAGGATTTTATATATATATATATATATATATATATTTTTTTTTGTTTCAAAGAATGACCGCTCATGGCCACCAAAAGAAAGGTGGATAGCAGAGCGAACACAGAACGAAGAGTATGGAACAACTAACGGAAATGAACAATAGACGGGGGGGGAGGAGGAGGAGGTGGGGGAAAAGCAAAAAAGATCATAGTGGGTCACAGCCGGTAAAGAAGTCGGGAGCGAAAGAGGAAGGAGAACAACCCGCTTATCGAAAAGTAGGAACCTTCAGACAGAAGAGCGCCAAGCCTATCACAAAGCCCAACGTTCTCCAAAAAGGGAAAATACTCTGCGCGCAGCGCAGAGTAAAGCGGACACTCCACCAGAAGGTGGGCAACTGTAAGGAGGACGTCACAATTGGGACATCGGGGCACCCGATTCCCGGCCATCAAATAGCCATGGGTCAGGTGGGTGTGGCCAATACGGAGGCGGGCCAGAGCCACCACCTTATGGCGCGACCGATGGAAGGAAGAGGCCCAACATCCCAACTTGGGTTTAATCTTGCAAAGTTTGTTGTCCGTAGCGCCATCCCAGCGACTCTGCCACCGGGAGCGCAAAAACCTACGGAAGCCAGGGATATAATCAGAAAAAGGGAGGGACACAGGTGAAACCTGCAGTCGGCACACGGAACGGGCAGCTCGATCGGCAGCCTCATTTCCAGCCACGTTAACATGTGCTGGGACCCAGCAAAATACCACCACCTTGCCACCGAAAGCGACAAGAGTATGGTACAGTAGCTGGATTCGTCGGACCAGCGGGTGGACAGAGTCAAAACACTCCAGGGCACTGCGGGAATCCGAATGGATGACGAACGACCCATCCGGATGCTCCCGCACCACCTCCAGAGCGCTCAGAATGGCATAGAGCTCCGCCGTAAAAACGGAAGCCTCATCAGGGAGACGGGTACATCGGGGAGCAAGGACAGACGACTGGGGAACAGCCGCGGATCCAACGCCCCCCGACGACCTCGAACCATCCGTGAAGATCGCAACACATGCAGAGTGACACGCCGCATGCTGCAGGAAAAGAGACCGAAGCAAGGCAGAGTCCGACTCGGTCTTGCGAACGGGGCGCAACGCCCTACAGCACGCAACAGGGGTGCTCTCCCAAGGTGCAACACCACTGAAAGAGACCGGTATAACGGATGGAGGGGAGTGCCCATACCATCGAGGAGGGAGGTCACCGTGTCGGTGAAATACCAACCCCCATCCCGGCAGAACGCCCTCTCAACCACCTGGAACAGAGGAGAGGGGGGAAGACGGAGGATCCGGAGATAGTGTTTAGCAACGAGGAACGACCTCCGATCCTCCAAGGGAGGGATGTCGCACTCCACCTGCAGACTATCAACCGGAGAGGAGCGGAAGGCGCCAGATGACATGCGCAGTCCTCTAGAGAGGACCGGATCCAGTATCCGAAGGGCCGTGCGGGAGGCGGAGCCATACACCACACTCCCATAGTCTAATTTGGACTGTACCAGGGACACGTACAAACGGAGGAGCGTCCGCCTATCCGCGCCCCATGTAGTATGCGACAGATGCCCCAGCAAATCCAGGGTACGTCTCGCGGACTCGCGCAGCCGGCGAAGGTGGGGAAACCAGCTCAAACGGCTGTCGAAAACCATACCCAAAAAGAGTACTGACGAAACGAGGGCCAGAGGCTGACCCCCGAGTGTAAGGTTAAAGGCCGGGATGGCGCCGGATCCCCGTCTCCTCGACGGAAGGAAGGCCACACACGAAGTCTTCGGAGAAGACAACGTAAGGCCCACCGACGACGCCCAGCGTTCAACCCGATTGACCGCGAGTTGGACTTGCCTCTCCACGAGGGGGGGACTCGTCCCCGCGGCATAGACAGCCAGATCATCTGCATAGATGGAACAGCGCACCGAGGGCGGAAGAGCTCCCGGTAGCGCAGACATAACTAGGTTGAAGCATGAGACGCTCAACACACACCCCTGGGGCACCCCCTCCTCCTGAACATACAGGGCAGATAGGGCCGCCCCATTACGGACGCGGAAAGTGCGACGGCAGAGGAAGTTGCGAAGAAACGTGGGCAAAAAGCCCACAAAACCAAGAGACTTCAAACGGTCCTTGACCACTCCCCGACGGTTCGTGTCATAGGCCTTTTGGACGTCAAAAAAGACGGCCAGAACAAGATTCCGGCGGGAAAATGCCTCCCGTACATCATGGCCAAGGAGGAGAAGGGGGTCCAGAGTACCCCGAAATCGACGAAAACCATACTGGGTCGGGGGGCATAACCCAAGCGACTCCAGTGTAAAGGAAAGTCGGACGGCCACCATCTTTTCGAGGAGCTTGCATAAGCAGCTCGTCAAAGCAATAGGCCGATAGCCCGCCACCTCCGCCGGATCCTTCCCCGGCTTAGGTATCGGGACCACAATCGCCTCCCTCCAACGGGAAGGGAACGACCCCTCAACCCACATCCGGTTGAAAAGATCCAGCAAGAAGTGCAGGGCCATCGGGTGCAGATTCCGAAGAAAGTCATACGGAATGTCATCAGGGCCAGGAGCGGAAGAACGACGGGTTGCCAAAGCAGCCCGAAGTTCCCGCATCGGAAAGAGATGGTTATAGGGCTCGTTCCCAGGGGGCGGGAACGTGACCTCCGATAAAGGGCGATTCGCAGCCGAAGGCGAACGGGAAACAGCAGCAAAAGCACCGGCCAGCCGATCAGCCACAGCAGCAGGATCCGAAAGGAAGCCGTCCCCGTCCCGAAGGACAGGGCGACTAGCAGGGACCGGCCTCCCCTCGATACTACGTACCTTCCGCCACACAGCAGCAGAAGGGGTAGATGAGGAGATGCCGGACACAAAAGCACGCCAAGAGGCCCGACGGGCCAACTTGAGAGTCCGGCGGGCGAAAGCCTTCGCCCGCCGCATCTCAATCAAGTGGCCCGCGCGCCGGGTGCGGTGGAAGCGGCGCGTTGCCCTCTTCCTCTCGCACACCGCCTGGTGACATGCTGGAGTCCACCACGGGACGCCACGAGTCCGCGGGTTACCGGAAGAACGAGGAATACAGTCTTCCGCGACGCCCATCACCACCCGCTCGAAGAACTCCAAGCTCTCATCCACCGAGCCAAAGCTCAACACCGAACGGACAATGACGGAACGAGCTCTGAAAGATGGCCAGTCAGCCCGCGCAAGGCACCACCTCGGTCGAGATGAAACGCCCGGCTGCGGACCGACCGGCTCAAGACAGACTGGGTAATGATCACTGCCATAAGAGTCCCCCAACACCTTCCACGAAAAATCGAGTAAGGCATCGAGGGACACCATGGAGAGATCAATACAGGTAAATGAACCCGTGGGTTCGTGGAAGTAAGTAGGTTCACCGAATTGAGACACGCAAAGGAAAGTTCCTCCATTAAGGAGAGTAAAATCCCTGCAACATTAGTCGACCGAACATCACCCCAAGCCGGGTCGCGACTGTTAAAGTCCCCGAGGAGGAGAAACGGTCGGGGTAGTTGCAGCACCAATTCGCGAACCGCGTCGCGAGAAGGAGGGTCATGAGGAGGAATATAAACCGAGCAGGCAGTGTACTGGCGATCTAAAAAGAGCCGCACAGCCACAGCCTGCAAGGAAGTGCGAAGAGGCACACCACGCGATGGTAAACGAATGATGCACGTAAATCGCCGCACCCCGCCGGCGTGTGCGCTCATCCCGGGTGCAAGGGAAACCAACATATCCAGAGAGACGAGGGAGTCCCCGCGCAGCCAGGATAGTCTCCTGGAGACAAACACAGGAAGGCCGCTCGCTCTCCAGCAGGGAGGCAAGGTTCTCCCAGTTAGCTAAAAGCCCCCTACAGTTCCAATGCAAGATGGAACTGTAAGGGGAAGCGGCATTATAAGAGGCAGAGAAAACAGCGAAATAGCCACGGACCAAGCTCAGCAGCAAACTCAACGGTCCGTAACCAGGGACGGAATCGGTTTCCCCGACTCACCCAGAACTGGGGGGGTAGGGCCACCGACTCCGCATCTGCTGCACCCGTAGTAGGACGAGAAGTGGAGAGTAGAACAGGGAGGTCAGAGGGGGGCTCTCCCGGCGGGGGGAGAGACGACGAGTCGGGCCCAGCCGAAACCCCCAACTCCCCACAAGAGGGGGACCGGGGGGAACCAGCTGTTCGAGGGCTCGTCAAACCAGACAAGCACTGACGGGGGGGAGAGGAAAGGTCGACCACAAGTGGGAGAGGTAGATCCAGGGGAGAGACCCGACCACTCTCAGCAGGAGCCGGAGAGAGAGAGACTCCATGAAGGAGGGCCAGGCCCCTCTCGACCGGGTCTATCATGGGAACAGAGTCAGTAATCGAGGGTGTCATGGGGCAATGCACCTCGACGACACCCGGACACTGGTCGGGGCACCGGGAGGTGACGCCCCACCAGCGCTCCGTATAGGGGGGGGGGAAGTCCCGAGCGGATCAGGAACAGCGCGCCGCTTCCCCTCCGGTGAAGAAGGGGAAGCAAGGCGAGCAGCAATCAGGGTCGGGTCGGAAGGACTCCGACCACGGCGACGCTTCCTCCTCTCCTTCGGGCATCCCCCTCCCCACCCGAGAGACGAGTAGGCAAGGATCCAGACCCCAAGGCCGGAGGGGGAGAAGGGGCACTTGTAGGCAGGGAAGCAGATGGGATGTCAGAAAGTGAGACAGAGGAACAAGAAGGACCCGCGGCGCCAGGAGGACCACCAACCCCCGGGACTTCCAGGGGGGGCACCACTCCAGTAGACGCCGGGGTAGCACGGGAGGGGCCCGAGGGCCCGCCAGGGCCAAGAGCCGCAGCGTAGGACAACCCCCGCCGCGGCTCCCGGTCACGGATCTTATCGCGCGCCTCCCGCGCACTAAGGAATTCGGTAGTCCTTAAGGACCGCACCTCAAATTCAAACTTGAAAACGGGACAGTCCCGGGAAGAGGAAGGGTGGGCCCCCGAACAGTTTGAGCAACGCGGGGGCTTCGTGCACGGGGTAGGGTGCGCAGGCCCACCGCAGCGGACACATAGCTTACCCTCACGGCGGCACGCAGAGCTAACATGGCCGAATCGGTTGCAGCCAAAGCAGCGAACCGGGTCAGGCACATATGGTCGCACCGAAAAACTCACACGACCGGCGATCACCCATGCCCCAGAACACCTGGGCCGGAGGCACAAGGGAGTCAAAGGTCAGGAGCAGACGAGCGGACGGGGTAAGAGCACCATCCCGGCGCGACGAAAAGCGGAAGACCTTCGTTACCCCCTGGGGGGCAAGATCCTCCTGCAACTCGCCAACCGGGATTGACAGCAGACGGGAAGCGAAAATGGTGCCTTGACAGCTATTCAATTGCGGATGGGGAGTCACAGAAACTCTGCAACCCAAGACATCCTGCAACTGTAGAAGGGACCCAGTCACCCCGAAGAACGGGACTTCAAATAAGAGACCCATCCCTCAGAGGGCGGATATCATAACGACAGGGAACCCCTATCGTCTTAAGGCGCTGAAACACCCGTTCCGAGTTGCCCGGAAGGGAGCCAGCGGAAGGGCGGAGAACAAGGAACCTGTCCACTGGACAGAAATTGACAGCAGAGACAGGTCCATGTGTAACGGTAACCGAGAGTGGGCGAGAGAACAAGGGCCGCGAAGACCCCGCCCTACGGCCACCACGAGTCCGGCCACGAGAGCCAGACACCGCAGAGGACGAGAGGGGGCCATACGGCTTGAGGGTCAATCCAGCGGAGGCAGAGGCCGCTGAACGACCAGAAGTAGTAGTCTGATCCAAATCCAAGGGAGGGCCAGAGTCGTCAACAAGAGGGGAGTGAAGTTTAGTAAGAGAACCCATAAACAGTATTTTTACAAAAAACGGCAGCCTCGGACCAAGGCGATGCACCAGCCGCCGCTGCATCCTTCAAAGCGCAGGCCCCAACGTCCCGGGTAGCCCGCCCCCCAACCTAACTGTCGTTTTAAAAACAGCCGATTGGCACTACGGAGATTTGTCCGTTCAGGGCCAAGCAAAGACCCAATCCAGAGACAGCAGCAGCGGTCCGGGCGCCCAAACCGTCCCCGGAGCACGGCTCAGCCACGGAGCGATGCCCCCGGCGGGTGCACCTGATGACCCAAGACTGCAAATACAAACAGAGGGGGGGGGGATACTACGATTGACAGAGGCACAGGACCGAGTCAAGACCAAAGAAATTCCGGGAGAAACGGAAAAAAGGGGGAGCAAAAAGAAAAGAAAAGGGGGGGGGGAAGAAAAGGAAGGAAAAAAAAAAAAAAAAAAAAAAAAAAACGCAACTAGGTAACTCTTCGCCCACACCCGCGAGGAGTTGAGGAAACCTCAACAACCCACGAGGTGTACGAGCCCCCTCGGCCCGGCAAGCCGGAGTACCTAATCGAGGGGGTATATATATATATATATATATACTGTATATAGATCACCGCGCTTCTAGTGGTTAGCGTCGCTGACTTAAGAATTCCTCGGCCCCAGGATCGAGACCTTGTGACGGCAGGTGGCGTGCAGCAAAAATGTTCATCCTTTCACAAATTTGGTTGGTAGATAAATGTGTACCCTGGGTAGCTTAATGGTGAAGACGGTGGGCTACTGGTGAGGCGTGGTTCGGATTCCACGTTAAACTGTAGGTTTAAGATGGAGTGAAAAGCTTTCCCTTGGTCAGAATCAAATATTCGGGTTGAAGTAAACCAAAAGTTACCAAAAGATCTTTTGTATATATGTCGATGACAAACTAGAGCAGCAAAACCGCTGTTTTGCAAAAGATGGAATAAATTATAATGACTTTTATGAATGCTCCAAACCTAATTGCTACGATGGAAATTTTTTTTTTAATGGGGGGGGGGGACTTATTTCGGGTAGGTTATATTTGTGTAGTAAGGGCGAACGCCCTCAAAAATTACTGCCTCACCACCAATATAAAGATATCAAGGTCTAAGGCCATGATGCCGTTTCCATTACCTTTTTAATAAATCGAAGATTTTGTGTGTAAAATGTGTGTTGTGAAGAATAGATGAAGTGATTTCGAGATCATGCTGATCTACTCGTATGGTAGACGAGTCAAAGATCGGAGAGAGAAAAGAGTTCCAGCACTCCCTGCCTGATGTCTTCCCAGGAGTACTTCCATGGTCGGTCGGTTTCTACAATCTGCTCTTCATTTATATATATATATATATATATATATATATATATATATATCAGGTGGGCAGGACCGTGTTCCAAAAGGACCGAACTCCAGGAACTCGGTCCTTTTTAAGGACCGTGAGCGGGAAAGTCGGTCCTTTTCTCAGTGAGGACCGAAATGAGGAGCGACGGTCCATTTTTAAGCATTTCCGGACGGTCTATTTTAGTGTGTTTAGTGATTATTTGAAGTTCTAAAGAAGATGCATCGTTTCCTCCAGAAGACTCAGAAAGAGAAACTGAACTGAAACTTGTTTCAACACCTGGAGGAGACGAAGAATCTACTGGTGTTAGTGCTTCAAGTCAAGCAACTGGAGCTCCTAGCGGAAGAACTGAACCCGGCAATCCCTGGCCGTGCCTGGACAAATACTTTGAATACCTGGGCCCCAAGGTGAGCAGAGCCTGGAGTACAAGTGCTTGCTGTGTTAAGTTTAACACGCCTATCCCATCCAGTGCCGCCGTGGAGAGGCTCTTCTCTTTGGGGAAGGAGGACGTCAAGCCGAAAAGGTCGGCTCAGTGACAGCCATTTTGAAATGCTAGTCTTCTTGAAGGGAAACTCAAGCATTTAACTTAACTTTTTTTCATGATTTATGTGTTGTATTAATTATAATTTACGTTAATAAAATTAAAGATTTCCAGTGTCTTTAATTTCATTTTTCATTTTAATCAAATTTTTCACTTATATATAAGGACCGAGGACCGAGTCGTTCCTAGGTCCTATTTTCAGAAAGGACCGTGACCGGGACCGTCGGTCCAGTTTGAGGCAAGGACCGGGACCGGGACCGTCGGTCCTTTTTGAGGTCCGGGTGCCCACCTTTGATATATATATATATAGTTACAATAGCCAAAGGAAGCCTCGAAGACTTCCGGTCCACTTTGGGAGGTTCCTGTTATTAAATAAGTTAATTTTCCTTTCAATTATTCTAGCAATGGTAGAAAATTCTATAGAAAAGTATAAGGCTTTCTGCCGACCCTCCTCCTCTCCCTCCCTGCCAGAAGCAGGTACGGGAAAAGGTTGAAAAAACAACGTTGACCTAGGAAAAGTAGCCAAGGAATTTTTACACGAAAGTGAAGGATATACAAGATAGCTCTATAATTACGCATGCACACAGAAACCGCGCAGACGAACTCCTGCAGAATTACGTTATGTTTTAGTCTTAAACCATGAGTGCTCAGTACTTTGTCCAGCCTATTTTTAAACATATTTACACTTTGACAGGTAACAACAACTGAGCGAAGTTGGTTCCAAATATTAACTATTTTATAAGAGAAATTGCCGCAGATGGAGGTACTAAATGTTTTTAGTTCCAGTTTAGATCCATTATTTCTTGTTGGATTGGTATTAAATGAGAATAAGTTCCTGTAGTCTACCCTCTATTCCACTGAGCATCTTGAAAACTTGAATAAGCTGACCGCGCAACCTCCTCGTCTCTAAGGTAAACAGATTTAGGCGCTCCACTCTCCGTTGGTAGTTTTGCATTCTCAGTGAAGTGATCAATTTTGTAGCCCTTGCTTGTACCCTTTCCGACCATTCTATGTCCTTCCTGAAGATCAAATCTGCACACAATATTCGAGTTGAGGTCTGACTGATGAATTATAAAGAGACATTACAGTCTCCTTATTCCGAAACTGGAACTGTCTTTTAATATAACTTAATATTTTTAAGGCCCTCTTTTCGACTTATGCACAGTGCTTTGACGGTTTGAGATCATTACTGATATACTATAGACTCCTAAGTCTTTTTCTAGATCGGTCTCATTCTAGTTCCTTCCCAGAAGAGAATAATCGAACTTCAGGTTTCTGTAGCTTATGTGCATTACCTTACATTTGTCCAAGTTGAATGGCGTCTGCCAAGTAGCAGACCATTCGCCCAACTTGTCAAGATCATTTTGAAGCGTTCTTGCATCCTCCTCATTACCTATACTACTTTCTAATTTCGTATCGTCTGCAAATTTGTAAATTGTACTTAGGAACCCGACGGCTATATCGTTAATATACAGCGTGTCCCATAAATCCGGTATCGTAGGAGAAATTCATATTTTTCTATTTCTACAAACCATAATTCATATTTATTTCTTTCTACAGGCCATATGCTCGTGATGCCAATTTCCCGTCCACCATTCTGTTCAGTGACGAGGCTACTGGTCTCAAAACAACCCTCACTGGTATACCTCTTCAAAGGAACAAGGTGCATCTCGGGTGATGGTATGGTGTGGCATTTGGAAGGATCGCATCATAGGCCCCCCTCTTTTTCGATGAACATGTCACTGGAGGCACCTACCTACGTATGCTCAAGGAAGAAGCATTTCCCAGTGTCTTGAACGAAGAAGGAAATTTCCCAACATGGTTCCAGGAAGACGGCGCTCCTGCACATTACAGCACCCAAGTAAGGGAATACCTGTACCAACAATTCCCTGATCATTGGATTGGACGTCGAGGGCCTGTGGAATGGCCAGCTAGAAGCACGGATCTCACGCCACTAGATTTTTATCTCTGGGGCCACTTGAAAGCGCTGGTATACGCAGAGAAAATTAGGAGTGTTGAACATTTGCGACAGCGCATCATTGGGGCATGTAACACCATTACTCCTGACATCATTCACCTTGTGCTTGCTGACTGGGTATCACGTCTGAATTTGTGTATTGAAAACAATGGTGGACATATTGAGCACGTTTTGTAAATAAAAGCTTTTGTTTTGCCTTTTTTTATTATTTTTCCTATGATGCCGGACTTATGGGACACCCGGTAGATAACAAAAAGGAAAGGACCCAGAAAGGAGCCCTCTGAGACACCACTGGTGTCGAGTGCCCACTCCAAAGCCACTCCATTTATTAACACTCTGTTTCTATCTTTTAACCAATCTTTAATCCAGCTGGAAACAAGCCCGGTGATTCCAGGTCCTCTAACTTTAGCCATCAATCTCGCGTGAGGAACTTTGTCAAAGGCTTTTTGAAAGTCGAGATACATTATATCTATTGCTCTACTTACACCGTATAGAGTATGCATATTATGGAAAAACTCTAACACGTTTGTCAGACAAGATCTCTCTCGCCTAAATTCATGTTGAGAATAAAAAATTAAATTGTTAGAGTCAAGGTGATACAAGATACGTTCTGTAGTGTTGGATTACAACAGTTTGCCGACAGTTGATGTTAAAATGATCGTGCGGTAATTATAAGGATTAAAGACCCTTTTTAAAGATTGGTGGTACATTTGCTAACTCCCAGTCGGTTGGAACTTTCCGTAACTCGCTTTATTGTTTGAATATGGTTACTAAGTCGTCAGCAACATTGTAGTTAACCTCTTTTAATACCCTTGGAAGAAATAAGTCGGGATCAGGTGATTTGTATTTATTCATCTTGTCAATTAGTTGATGTACTTCATCTCTCGTAAAACTTATGGTCTCTATGGGATGGTCAAAGTCATACGTAATCCGAGGATTTGGCACTTCACTTGAGTCTTCCTTCGTGAAGACTGAACGAAAAACTCGTTTAACTTATTAGCTATATATTTATCATTGAATTTCAGTCCGCCATTTTTATCTTTTAGGCGACCTACAGAACTTTTAATTGGCTTTCTGCTATTAACATGGGCAAAAATCTTTTTAGGGTTAACTTTAACGAGTGAGCCAACACTAGCTTCTTCATCATGTTCAGCTGATCTAATTAAGGACTTAACCCTCCTACGTAGGTTTATATAGTTTTCTGAATTAGTCTTGCTGCACACTACCATAATGAAAGAATTATTTCTACCAGACAATATATATATATATATAATATATATATATATATATATATATATATATATATATATATGTATATATATATCATGTCAGCCATTTTAGAAATTGTTAATTAGTTATTTACTGCTTACGTGACACAGCCTCTCATCCTCATTCAAAATAATCACTATGTATTGCATTTAGAAATAAAATCATCGATAAGCAAACAAACAAAGAAAAAAAATCCAACCAACCGACCAACTTAATTATCCACTTTGAAGAACACTCGAAACCATATATAATTCATAACTTATAACAGAAATGAAATGCTTTCAGTGAAGTAGTTAGGACAGAGCATCTATATAACGAAGAAGTTTTAAGAAAATGGTTTGTAAGGACGAGATTTGTGAAGTTGAGGTAATTGATTTGATATTTTCAATGTGTGAATTAGAATTTGATTGTTTTTAAATACTGTAGTTAGGGATTTTAATCGGGGTTGTAGTTTGATTTGTGCGAATGAACTATTATTTGGTGGATAATTCATCGTGCTTGATAACTAATTTGGTTTATATTTAGTAGTGTGGTTTCGTCTTTACAATAGTTTTAATGGTAATTTTTAAGAAACTTATTTTCGGAGTCGTAACTTTAAACTAATTTCCTTTTCCTTTATTCTTAAAATGTGTAGGATCTTTTCCATTTGATTGCCGCCATTGAAACATAATTAAACTTCTTGTATTTTAACTGAAATGTCTTGTTACAAAATAAGTTACTTTATAAAAATGCTTTTCTTAATTTCCCCTTCAAATTTTGTTTCTTATAAACAATTTTAATTACTTTCAAGATCCATGCTTAATTTTTAAGTTTTAATCGTGTACTCAGAAAAATAAGGGGATCACCTGAAGATCAGTGCCTCCAGGCTTCTTTAGTTAGCTTTATAAGGTTAACTAACAAAAATATCACAACCTAACCAATCGTCAAGGTCGTACAGTTGACCTAACGATTGGTTAGGTCAGGTCGTGATATTTTCGTTAGCCTTATAAGGCTAAGTAAAGAAGGCTGGGGGCACTCACCTCTTATGTTTCAATGGCGGCAGTCAAATGGAAAAGATCCAATGTGTATTTAGTTGGTCTTGAATACCTCGCTTTACAAAGGTTCCGCGCGATGATTTTTCATTTCGCCAAGGTCAAGCTTGTCGCGCCTACTCTCGAGTTGGCCTGGTGAAGAAGTCGGTTGGATTCTTGCGATCTCCATGTAAAGTTCTATTTGAGTACTTGACTTTACTTCCATGTGAAGTTTATCAAACTTTCTTAGTTTAACTTCTTTAATTAAATTTTTTCCGAAGCTTGGTTTTGTTATTTAATTTCTCGATACTCGACTTTCAACTTGTAAATATTGCCTTTAAATTACTGAGCTAATTAACTTTTTTTGAATCTTGTATTCGGATATATTATTTTCAGTGTAATGGTTCGTTAACAGTTCTGATTCCGATCAGTTTTAATTTCCAATATTTTTACTTCAAAATTAGTTTAGTTACTCCAGTGAAATTATTTAACGAAGAACGTTAGTACTTGGTTTAAAGTAAATGTATTAAATACGCTATTCTAGACTAATTCCTTAACCTTATTAATTTACAGATGGAACCGTGTAATTCCTTTTTTGATCGAGCAACTTCAATACCGTTGGTAGCCGACACACTATCCCACATCACCTTTAAGTATAACCACGTAAAGGTAGACCGAATTTAAGTGTTTCAATTTGAAACCATTTAAGTTTATTTTATTTAAAGTACTTTTTTTTTAGGAATTTTATACTTGCAGGGTAAAAAATGTTGGATCATTTCTTAATGGAACTGAAAGAGGCTTAAAGAGAATAACGGCAACTGCATTTAACTTCTCGAAGAAAATTGTATCTTATGAATACTTGGACAAATTGGCTTGTGGGAGTTTGGACAAAATTGAAGTCTTTGACGATTATCAAAAATTCACCCAAGTAGAACTTTAACTTGATTATTTTCAAGTGACTTCCACAACTAAACTCCACTAAACTCAAACTCAAACTTTAATGTTTAATTTTCAATTGATCACTTCGTTTGTCTTTTTAGACTGTGCTTTGAAACCAATGACTTTTGTTCCATGCAAAAATCTAGATCAGTGATGCACAACCCCTAGCCGGCGGGCCAAATGTGTTCCCCACGGGTCTTTTCAATTCAATGAAAAAGTTAGAATATAAAAGTGGTCCCATTTATGACTTAGATGGAAAGAAAGTAGGCTAATACATTGTTATTTTCTTCGCTTGGCCCTCACATCAAAAAAGTTTGTGCCACTGATCTAGATAAACCTTGATTTTTAATTTATTTCAGATAAATCTTCCTTTTAAATCGTATAAAACTAAGTTCAATGAAGAGGTCTCTTCTTTAAAGAACAGAATGGTTAACAAGTTGGATCATATGATAGATTATGCCCTTCCCCCTGAAGAGTCGGAGTCCTCTGCTAAAACGGGTAATCCACTATTCTCATAACGACGTACTCGGTATCTCGTATTCTCATCTGTGGTCTATGAGTGATTAAAGTAGAACTGCAAATTTCGAAGCTGCAAAAGCGGTTAAGCAATTGTGTGTTCTGGTATTTTCTATGAAAGGAAGTGAGGAAACTTTAACGCCGAAAATAAGTCTAAATGCGTGTATCTGAAACGGTAATATTCGACCCAGTTGGCGTTAAGGTTAAGCTAGGGAAAATTAGTGTATACGTTAGTTTTTTCCGCATATCCTTCCGAATTTCTAATTCTAGGATAGAGAAAGAAATGAGTGAAAAAAATAATTTTAATCTCTCTCTCTCTCTCCAGCTGAAAAGGAAGTTGTCAAACGAATGGCTTGCATTGCTTCCAAAATAAAAATAAGGGTTCTCAAAATTGCCAAACGGCTTGCGCAGCTCAAAGGAGAAAATGTCACTGATGCACAAAGCTTATCGGCGAAGAATATGGTAAGGCTTGAAAAATATGAGCGTGAGTTAAGTAATCGTATGATCTTTAAATATTGGTTAATTTTAAATTTACAATTTTTCAGGTAAATGTTGTGGAACACTGGTTGTCTAATTTCCATAAAAGACTGCAGATTAAACCAACTGAAGAAGGGATACTAATGAAAACTTTGAGGTTGCCTACTCGGACAGCAGTTGGTGCAACACTTAGCGTAATTAAAGCAGCCGAGACAACATTGCCTGAAGTAGAAGAACAAGCCGGAATGATGGTCATGAAATCTAAAGCAGCTATATATGCTACTTATAAGCTCGTTCTTCATTTAAGCAGCAGTGTTTATGTAAATGCTACAGTAAGTGATTGTAGTTGTAGGAATTGTTAAAAAATTTGAGCAAGATGCTCTTGTACCCTTGATTCCTTTCAGCTCAAGGCTGAGTCACGGTAAGGAATGTTGAAATTTTCTTAAAATTATAGTATTGAACCCGTTTTAAACATTAACAAACTGTAATCTTTGTTTCAGGGCTCTTCAACTCTGTCGGACGAAGAACCATGTATAAAACCAAATAACCTCGAGGAAAAAGTTTCGTTTCTTGAAGAGATTCCAGAAGAGAACTTGAAGGAAGCGGAGACTTCCTCTGACAATGCTATCAACGTAATTGGTGCTACGATTGAACACTAAAATAGTTTCGCATTACTCGATTACTTTTAAAAGTAAACTATTGTACTTGTAAGGACTCTCTGGACCAGAGGATTCTCGTTACAAATGTATATTTTTTGAACTTGTATAAACTTTTTAGCGTACGTTTAAGTTATTCTGTTTACTAGTTTTGCGTTAAATAATGTAAATGTTCAATATATGTTTCGAGTATTCCTCCCAAGTGTATATAGAACGTGTAAACATCGTTCCTCGGTCGAAAAAGAATAATTAACTGAATCTCACTCGGGTACCTTCTAATTACAATGCGCCGCAATTGGTTTGAGGGAGTAATGCAAGTGTTGTAAGTCTCTATATCTACCTTAAATTTTGTGAAATACGCTTCCATCAAATGTTTTTTTTTTTTTGAAAGCTATCAATGGTAAACCTAAAATTGCAGCTAGTGCTCTTACGATACTTTTATTTTTGACCTTAAGATGGCTTCCGAAAGGCAGTGCAAGTGTATTTCAGTTAAGCATAACGTACCTTCGTTAGTTTCCAGAGCTAAATTTCGTAAGTATTGTAGTTTGCAATCTGTTTCGTCAGTGTACTACAGTCCTTGTGTAATCGTATATAGTAAATTTAGATCTCGTCGTTCGGGTGTGTAGGATGTTGGTCATTATCGGGACTAGTTTGTGATCTGTTGTTTGGGGAGGTCGTTTTGCTTGAGGATTGTTTATATATGTATTGTATATAGATCGATCCGCTTATGGTGGTTAGCGTCGCTGACTTAAGAATCCATCGGCCCCAGGATCGAGACCCGGTAACGGCAGGCGGCGTGCAGCAAAACTCGGATGTTCATCCTTTCACACAATTGGTTGGTAGATAAATGGGTGCTCTGGGTAGCTTAGTGGTTAAGACGCTGGGCTATTGGTGGAGCGTGTTTCGGATTCCACGTTGAACTAGGTATAAGATGGAGTGAAAAGCTTTTCCTTGGTCAGGATGAAATATTCGGGCTGAAGCAAACCAAAGGTTACCAAAGGATGTATATATGTCAATGGTGACAAACTTGAGCAGCAAAACAACTATTTTACCAAAGAGTAAATTGTAATGTTGACTTTTACGAATTCTTCAAACATAATTGCTACAATGGAAAAAAAAAAAAATTTAAATCGAGGATAACTAATTTCAGGTAGGTGGTTATATTTGTGTAGTGAAGGACCACCCGCCCCATACCAATATAAGGAGAGAGGGTCTAAGGCCATGGTGCCGTTTCCATTACCCTCTTAATAAATTGTGAAGATTGTTAGTGCGTAGAAATGTATGCATTGTGTAGTGAAGAATAGAGGGAGAAGTGATTTTGAGAGCATGCTGATTCTGCTCATATGCAGATGAAAGATCGGATAGAGAGGAGAGTGACAGGAGAAACCAGAGTTCCAGCACCCTGCCTAATGTCTTCCCAGGAGTACTTCCATGGTCGGTTGGTTTCTACAATCTGCTTCTCTAAAAAAATATATATATACAGGGCGTCCCAAAAAAATGTATACACACTTTAAATACTTATAAAGGCAGTGTTTATTAAAATACATTTCATTTTCAAAATGTAATAGAATCTACAGACATTATTTAATTGTTTTGTCAACGCCTGTTTTCAAACTGACGTCCGTTCTGGTCCAGGCACTGCTGATAACGCGAAGCAATGGAATCGCAAACATCACGAAACATTTCGTTTGGTATTTGTGTGCATTCTCGTTCAATGGCTGCTCTCAATTCAGCGACTGTTGCAGGTTTTATAGCGTAGACTTTGTCTTTTAAGTATCCCCATAAAAAAAAGTCTAGTGGTGTGAGGTCTGGTGAACGCGGAGGGTATTCTACGAAACCCCTTCGTCCAATCCACATCCACATCGTGCCAAGTACCACTCGCAATACTCCACTCTTCGGTCCGGATCATCTTCATTAATAGCATGGACTAATCTTGGAATGTAACTTTTCCATTGACCGCGCTTCAAAATGCGTTGGACAGACGATTCTGAAATTCCTACCTCACGACTCGCTTGCCGCACAGATTTTCTTGGACTTTGGTGATACGTTTCCAGTACTCTTTCTTGCTTTGTGGGGCTTGTCGATGTCCGTGGTCTTCCGGAACGCTTCTTGTGGACATTCTGAACAGTTCCATCGGCTTCAAACTTATCTCTAATTCGAGTGATGGTAAGTCGCGTTGGTGGATCTGTTTGAAACTCCCTCCTAAACTGTCTTTGCACTTCAACTGCGTTTTCACACTTCCAGTAGCATTTTAGAATGAATTTCCTTTGTTCAAAGCTTAGTCTGACTGCCATTATTAATTCTAATGGGTTTAACTTGGAAAGAAAGAAACATCAATTGAGCTATCAGCTGTTAAAGTGTGTATACATTTTTTGGGACGCCCGGTATATATATATATATATTAGGGTGGTTCACAAGCATAGGGAAAATTTAGCATCTGAGATTTCACGGACTTTTTCCAGTTTGTGTACCGTTTTTCATAATTTTTCATACCGTTTTTCATAATTAATTTTTCTGAAACGTCTGCCAATAAAACTTCAATATGTATCGTTTCATCGTTCTTATTCCTCAAAATTATTAATATAAACACCCAGGAATGTATGTATGTCAGTCGGTCACGCTCAGGAATGTCTGTCAGCCATTGACGATTGGTTAGGTTAAGTCGTGATATTTTCGTTAGCTTTAACCAAAATATCACGACTTAACCTAACCAATCGTCAAGGGCGTACAATTAACCTAAAAAAATAAATAAAAAAATGGTAAATTTATAGTATCACACCCGTCTCCCTTTGGAGGTGAAATTTGTTTTTCCTATGGTTTTTGATGTGTTTTGAACGAATCTGACCTTCAAAACCGTCGGAAATGACTCGTTTTTGAGATACCCCCCCCTCCCCCCCAGCCGGCAATCTATTGGGACCCTGGTGGGAACCGGGAGTTCTCGGGTGGGGGAAATCACAGAAAACGAGTCATTTCCGACGGTTTTGAAGGTCAGATTCGTTCAAAACACATCAAAAACCATAGAAAAAACATAAATTTCACCTTCAATATTGACCTAACCTATCCTAACTTAACCTAGCCTAACGTAACAACCAAACCTAACATATCCTAACCAAACCTAACATATCCTAACCTAACTAAACCTAACTTCACTAGACTTCACTAGACTTCACTACTGTCGGTAGAACACTGAGCACGCAGAAACTCAACACTTTTTTTAAATTTTCGTAGAAAGCGACAATACAGCGGTAATAATCGAACGAGCATGTGTCACACAAAGCCATTCTGGTAGCAAAGTAATTCAAATTCGAAATGGATGGAGCACAGTGATTGGGCAGACATGTGACGGTCAGCCGCGCACGCACACCAAACGAACATACGAACACACACTAGATACACACTAAAAAAATTTTATATCTCGAAAATGAAGCATTTGCGATGGAAACGCAACAGAAGAAAAGTGTCTTAGAATTAAAAAATCTACTTAATGAATATATAATAATTGCTGGACGTTAGACGGGTGTAATACTATAATAATACCAAAAAAATTGATATTATCACTCATTTTTTATCTGAAAAGAAGCAAAAATAAATTATATGAAAAACGGTACACAAACTGGAAAAGGTCCGATTTCACTTGGGTCATTGTTGCTTTTGTTCCTACACTTAGTGTGAATAACTGTGAAGTATGGTTGGTCTACGGTGTCGTTAAGAGGTCGCTCAATCATGCATGACGTGTCTCACTAATGACTGATTACTAATAGTATGACTAAATTTGGCTTCTTCTTTTGTAGGAATGTGTAGAAATGCCGCCGAAGCAATCAAAAACACGGTCTAGCAATGAGGTGTGGTTACTAGGGAAGGCGGAGAAGTTAACTAGGGCAGGACTCCCTACCAAGCTTCAAGTCCTCCGGAAATTCATGTTCCACCATCTGGAGGAGAGGAAGACAGAATATAACAGTGCAGTGATGACCATTGAGGCTTTGATCCCGTTTTGGACAAAAGCAAACGTTCCAATGACGGATACCAGATACGCTGAGAAGAAGCTCCTGAAACTGTACGAGCAATACAAGGGGCTGAAGAAGAACCGCACAAAGAATTTCCCATCCTACAGAATGAAGGACATATTTCGCGGAGACCTTGACGATGTGCTCGATCTTTCACGTCGTGACGCCCTCGAGACCATGATGAATGAGGAGGACAAGAACTTCCTTGTCGCTCAGCTCGATAATCCCACTTCCTCCAACTTTGGCCCGATTGACAAGAAAATGGCCGACCAACAAACGAGGAAGAGGATTCGGTGTGAGGCGGAGATTAACCGAGAGGAGAAGGCCAAGCGCGAGGCGGATGCGAGATGGTCCCAGGGAGAACTGGAGGCTTCTAGTTCAAGCACATCTGAATCATCAGATTCAGATACTGTAGTTTTAAGGAGTCAGCACGAAAACGTTCCACTCCTAAGCGATTGAAGTCTGTGATCACGCCTGACATTTCCTTGGCCTTGGATCGCCACAACATCAGTGACAGTGGTCGCAGCAACTATTAAATCGCTGGGGCACAACTTGGACGAAGTGTCAATCTCACGCAGCACCATTCGTCGCGTGAGACAATGTACACATGAAGTGGTGTGCCGCGAAGATCAGGCCACTTTCAAGACCCATGAGCCCCTCCTCTTGCACTGGGATAGTAAGCTGCTTACAGATATCTCCCATGGGTTAGAGGTGGTGGACCGTGTGGCTGTGCTTGTAACCGGTAACGGGGAAGAGAAACTCCTTGGAGTTCCAATGGTAACTGCTGCAACTGGAGCATCTCAGGCTCAGGCGTGCCTGAAGCTTGTGGACGACTGGTCTTAAAGGGGCAACGTTCGAGGTCTTGTTTTTGATACAACTGCGTCCAACACGGGACTTCATGCTGGAGCTTGTACTCTCATTGAAAAGGAGTTGGGTATTGATCTGGTGTGGATCGCTTGCCGACACCACGTGGTAGAAGTCGTCCATGCTGCGGCCTTCGCTGCTTGTTTCGGAACATCCAGTGGACCTGAAATTGGCCTATTCAAGCGCTTCAAGCAGCATTGGGTTTTCATTGATCGCAGCAAGTTCGAGAGTGCACCCGATAGCCTGTTCATTGAAACAGCAGAGCAGAGGAAGGAAATGGTCTCCTACTACAAGGAGGCTGTCAAGAAGAAGAGCCAGCGGGACGACTATGATGAACTGATGCTTCTCTGCCTCCTTTTCTTGGGAGGGAAGCTTGACGGTCATTTGAGAATTCGAAGCCCTGGAGCCATGCACCATGCGCGATGGATGGCCAAGGCCATTTACACGCTCAAGGTGTTCCTATTCAGAGATCAATTCACTTTGCTTCAGACCGAGAAACGGAACATCGAGGAACTAAGCCTGTTTATCACGCTCCTTTACGGCCGCTACTGGAACGAGGCCAGTGTTGCATACATGGCTCCATTGAATAACCTCACTTTCTTGCGCCAGCTGAAAGTTCACCCAGGAAAGACGAACGACGCGGCATTTGCCGCGATGAAGCGCCATTTGTGGTTAATTTCTGAGCACTTAATCCCCTTGGCACTCTTTGATCCTCGAGTTCACGCGTCCACGAAGGAGAGGATTGCTCACAACATCGTAGCTGTTCCCGAAAAAAGAAAAGGACTCAAGCGCGTGGACGGAAAAACGTTCTCCTTGAGCAATCCCTTGGAATTCTATGCCACCAAACGTTCAGCAATCTTCTTCAACCTCGTGAAGTGAACAGGCGCAATCATTCCTGTCCAAGACACCAAATGATTGGAACATAGATCCAGCTTACCAAGGAATGAAGGAACGTGTAGAGAAGATGGCAGTGGTTAACGATTGCGCAGAAAGAGGAGTTGCGGTCATTAAGGCTTTCAACAGCACAATCACGAAGGATGAAGCGCAAAAGCAGTACCTTCTCCGCGCAGTCGCTCAGCACCGCAAGGAATTCAAAGAGCCGACTAAAACTGGTCTCAAGAAGACCTAAAGATCTTCAACTGTGTGCATTATTTGTTCCGCTGTTATAATTTCATAATATATAATATATAATATATATATATATATATATATATATATATATATATTATTAATATTATATAATATATATATATATATATATATATATATATATATATATATATATATAATATAGTCATAAATTGTCGTCATTATTCAAATTGTTTCATTTTGAGCGAGTGCATAAAAAGGTCCTAGAGCAAAGATAATTGGCACGTTTATTCTTGTGGCGGAATAGAATAAGGGCAGATGTGACCGAATTTAAAATTCCAAAAAACGCTGTTGTGGACCACCCTAATATATATTTAAGGAATTACAAGGGTAAAAGGAAGCATCGAAGACCTTCCGGTCCACTGTGGGAGGTTCCTGTTATTAAGCAAGTTCATTTTCCTTTCAACTATTCTAGCAATGGTAGAAAACGCTATAGAAAAATATTAGGCTTTCTCCCCATCCTCCTCCTCTCCCTCCCTGCCAGAGGCAGGTACGGGAAAAGGTTGAAGAAAACACCTTTACCATGAAAAAGTAGACAAGGAATTTTTACACGAAAGTGAAGAATATACAAAATAGCCCTATAATTACGCATGCACACACAGAAACCGCGCAGACGAACTCCTGCAGAATTACGTTATGTTTTAGTCTTAAACCATGAGTGCTCTGTACTTTGTCCAGCCTATTTTTAAATATATTTACACTTTGACAGGAAACAACTTATGAGGGAAGTTGGTTCCAGATATTAACTATTTTACAGGAGAAGAAATTGCCGCAGATGGAGGTACTAAATGTTTTTAGTTCCAGTTTAAATTCATTATTTCTTGTTGGATTGGTATTAAATGAGAATAAGTTTCTGTAGTCTACCCTCTATTCCATTGAGCATCTTGAAAACTTGAATAAGCTGACCGCGCAACCTCCTCGTCTCTAAAGTAAACAGATTTAGACGCTCCAATCTCCCTTGGTAGCAGTGGCGGAGCAAGAGTGTCACCGGCCCCGGTGCAAAAATTATTTATGGGCCCCACAAAATTTAGATTTTAGTTTAGTTTATACATATGAACCACAAAAACCTTTCGATCCACTGAAGGTGGCCCTTAAAACCAGATAGTAGAATAATGTGATGGTTTCAGCATTTTGAATTCTAATTTTGATTTTTATCTATTGCAGACATCATTTCAGATGACCAATTACACTGGGTAACAAAATTTGAAAAGATTTCTGTTTATTGTGATTTTTCTGTCGTTTCTTAATGATTTCGGGGCGCTGATTCCAAAAATGATATTGGTTTTGCTCTATCATCAACCGTTTAAAAAATATAGGTTATCACACTTTTCATATGGCAAAGTATATAAAGAAGGCTAACATAAATATTTTCTGAAAATAAAAACACCATTGGAAATTAATGTTTATTGAGCCAAAATTGTTTGACAAACCGAAAATGGTGCAAAGGATATAATACCCTATTTTCCGGCATATAAGGCGCGCTTTTTTTCCCCCAAAAAGTCTCAGAAAATCACCCTCGCCTTATATGCTCAAGGTCAGGGTCATGGGTAGGCTTTTGGTTAGCGGCAAGTATTATATTTTTAAATTTTTTTTTTCAAGAATATGCCTGCCAAAATTGGGGTGCGTCTTATATGCTCGTGCGCCTTATATGCCAGAAAATACGGTATATATCATGAGGAGAACCGATAAGAGAATAACAAGCCTCGTTATGCAGTGTGCGTTCCTTAAAAATGCACTGAAGAACGCGACTTCCGCGTATGAACATTCTTATCCTTTCTGATCAGCGACCATACATAGTCTCCCATCATGGAAGCATCCCAATGGCCCTGGTACCTTTTCTCCATCGTTTGAATATCTTGATGGAATCTTTCGCCATGTTCTTCACTCACATCGCCCAGGTTATCACGAAAAAAGTCTAGATGTGAATGCAGATAGTGTAATTTTAAAGACATACGGCACCCCATTTTGCCATAGCATTTAATCAAGTTTGACACTAACTTCTTATAGTTTGGTGCTTTATGGTTGCCTAAAACCCACGAACCACATCACGGAAAGCACACCTAGCCTCTTTTTCGATTGGAGTCATCTTGGCTTCAAGGTTCTTTGAATTCAACAGCGCCTTGACTTGTGGTCCTACAAAGATGCCAACCTTGACTTTGGCCTCAGAGAGTTTAGGGAACATGACCCGAATCTGTTGGAAAACTCACCCTCCAAAATCTAACGCAGTTACAAACTGCTTAATTAGACCCAACTTAATATGGAGAGGTGGTAGCAGAACTATGTCAGGCTTCACAAGAGGTTCCCTGAGTACATTGTACTTTCCTGGTTGCAGTCCTTCACGTGGAGGCCACTGAACTGTTTTATAGTGTTTGGTTGAAGCCCTGCTATCCCACAGGCAAAGAAAACATGACTATTTAGTAAACCCTCCTTGTAAATCTAACAGGAAACCAATCATTTTGAAATCACCACACACGTCCCAGTTATATTGTTCATACCTGATTTGAGTGAACAGTTGTTTGACATTTTCATTGTCCTCTTTCATTTAAACAGAATGTGCAACTGGTATAGATGGATATTTGTTCCCATTGTGGAGTAGAACAGCTTTTAAACTCAGAGTTGAACTGTCAATAAACAGGCGCCACTCTGAGGGTATATGTGTTAACCCAATAGCTGTGAATAGACCATTAACCTCGCTGCAATAACAGAGAGAGCCATTGACATCGTAGAACCTTGCAAACTCTTCATGCCGCTTTCGGTATACAGTGCTCTTGCAGTCTTCTCCAAGCAAATTCCACTTCTTGAGTCTGGAGGTCAGAAGCTCAGACCCTGATTTCGTCAGACTCAAATCCCTAATTAAGTCGTCCAATTCCTTCTGATTTGGAAAGTGAGGGTTTGTACTGAAAGTTACTGTATATTCTTCATCATGACTATCCTCACCAGCCGACATCTCAGATGAGCTAGCTGCATACTCATTTTCAACCTGCAAAGCAAAGAAACAAAATATAGGCATAGCTATATATGTAGAAGAGCATCAGCACTAAGAAAAATCGACACATAATGACCCACAGTCTGTAAATACTGAAAGTAAAGTAATGGATAGATACCTGTTCTGGTGGACGTGGTATTGGAAGACCTTCGCCATGTGGTACAGGAGCTATGCACGACGCTATGCTTGGATACTGAAGAGTCTGCCTTCCTTTAACTTTCCTGTACTTAGAAACATCTACCATGCAGTAGTAGCAATCGTCGTGGTGGCTCTTTGGTTCTCTCCATATTCTGGGTACCGCAAAGGGCATTGCCTTGCGTACTTCCCGCAGCCACCCTTCAAGTGTGGAGCGGCAGCTTCCACAGATCACATGGGGTGCCCAGGGCTTATCTTGGTCACCCATAGGCATACCAAAATAGAGCCGATACGCGATCCAGAACTTGGTGCCTTTCACAATCTTGTGCGATACTTGCTTGGGGCCTATGTAATACCCACAAGCGTAGCAGAATATATCCGGCGAGTGTTTACAAGCTCTAGTTGCCATTCTCTTTACCAAACTGTACTACATTAATCATAACCTGCAGATATAGAGAGAAGAGTTATTAAATCTGCAACAGATTACAGATTCCAGAAAAAAGATGTATTCACAACACTGAAAGAATGTTCGCAATAAAAAAGGATCGATAACACTCAAATCGTCAGCACAGAGAAGCACAGAAACACAGTACCTCAGTGTTGGTAACCCTCAGACAAACAACCTGCTTTCTTTGTGTGCTCACACTTACTGACTTCTCAGACTCTGCGCTCTTCTTTATATAGCACAGTGGAAGTTTCGGGCAATTTCTAGAGCAAGAAACTGTCAACGAACATCCGGATTGTTCTCAACAATTCCTGATTATTCTGATATTGCTGTGCCCATAATAACATTATACTGGTAAAACATGAAAAATGGATTATCTCTTAAACCATTGACGATACGCACAAACCAAGGCCAGATTTGGACTCAGCGCCCACAAATGCATATAAAAACAAAAAATTCTATATACAGTAAACAGAATCAGTGTTACACAGTGTTATGTATTTAAAATATATATTATACAGTTTTACCAGAAATGGGCCCGTAATCGAAAGAATAACCATGTTTATAAATGCATTTAAATACATTAAACAAGTTTAAAGGTCTCTTATATTTTCATGCACATTTAGATCTAATTTTCGTATGAAATACTTGAAAATTATTATTTTTCCATGCCAAGGTGTTATCAAATATCAACCAACCGGGCCCCACAAAGGTCCGGGTCACGGTGCACTGCACCGCCTGCACCTACCTAGATCCGCCACTGATTGGTAGTTTTGAATTCTCATTGAAGGGATCAATTTTGTAGCCTTTGCTTGTATCCTTTCTAACCATTCTATATCCTTCCTAAAGGACAAAGATCAAATCTGCACACAATATTCGAGTTGAGGTCTGACAAATTAATTATAAAGAGACATTACAGTCTCCTTGTTCCGAAACTGGAACTGTCTTTTAATATAACTTAATATTTTTAAGGCCCTCTTTTCGACTTCTGCACAGTGCTTTGACGGTTTGAGATCATTACTGATATACTCTATAGACTCCTAAGTCTTTCTCTAGATCGGTCTCAGTCAAGTTCCTTCCCAAGAGAGAATAATCGAACTTCAGGTTTTTGTAGCCTATGTGCATTATCTTACATTTGTCCAAGTTGAATGGCGTCTGCCAAGTAGCAGACCATTCGCCCAACCTGTCAAGATCATTTTGAAGCGTTCTTACATCCTCCTCATTACCTATACTACTTCCTAATTTCGTATCGTCTACAAATTTGTAAATTATACTTAGGAGCCCGACGTCTATATCGTTAATATAGATAATAAAGAATAAATGACCCAGAACGGAGCCCTGTGGGACACCACTGGTAACGAGTGCCCACTCCGAAGCCACTCCATTTATTATCACTCTCTGTTTCTATCTTTTAACCAAGCTTTTATCCAGCTGGAAACGAACCAAGTGATTCCTAGTCCTCTAACTTTAGCCATCAATCTATAAGGATTAAGGATTAAATACCCTTTTTAAAGATTGGTGTTACATTTGGTAACTCCCAGTCGGTTGGAACTTTCCCTAACTCGATTTATTGTTTGAATATGGTTACTAAGTCGTCAGCAACATTGTAGTTAACCTCTTTTAATACCCTTGGAAGAAATAAGTCGGGATCAGGTGATTTGTATTTATTCATCTTGTCAATTAGTTGATGTACTTCATCTTTCGTAAAACTTATGGTCTCTATGGGATGGTTACCGTCATACGTAATCCGAGGATTTGGCACTTCACTTAAGTCTTCCTTCGTGAAGACTGTAACGAAAAACTCGTTTAACTTATTAGCTATATATTTATCACTGAATTTCAATCCGCCATTTCTATCTTTTAGGAGACCTACACAACTTTTAATTGGCTTTCTGCTATTAACATGGGCAAAAATCTTTTTATGGTTAACTTTAAAGAGTGAGCCAACACTAGCTTCTTCATCACATTCAGCTGATCTAATTAAGGACTTAACCCTCCTACGTAGGTTTATATAGTTTTCTGAATTAGTCTGGTTGCACACTACCATAATGAAGGAAGTATTTCTACCAGACAATAATATATATATATATATATATATATGCGCCTCAGGTGGTGTAGTGCTTAGCGTAATGACTACGAATCCATCGGCTCCGGGTTCGAGACCTGACGGCAGCCAGCGCGCAGCAAAAACCCAGCTGTTCATCCTTCACACACAATAAAGGAAGTGGTTGTAGATAAATGGGTACCCTAGGTGGCCTAGTGGTTGCGACGCTGGGCTGCTGATGGGGCGTGGTTCGAATTCCACGTTAAACTGTAGGTCTAAGGTGGAGTGAAAAGCTTGACCTTCATCCTCAAATGAACAATTCGGCGGAAGCTAACCAAATGTTTTATATATAATATATATATATATATATTATATATATATATCATGTTATCAATTTTAGAAATTGTTAATTAGTTATTTACTGCTTACGTGACACAGCCTCTTATACTCATTGAAAATAATCACTATGTACTCCATTTAGAAATAAAATCATCGATAAGCAAACAAACAAAAAAAATCCAACCAACCGACCAACTTAATTATCCACTTTGAAGAACACTCGAAACCATATATAATTCTTAACTTATAACAGAAATGAAATGCTTCACTGAAATAGTTAGGGCAGAGTGTTTGTAAAACAAAGAAGTATTTGTGAAAATGGCTTGTATTGACGAGGTTAGTGAGGTTGAGGTAAGTTATTTGATGTTCTTAGTGTGTGAATTAGAATTTGCGAGTTTTGTCAGTAGAGTTTTTAATTTTAATCAGGAGTGTAGTTTGATTTGTGCGAATGAACTATTACTTGGTTCATAACTTTTAATTCTTGCTAAATTTAATTTGGTTTATATTTAGTAGTGTGGTTTTGTCTTTTTGTAGTAGTTTTAAAGGAAGTTTTGTAGTAACTTTGAACTAGTCTTCCTTTTATCTTAAGATTCGTGTAGTTGGTCTTGAATACATGTTGAGTTCTCTCTGAGTACTTGACTTTAGCAGTTCCATGTTAATTTCGTCAAACTTTCTTAATTTCACTTGTCTTAGTTTTCCTGAGACTTGATTATAGTCTCGGTTTTTTTTTTTTTTTTTCTCCATACTTATCCTTCAAAAGACTAAAGTGAAAGTAACTTGTAATTATTGCCTTCAAATTACTAGCTAATTAAGAGCTGTTTTTCACTAACGTATTCGGCGATATTATTTTCAGTGTAATGATTGGTAAACAGTTCTGATTTAAGTCGGTTTTAATTTCAAATATTTTTACTTTATTTTGGTAACTCCATTGAAATTATTTAACGAACTTTCTTACTTGGTTTAAAATTAATGTATTAGAGTCTAGACTGATTCCTCAATCAAATTTATTAATTTACAGATGGAAGCGTGTAATTCCTTTTTTCATCGAGCAACTTCAATACCATTGGTGGCCGACACATTATCCTACATAAGCTCGAAGTATAACCACGTAAAGGTAGACCGAATATAAATGTTTTAATTTGAAACCATTTAACTTTTTAAATAAAAAATAAAGTAATTTTATTTATAGGAATTTTATACTTGCAGGGTATAAACAAAACTATTGGATCATTTTTTACTGCAACTGAAAGAGGCTTAAAGAGAATAACGGGAACTGCATACAACTTTTCTAAGAAAGTTGTACCTTATGATTACTTGGACAAATTGGCTTGTGGAAGTTTGGACAAAATTGAAGCTGCTTTGCCAACTATCAAAAATACCACACAGGTAGAACTTTAATTTCAGTATTTATAAGTCACTTCCACAAATGAACTCCAACTTTAATGCTTAATTTTCAATTGATCACTTCCACTGTCTTTATAGACTTAGTGCTTTCAAACCAGTGACTTCTTGATCTGTTTTTATCCAGAATGATTTAAATCGGTGGAAGATCTCTTGTTCCATGCAAAGATCTAGATAAACCTTGATTTTTAACTTATTTCAGATAAATCTTCCTTTTAAATCATATAAAACCGAGTACAGTGAAGAGGTTTTTTCTTTAAAGAACAGAATGCTGAACAAATTGGATCATATGATAGATTATGCCCTTCCTGCAGAAGAGTCGGGAGTCCTCTGCTAAAACGGGTAATTCACTATCGTAACTACGTACTCTGTATCTCGTATTCTCATTTGTGGTCTGTGAGTGATCGAAGAATTCGAAGGTGCAAAAGTGGTTAAGTAATTGGCGGTTCTGGTATTTTCAATGAAAGGAAGTGAACTTTAACGTCGAACTCTTTTGTAGGGTTAAGTCTAAACGCGCGTATTTGAAACTAGTATTCGACCCAGTTGGCTTTAAAAGGTTAAGCTAGGGAAAATTAGTGTATGCATTGTTTTCCTCAGATTTCCTTCAGAATTTCTATTTCTAGGATAGGGAAAGAAACGAGTGGGAGAAAAATAATTTTAATCTCTCTCCAGCTGAAAAGGAAGTTGTCAAACGAATGGCTTGCATTGCTTCCAAAATAAAAATAAGGATTCTTAAAATTGCCAGACGGGTTGCGCAGCTCAAAGGAGAAAATGTCACTGATGCACAAAGCTTATCGGCGAAGGATATGGTGAGGTTTAAAATGTTATGAGCATAAGTTAAGTAATCGTATGATGATTAAATATTGGTTAATTTTAAATTTACAATTTTTCAGGTAAATGTTGTGGAACACTGGTTGTCTAACTTCCATAAACGACTGCAGATTAAACCAACTGAAGGGGTACTAATGAAAACTTTAAGGTTGCCCACTCGTACAGCAGTTGATGCAACACTGAGTGTAATTCAAGCAGCGGAGGCAACATTACCTAAAGTTAAAAAACAAGCCGGAATGATGGTCATGAAATCTAAAGCAGCTGTATATGCTACTTATAAGCTCTTTCTTCATATAAGCAGCAGTGTTTATGTAAATGCTTGGCAAAAACTGATTGGAGTTGTCGGAATTGTTAAAAAATTTGAAAAAGATGCTCTTGTACCCTTGCTTCCTTTCAGCTCCATGCTGAGAGTCACGGTAAGAAATACTGAAATTTTCTTAAAATTCTGGAGTATTAAATCTGTTTTAAACATTAACAAACTGTAATATTTGTTTCAGGGCTATCCAGCACTGTCGGATAAAGAACCGTGTACAAAACCAAGTAACCTCGAGGAAAAAGTTTCGTTTCTTGAAAAGATTCCAGAAGATGACTCGAAGGAAGCGGACACTTCCACTGAAAATGCTAACAACGTAATTGGTGCTACGATTGAACACTGAAAGTTATGCATTACTTGATTACTTTTGAAAGTAAACATTGTACTTGTAAGGACTCTCTGGACTAGAGGATTCTCGTTACAAATGTATTTTTTTAAACTTTTAATAATTTTGTAGAGTATGTTTGAATGTTTACTAGTTTTGCGTTGAATACTGTAAATACTCAATATAATGTTCAGAGTATTCCTATCCCAAGTGTATATAAAACTAATAATCGTCGTTGCCTCGGTCGAAAAGGAATAATTAACTGAAGCCCACTCGGTTACCTTGTAATTGCACTGCAACTGGTATGAGGGAGGAATGTTCGAAATGCGTGTTGCAAGTCCCTATATACACCTTAATTTTTGTAAAATGCGCTTCTAACAAATGGATTCGTTTTTTTTTCAAAATGGTTTGTATTTATTTAGTTATCAAAGTTAAACCTAAAATTTGCAGCTAGTGCTATTACAATATTTTTATCTTTACCCTTAAGATGGTTTCCGAAAGGCAGTGCAAGTGTATTTCCATTAAGCACAAGGTATCTTTGTTAGTTTCCAGAGCTAAATTTTGTGGGTATTGTAGTTTGCAATCTGTTTCGTCAGTGTACTACAGTCCTTGTGTAATTGTCTATAGTAAATTTAGATGGTCTCTGTTCGGTTGTGTAGGATGTTGGTCATTATCAGGACTAGTTTATCAGTTTCTGGTCTTATTTGGGGAGGAGGTCGTTGCACTTGATAGATAGATATATATATGATAGGTTGATGCGCATCCGTGGGGTTAGCGTCGCTGACTACGAATCAATCGGCCCCAGGATCGAGACCTGGTGACGGCAGGCGGCGTGTAGCAAAAAAACACTGGCTGGTAGATAAATGGGTAGCCTAGTAGTTAAGACGCTGGGCTGCTGGTTGGGTGTTCGAATTCCACCTTAAACTGTAGGTCAAAGGTGGAGTGAAAAGCTTTACCTTCGTCGGAATGAAATATTTGAGAGGAAGCAAACGAAAGGTTACCAAAAGATATATTCTGTATGTCGATGGTGACAAACTTTAGCAGCAAAACCACTATTTTACAGAAGATTTAAGAAATTGTAATGTAGTTGACTTCTACGAATGCTTCAAACCTAATTGCTACGACGGGAAAAAAAAATTGAATCTAATTAAAGGAGAACTAATTTCGGGTAGGTGGTGGTTTGTGTAGTAAGGGCGAACGCCCACAAAAAATGAACACTTCCCATACACCAATATAAGGAGAGGGCAAAACCCAAGGTATGAGGCCCATCATGCCGTTTCCATTACCTTTTTAATAAATTTTGGAAAGGTGGTTAGGGTAAAATGTATGTGTTGTGGTGAAGAAAGAGGGATAAGTGATTGAGAGCCTGCTGATCTGCTCATATGGTAAATCGGATCGAGAGGACCAGCAGTCCCCTTCCTAATGTCCTCCCAGGAGTACTTCCTTAGTCAGTTGGTGTCTAAAATCTGCTCCTCTAAAAGGAGTATATATAAATATAGAGAGAGAGAGAGTTACAAGGGCAAGAGGATGCCTTAAAAACCTTCCGATCCACTTTGGGAGGTTCCTGTTATTAAACAAGTTTATCATTGGGGGGAATTTAAGAAAAATGTACAGTATATTAAATGGTTCACTTTTGAACATCACTGTGCCCCTATATGCACTCTTTTTGCAACAGATTATTTTTATAGGATGCTTCACTGATTTTGTATTGTGTGTTTTTCCGATCTCCTTTCTTTCACCTTTACTTTAAGGTTTAGAAGCCTCATGGTTTGGGGCGATCGCCCCCTTTCCCCCTAAATCCGCCCCTACATGGAGAAAGCCTGGCTAAATTGGCAGAAAGTAGTGACAACAATGCCTCTTCGGAGGGGAGTGATAGAAAATCTAGAAGAGGAAGAGTCAGTTATCCCAAAGCGATACGATAACTAGGCTGATTAATGTAACATTGTTCGTATATTTGAGGCGTTGCGCATACTCGTGGCGAGCTCGGCAAAACTATGTTTTCAGTAAATGGACTCTAAAGTTTTGCAAATTAGAAATCATCATCAACTTTGGCGAAAATTGGTAGGTTTTGATAAGGTTTGTATCATTTTAATTGGAAATGGGTGTAGATTGTTGTAGTGATAATAACACTGGTCAACACTCATTTTATTGCCAATCATATTAGAGTGATTTTGGGGTAACTTTGTGGTGCTGATTCCGAATATGACATCGGTTTTGCTAGATTGGCTCTAATTTATGAGATAATTGGTACCCCATTGAAACACGTAAAAATGCAAAAAATTTAATGTTCAGGCGGAGCCTACTTACAAATCGCATTGAAATTGTCTCAAGTCATACAAAAGTAAACATGAAATACATAATGGCATTTTATTCGGTATAATAACAGATAAACACAGTAAGCTGATTCGCATAATTACAATTAATGTATAGTAAATCTCTGTTTGTACGATTCTCTTTTATGTGGGTTATCAGGACAATCACGTTGGAGGTTCCAGCAATAGTCTGCCATCATGTGTCTGTCCCATCTGCCTTGATACTTTTCCTCCATCACCTTGATATCTTGATGAAACCTCTCCCCTTGTTCCTCGCTAAAATCACCAAGATTATCCGGAAATCTGTGTAAGTGGCTATGGAGAAAGTGTACCTTTATGCTCATATTAGTATCCAACTTTTCAAAGTTTGTGAGCATGTTTTGCTCCAGTTCTTCATAATTGTCTGCTTTGTGGTTACCCAAGAAGTTCTTGACAACTGAGACATAACTGCACCAGGCAGAAGCTTCAACACCATTCATAAATTTTGTGAAATTAGAATCCTTGATAAGTGTACGGATTTGAGGGCCATCAAAGATTCCAGCTTTTAGTTTTTCCATACTTAGTCCAGGGAACGATCTACAAATGTATTTGAAGCAGACTTTGACAGACTGAGGTCCCGTATCAGATCATTGAGTTCGTCTTGGGAGAACTGCTGATGTGTTGAAATGCTTCCTTCATAGTCACTTCCACTACTACCACCTAAGTCCTGAATTTCTTCAAATTCTGACAACGGAAGGTCGGGCAGTGTGGTAAACACTGGTATGGGAACGTCTTCGCTGTGTGACACAGGTCGCCTTGCTGATTCCAAATTGGGATAATCCCACTTGAGTTTCTTGTATCGATTGAAACCTTTCACATTAACCACACTGTCAACTGACTACTGGTTGGGTGGCCGATGACTTATATACGGAGGGGGAATATTCTAGAATGATCGCGGAGTAAACACTAAGAATATTCGCGTGTCTCACCATCTAGAATGTTCCGGTAGTTTCCCATATGCATGCGTTATGGTTACGTTTCCTATTAATTGAGGGTATTCATTATCTCAAGAACTAGAGCCAAATCGGAAAAACTACTTTCATTTTGGAATTCAGCAACCCAAAATACCCTAAATTCGTACGAATTTCCTTGGCAACGAAACAAAAAATTTTTTTGTTGAGCTGTGTAATAACTAGACTGTACTCCGGAAGAGATGCTGAGTGACTTTGCTGCCCGCCGAGTTTTTCATTAGTATCCGCGGAATTCTCCCACAATCTGCCCTGAGCACATGGTGTTTTCTCCCTTTAAAAGAACTGAATTTTGGCAGGACTAGTGACGAACTTGTATCATGTGTCATTATCCATTTAAAAAAGTACATCCTGGAGAATATGATTGTATAGAAAACGGATTTTCACACCCATGTCGAGTTCGTCACTAGTATTCGCAACGCTTCATATTAGGTTAAGGTATATTATACCGTATATATATATCCATCTTATAATTGTAAGGTTAGTGAAAAATTGACATTTAATTTGGAGCCAACTTTTTTTGGCTCTTGTGACATTTGTTTTAATGCTGGTAGCATCTTTTCTACTCATTTGTTGAATATGGTAGTGATAGGGCGTAGTCTTATAGAGAGCTAGCTCTCTTGCAGTCTTGCAGATCAGTTTGGTACGTTAGATACAGAATTGTTGCACGTGCAATGGTGCAGGTTTTGTTGTTGCAGGGTTTAGAAAGAAGATCATAAGTAGTACTCCTTTTTTATTTATGCTAACTTAGACCTAAAGTAGGCCCGCGTCGAGTCGACAACCCTGAGGTACGACCGAATTGGATCTCCAAGTCCACAAAGTCTGTTTTAGTCTAACTTTACTCAGGTTATAAGTTAAGGTAGCCCTTCAGACCTTGGCCATTCAAGGCTCAGCTGGGATTCCGAACCCAATCAAGGAGAAAATATAACAGTAAACTAATGAACGAATCAGTAACACTAGGTATATTTCCTGACAGTCTGAGGGAAGCCCTGTAAGTCAGGAAACCCAAACACTCCATCTAATTATCGTCCTTTGCGAACTTTAAGCAAAGTATTTGAAAAAATCGTATACAATGAACTTAGTAAATTCTTAATCATATACGATATTTTAACTAAAACACAATTTGGGTTTAGAGGTGGACATATAAAGGAAGATGCTATAAACATGCTTTAGAGAATGTGTACCAGTGTTAGAAAATCTAGAAGAGGAAGAGTCATTGTTGTCCCAAGGCGATATGATGACTAAGCTGATTGATGCAGCATTGCCTGTATATATTAAGTTAAAGTGTGTATATACTGTATATCCATCTCATGATTGTAAGGTTAGTGAAAAATTCACTTAATTTAGAGCTAGCATTTTTGGGCTCTTGTGGCATCATTGTTTGGGCACTCTTGTGACATTTTTTTGGGCGCTGCGCGTCCTGCCTACTCGTTTGTCGAATGCGGCACTTACAGGGTGTGGTCTTCAAGAGAGCTCTCTTGCAATTCAGTTTGGTTGTTTAGATACAAGATTGTTGCAGCGTGCAATAGTGCAGGTTGTGTTGTTGTTGCAAGGTTTAGAAAGAACACCATAAATAGTGCCCCTTTTGTTTTTTATCTTAATCTTATGCAACTGAGGCCTAAGGTAGGCCGACATCGAGTCAGCAACCCTGAGGTAGGACCAAATAGGACCTCCAAGTCCGTAAGTTTTTAGTGTAGCTTAACTTGGGCTTAAACTGGCCCTTCAGAGCTTGGCCGTTCACGGATCAGCTGGGATTCTGAACCCAATAAAATAAAAAAAAATAACATGGTCCTTCGGAACCAGATTCTAGCCCACGACTGAGTCAGTAACTATTTTCTGGCAAAGTTCTGATTGTGCAAATTATAGCCCAAGTTAGGCCTAGACGGGTTGAGCATAATTGAGTTAAGGTCCCAGGGTAGAAAGTTTGGTCGGCCAATTGCAAAACTTGGCCATTCGTCTGTCGTTGTTTAGGGCCTACATTTTTACCGGTTTGGTTAATTTTGGTTTATTATTGAGTTAAGGTCCCAGGGTAGAAAGTTTGGTCGCCCAATTGCGAAACTTGGCCACTAGTCTGTCGTTGTTTTGGGCCTACATTTTTACCGGTTTGGTTAATTTGGTTTATTATTCGTAGTCGAAGGTTGCAGACTTCAGTGCGCCAGTTACTTGGGTGGAAAATTTGGTATTCCATACTGGTGGTTGGTCAGTACCCCACCCAGCAATTCACTTTATTTGAAAAAAGCAAAATTTGAGTTTGATCAATTTGGTTAAGTATTTTTGCCAATTCAGCTTATTTGGTATCGAGCCCAATTGTTGTTTGCATTGAAGATGAGTGCAGCTGAATTGAACAAGTTCAGAAAAAGGAGAAGCGCCTACAAAGGTCTACAGTAATTACAAAGGCCATTGCCACTATAGATTCTGCCATAGAGCAAGAGGATTTAAGCTTAGTGACTGCACAGCTTTCCATATTAGAAAGTAAAATGGTTGCTCTAAGCGAAGTAAATGTTAAAATTGAGGCTCTTATAGAAGAGGATGAAATAGAAAATAACATAATTTACTTTGAAGAGATTATTGATGATATAATTAAAGTATGCCACAGAGCAAAAGAGTTTAGCAGCTCAGTACAGTTAGAGACCAGGTCTAATAATGAAACACAACCCTCAACAAATCGTGTTTGTGAAGTTAAGGTTAACAGATCTGCAGTTCAATTACCGAGGCTTGCACTCAAAACATTTTCTGGGAGTATTCAGGAATGGCAAGGATGGGCAGACAGTTTTCAATCAGCAGTTCATTTTAGTCAAGTGTTAAGTGCGGTGGAGAAGTTTAATTATTTGCAGTACCTCTTGGAAGGGGAGGCAGCAAAGACAGTAGGAGGATCAGCATTAACAGAGGCTAATTATAATGTGGCTTGGGATATATTAAAGAAACGGTTTGGTAAGCCAGAGATCTTAATTAAAAGCCACCTCCGCGAACTTTTAGTTATACCTCCTGTTAATAATCCCAATAGTGTCAAGGAGTTACGGCAGTTATATGATGAATTTGAAGTTAGAACTAGGTCCCTGGACAACTTGGGTATAGGAATGGAAAGGTATGGTATAATGTTGGTCACTATACTGGAGTCTAAATTGCCTAGCTCAATTTTGCTTGAATTAAGTAGGGGACACTCTACAGAACATGTGTACATCCCCCTTCAGCAGATGTTAAGTCTTTTAAGCACAGAATTAGCAAGACGAGAGGGAATTGAGTTTGCACAGTGGGATGTTAAACAAGGGGACAAAGGCAGGCACAGCACCAAAGTTTCTACAAAAAGGAATAGCCCAGGTACAGTGTCAGCTCTACATGCATCCTCTGAGAATAAATTAAAGGGAATCAAGGAATGCATATTTTGCGAAGGCAACTACAATTCATATAAATGTGAGGGGGCTGAGGCTTTACCTGTTGAGGAGAGAAAGGACAGGGTAACTAAGTCCATAGCATGTTTTAAATGTTTTTTGAAAGGTCACAGAGCAAGGTTTTGTAAGTTTAAAATTTTGTGCAAAAAAAGCCATGGCTGGCATCAGCCATTATTGTGTGAAAACACTCCTAGCCTACCCCAGAAGTAGAGACATCAGTGACACATGCCACTGCTATGAAAGGGAGTAAAAGTAAAGGGGGATTATTGCAAACAGCTGCAGCATTATTAATTGGGAATGATGGAGAAACTACTGTAAGAGTGTTGTTTGATAGTGGTAGCCATTGTAGCTTTATTAAAACCAGAATTTCCAGAAAATTGAAGTTTAAAGGACTTAAGAGGGAAAATTTAAGAATTTCTGGGTTTGGGGGTTCCGTTCAAAACCGAACCAAAGTTAAGAAGGTAGAAGTTCTGGTTAAGGGGTTGTTACCACAAAGTCCCACTATCAAGGTCCAAGCTGTAGAGATTGAGGAACTTTGTGCTCCAGTCATTACTTGTTTAGATATGGCATGTGTCCAAGAATTGCAAGTTAAAGGAATTAATTTGGGAAATAATAAGTTTGAAGAAACAGAAGATAGTCTTTTGATTGGAGCTGACTATTACTGGGACTTCCTCACTGGTAATATTGTCCGCACATCTCGAGGTCCGGTAGCTACTGAAAGTAAGCTAGGCTGGATGCTACATGGGAGCTATTGCAATGAAATGGAGGTTAAAGTGTGGGGCCGCGCAGTTAATTTTCCGCATTTATATTATTTTTATATTAGTTACCGACAAACCAATTTTGCGCGTTACCAAATTGTATATATTTTATCACTGTGTAATTTTAAGAATTATATACAATCTTTAAAAATAAGTATTGTACATAAATTTATATATATATTTTTAATTAATTCAGCTGTATATACAATAACAAAATCTTCTGTAAAATTACCACAGCCTACCAAGAACTCAATAAACTCTGAAAGCGACCGGCTTTTTCTTCAAGACGCCAACCTCCCAAACGACAGGGAGAGAAGAAGACACGAGAGGCCCCTAGAAGAGATACCCAACAAAGAGATAGCCTGCCTCTCGTATCCTTCATTCTTCCCGGCAAATACAAGTAGTAGCAAGAAGGAACCAGCTACAACTGGTGACCAGGGCTGCCACTGCTTGGGATTTTTCCCAAGATCTTGGGATTTCAGCCTCGACCTGGGGATTTGGGGATATATTTTGAAAAACTGTCGAAATCTTGGGATTTTTCATACCAACTAAGTTAAAGTGAAAATTATTATTAATTTCTTCTTGTTTTCATTAAAAAACAATTATATAAAGCGAATTATATTATACATGAAAAGACTGGTAATAATTATTAAATAATTAAAATGAGAGATAAGTACTGAAGACATACAACAGGTATTGTACACATTTAGTTCTTGTTTACTTTTCGTTCAGTAACCGTTTAATTAGACTGCGTTTGGTCAGCAGCGTTGCCGAAGTTGTTACTATAGTAACAAATTTGTTACTTTATATCTTGTTTGTACTTTTGTTACTACTTGAACGAAATTTGTTACTATTTATGTATTTTTCATTACGATCCTTTATTAATTTTTATAAATGCATAAAATTCATTTTATGTCATATTATTGGTAATAGAACAAATTTGTCATGATGACAGTCGCTTGTACTAGTTTGATTGCTGTTCAAAACATGTTTTGAACAGGGTTAAGTCGTAATGGTGTGCGGCGTCTCGTCTAGTCAGTAGTCAGAGCCAGCTGAAACGGAGCACCGATTTTTTCTTACGCGTGAAAAACTAGTTCCTTTTATTATCTTTATTTTCTCTAAAAAATTTAGCTGTAATAAAAAATTGTTTCTATTTTTTAATTCTGATATTATATCAACGCTGAATTTTTTATTTTTATCTTTTATAAATAGCTATATAGCCCATTATCCTAGATAGGCAGACGTCGAAGAAGACGAGCCTGACGAGGAAATATAATTAAAATAGAATAAGTTTAATGTTTTTTTGTTTATTTTAATGTTTTTATTATCTTGGGATTTTTTTGTTATTCTTGGGATTTTTTGAGGTCAATTCTTGGGATTTCCTAAAAATCTGAGTGGCAGCACTGCTGGTGACCCCGGAGTGACCCGAAGCAGCCAGCGGAAGCAGCATCCTTCAGTCGCCGGGCGGAACAAACCGAAACCACGCCTCTTCGTCGCCCACCCGTAGTAGCCGGTCGGAACCGAATTACATTCCCGCAAGATGGAATCTGTTGAATCAGGAGTGCACCATGTCACCATCAAGCCACCCACGTTCTCTGAAGCGTCAGCCGCAGGATGGCTCTCCATCATGGAGGCACAATTCCACATTTCCAGAATAACATCCGAAGAGACCAAATTTTTCCATGTTCTAGCCTCGTTACCATTTCTATCTTTTAGGCGACCTACAGAACTTTTAATTGGCTTTCTGCTATTAACATGGGCAAAAAATCTTTTTAGGGTTAACTTTAAAGAGTGAGCCAACACTAGCCTCTTTATCACGTTCCCGTGCCAAATTTGGTAGCTCTAGGTCAAACGGTTTGAAGTCGTCCCAAAAAATAATTATATGTGAAGCACAAGATTTTCATGACTGTTCTTTTCTATAGTTTTATTGACCAAATAATCAAAATTTTCACGTTTGCGTTCTTTTCTGTAGTTTAATCGCGGTTACCTCTGTTACCCCCCCCCTCTCCCAATTACCCCACCCCCCTCTCCCCCAATTATCCCACCTCAGCTCAATTTCACAGCTGCGTTCTTTTTTGTAGTTTAATCGCGATGCTGGGGCCTTCGGGTCCAAAAAGACAAACAGACAGATTGACCGACTCTGTGTTGACATTCTTCATCCCATAAGAGGTTCTCATGCCAAATTTGGTAGCTCTAGGTCAAACGGTTTGCGCTTGCATAAAGGACAGACAAACAGACAGGCGAAAATATATAATAGAATATATATATATATACAAACTCAGAATGGTCCCCTGAGAAACTTATATGTTAAACACAGACCGTGCATGGAACAAAGAACTCTTCTGGGAAAATTAAATCCACTATAGTCCGAATAAGTAATGGTAAATGACAAATACCATACCACGTCGGGCTAGCATCATGAAAAAGAAAAACTATGGTATTTGTCATTTACCATTACTTATTCGGACTATAGTGGATTTAATTTTCCCAGAAGAGTTCTTTGTTCCATGCACGGTCTGTGTTTAACATATATATATATATATATATATATATATATATATATATATATATATATATATATATATATATATATATATCATGTTATTGATTTTAGAAATTGTTAATTAGTTATTTACTGCTTACGTGACAGCCTCTCATCCTCATTCCAAATAATCACTATGTACTCCATTTAGAAATAAAATCAGCGATAAGCAAACAAACAAACAAAAAAATCCAACCAACCAACCAACTTAATTATCCACTTTGAAGAACACTTGAAACCATATATAATTCATAACTTATAACAGAAATGAAATGCTTCAATGAAATAGTTAGGGAAGAACATTTATATAACAATGAAGTATTTGTAAAAAATGGTTTGTAATAATGAGATCAATGTTTTTGAGGTCATTTATTTTAACTTTGATTTGTTTTAATGGGTATGCGTTTTATAATTTGTGTTTTGCTAGTGAAGTTTTTAAGTAGTTATGTAGAGTGTAGTGTAGTTCTCTTTCAGTACGTGGTAACTTAATCAGTCTTATGGTGAATTAATTACACTTCTTAATTCGCTACTTGCTTTTAAATTTTCTGAAGCTTGAGATTTGTAGTTTCAGGATTTTTTAATGATTTGGTATTTTTTCTTAAAGATTAAAATAAAAATATTTTGAGTTGTAATTTCCTTAAATTACTGAGCTAGTTACGCGCAATTTTTAAGAACTGTGTTCGGTTATATCTTTTAATTTAGTGATTCTTGAACAATTGGTTTTGATTTCAATTGGTTTTAATTTTTATTTCCACCTCCCCCCCCCCTCCCCCCGCCAATTCTTTTTCTAACTTCAAAATGAGTTTAGTAACTTTACTAAATTAGTTACTCTACACATTCCTTGAAGTTTATTAACTTGCAGATGGAAGCGTGTGATTCCTTTCTCCATCGAGCAAGTTCAATACCACTGGTAGCCGACACATTATCCTACATAAGCTCGAAGTATAACTATGTAAAGGTAGACCAAATTGAAGTGTAATTTGAAACCACAACTTTATTGGATCACCTGAAGATAAGGGTCCCCAGCTTTCTTTAACCTTATAAGGCTAGCTAACTGAAAATATAACTACGGAACGTGACCATTCGTTAGGTCAACTGTACGCCCTTGACGATTGTTTAGGTTAGGTCGTTTATATTTCCGTTCTTAGCTTTATAAAGCTAACAAAAGGAAGCCTAGATTTTCGGGTGATCCACTTTTTATTTAAAGTACTCTTATTTTTATACTTGCAGGGTATAAACAAAAAAGTTGGATCATTTCTTAATGGAACTGAAAGTGGTTTGAAAAGAGTAACGGGAACTGCATTTAACTTTTCCAAGAAAGTTGTACCTTATGAATACTTGGACAAAATTGAAGCTGCTTTGCCGATTATCAAAAATGCCACACAGGTAGAACTTGAATTTACTTATTTCCAAGTGACTTTCACAATTAAACGTGAAATTCCAAGTTTAAGAACGAAGTGATCAATGGAAAATTAAGCATTGAAACCAATGATTTCTTGGTCTGTTTTTATCCAGCATGATCTTAAGTCAGTGGAAGATCTCTTGTTCCATGCAAAGATCTAGATAAACCTTGATTTTTTAATTTATTTCAGATAAATCTTCCCTTTAAATCGTATCAAACGAAGTGCAGTGAAGAGGTCTCTTTAACGAACAGAATGCTGAACAAGTTCGATCATATGATAGATTATGCCCTTCCTGCTGAAGAGTCGTAGTCCCCTTCTAAAACTGGTAATTCGCTATCTTCGTAACTACGTACTCTATCTCCCATTCTCGTCTCTCAGTAATCAAAGTGGACTTCCAAATTTGGAAGAAGTAGTTAAGCAATTGCGAGTCTTGGTATTTTCTATAAAAGGAAGCGAGAGCCTTAAGCTAGGAATAATTAGTGTATACGTTAGTTTCTTCCTCAAGATTCCCCCTTCCGGATTTCTAATTCTAGTATATGGAAAAAATGAGTTTAATCTCCCTCTTCAGCTGAAAAGGAAATTGTCAAACGAATGGCTTGCATTGCTTCCAAAATAAAAATAAGGATTCTTAAAATTGCCAAACGGGTTGCGCAGCTCAAAGGAGAAATTGTCACTGATGCACAAAGCTTATCGGCGAAGGATATGGTGAGGCTTAAATTATTATATTATGCGCATAAAGTTTTAGTAATCGTATGATCTTTAAAATCTTTTTTAAATTTACAAATTTTCAGGTAAATGTTGTGGAACACTGGTTGTCTAACTTTCATAAAAGACTGCAGATTAAACCAACTGAAGGGATACTAATGAAATCTTTAAGGTTGCCCATTCGGACAGCAGTTGGTGCAACACTGAGTGTAATTGAAGCAGCTGAGGCAACATTACCCAAAGTTAAAGAACAAGTCGAAGTGATGGTCATGAAATCTAAAGCAGTTGTATATGCTACTTATAAGCTCGTTCTTCATATAAGCAGCGGCGTTTATGTAAATGCTCGGCGAAAAGTGATTGTAGTTGTCGGAATTGTTAAAAAATTTGAAAGAGATGCTCTTGTACCCTTGCTTCCTTTCAGCGCCATGCTGAGAATCACCGTAAGAAATGCTGAAATTTTCTTAATTCTAGAGTATTAAACCTGTTTAAACATTAACAAACTGTAATCTTTGTTTCAGGGCTGTCCAACTTTCGGACAAAGAACCATGTACAAAACCAAGTGACCTCGAGGAAGGAGTTTTGTTTCTTGAAAAGATTCCAGAAGAGAACTTGAAGGAAGCGGACCCTTCCTCTGACAATGCTAACAACATAATTGGTGCTACGATTGAACATTGAAAAACGGTTATGCATTACTCTATTACTTTTGAAGTAAACTATTATACTTGTAAGTACTCTTTCGACCAGAGGATTCTCGTTACAAATGTATTTTTTTTACAACTTTTATAAACTTTGTAGTGTATGTTTGAAAGTTATTCAATGTTTATTAGGCTTTCGTTAAATACTGTAAATACTAAATATAATATTCAGAGTATTCCTATCCCAAGTGTCTATGAAATTCATAAACGTCGTTGCCTCGTTTCGAAAAGGAATAATTAACTGAACCCCACTCGGGTACCCTCTAATTACAATTCGTCGCAATTGGTTTGAGGGAGTAATGCAAGTTGTCCCTATATACACCTTAAATTTTGTTAAATACGCATCTATCAAATGGGTTCGTTCGTTTTTTTTTTTTTTTTTTTTTTTTTTTTTTCCTCCTTCAAAATGGTTTGCATTTTAGTTATTAAGGGTAAACCTAAAATTGCAGATAATGTTATGATACTTGTATCTTTCCCGTCAAGATGGTTTCCGAAAGGCAGTGCAAGTGTATTTCCAGAGCTGAATTTTGTAGGTATTGTAGTCTGCAGTATGTTTCGTCAGTGTACTACAGTCATTGTGTATGGATGGTCTCGTTGTTCGGTTGTGTAGGATGTTGGTCATTATCAGGACTAGTTTATTAGTCTCTGGTCTGTTATTTGGGGAGGAAGTCGTTGCGCTTGAGGATTTTATATATATAATATATGGTATGTATGTATGTACTGCATATACGGGGCTCCAATAAACCTTAGCCACAGCCATGGCCTAAACCATTAGAGGTATAGTAAAACTAAACATACCTTACAGAAGAGAATTTAGTCCTGCATTTTACGAGAAACAAAACTTGGTGTTCCCGCCATTGGCTTCCAAGACAGCCTGAATTCGCTTTGGGTAGCTTGCCAAAAGTGACGTGAATAGATCTTGATCGTTACGCAAATTTGCCAAAACAGTTTCAATGTGTTGCGTCATTGTATCCTTCGAAAATCGATTTGCTGCAGGTTCTTGAAACAAGACGTTCAACCTTGTCCTTTATAACTGATCCAATGTGTTCACAGACATTCAGGTCAGGAGAATTTCTTGGCCATTCTTCTTTACCAAAGAAATCGATCGCGTGGTTTCGCAACAACTGTTGAGTGGCTAATACCTTAAAGCAAGGGGCCTTATCGTGCAGAAGTGTGACTTGATCGACATCCATAACATTGTTTCGGTTTCTTTGAAAAGGAATGACATGCTGGGATAGAATAATATCACGAAAATACTGTCCATCCCAACTCTGACAATTTGGCTTCAGCACCCCCATGAGCTTTGCAGTGAACAAAACACACCAACACAGTCTGGACTTTTTAATAATTCGCGATAATGTCATTGTCATCGATTTCATCTGGTGTTGCGGCCCACACTCGATCATTTTGGTAGTTAGGCCTGACGTGTTACGTAAACAAACGGAGACAGCTAAATGCATGAAATCATCCACATCCCAATCTTCAAGATAATGGGCAAACCACATTCTGTCATCGATATTAAGTTGTTTTTCTTGGCTTTGGAAGTTAATGCCAAGGCTTTAAACCTTGCCTATGACGGTACAGACGAATGATCATCACTAACGATCTTTCCTCTCAACACTTCGATCTCTCTAGAAAGTTTAGCACAGCTGTTTTTCCGCTTACGCGTACCGATTTCAATGATGTCCTTTGTTTCATGAGAGTGGCAAATTTGGGCGCCCAGATTTGGTTGTATCCATTTCACATTCATCCAAAGTTTTATTCCAATTTCTTTTGAAGTCCTCACTACTTCGAAACTTTTTAGCAACCCATGAACGTCTTATAAAGGTGGCTCCAGCATCACGAGCTTCCCGAAATGTTATTGCTCGTATGCGATCTATCACACGTTGCCGCTCCGAATCACCAATTAATTGAGAAGCCATTATATTATCACTTTATCAGCTAGAGTAATTTTATACCTGCAATAAATAAAGAATTTTATATATTTTTATAATCACTAAAAGCTATTTCGATATAAGTAAACATGTAAGCTGCAAATGGCGGGGGGCTAAGGTTTTTTGGAACCCCTTAGATCGATGCGCTTGTGGTGGTGGTTAGCGTGGCTGACTAAGAATCCATGGGCCCCAGGATCGAGACGCGGTGACAGCAGGCTGCATGCAGCAAAACTCTGCTGTTCATCCCTTCACACAAAAAGTGGTTGGTAGATAAAAGGGTAACCTGGGAAGCCTAGTGGTTAAGACTCTGGGCTACTGGTGGGGCGTGGTTCGGATTCCACGTTAAACTGTAGATATAAAGTGGAGTGAAAAGCTTTATCTTCGTTAGAATGAAAAATTCGGGCAGAAGCACACCAAAGGATATATTCTGTATATGTCGATGGTGATAAACTTGAGCAGCGAAACCACTATTTTGCAAAAGAGAACAAATTGTAATGTAATTGACTTTTACGAATGCTACAAACCAGGTCCGGCGCCAGCCTATTTGGCGCCCTTAGCAGGACTGCAGCTGGCGCCCCCACCCGCCTCCCACTTCACGATTGGGTTTGCCCACAAAGTAATCAAGGTACCATATTGAAGAAACTATTTGCCTTACACTGATCTATTTTAATTTGCTAATACATACATTTATTATAAAATTATAAAATCATTTCACAGTTCAAGAAAGTGTCATGACCAATCAAAACAGCGAGTAAAGCGAGGCATATGTAGTAACAAATCAGAACGCTCAAAAGTGCTAAAACATGCGTGCAAAAAGGACATATCTACTGTTTTTTTCCAAGCAAGAAGGGCATATGTCACATAAAAACAGTTATTCGCTTATTGACGACTCCCGGAACTCATATTAAGCCGTAAATAAGCCGAGTCGCTTATTGACGACTCCCGTCTGTGCGCGCAACATTTTTAAATCGCTTATTTACGACTCCCGGTCCCTAAAGGGTTAAAGGTCGTGATAGTGAAAGTTCTATAATGACCCAATAAGATGAATAAGTTAATTATGTAAATATCAGTCAAGCTAAACTGGTGTACATACGTCGTACAACCTTTCATCATTTGTCTATGCTTCTCATTCCTTCATTGTTTTTTTCATGTTGTTCTTACATAATACTATCAGACGTGCACAGGGCGGGAGGCGCTGGCGCCCCCCAGATCTTTGGCGCCCTTAGCATTTACTAACCTCGCCTAATGGAAGCGGTGGCCCTGCTACAAACCTAATTGCTACGATTAAAAAAAGTGATTTTAAATCAGGAAAACTAATTTCGGGTAGTTCGTTATATTTGTCTAATAAGGACAAACGCCCGCAAAAATAAAGCCCTACACGCGCGCGCGAGCGCGCACACCAATATAAGATAAAAAATCAAGGTCTAAGACCATAATGCCGTTTGCATTACCTTTTTAATAAATTGTGAAGATTGTTAGTGTGCAAAATGTATATGTGTTGTGAAGAATAGAGGGAGAAGTGATTTTGAGAGCATGCTGATCTGCTCATATGGTAGATGAAACCAATCTAGGTATTTTCGCCGCAGGACTTTTGGCCGCCGGACTTTTCGCCGCAGGACATTTCGCCGTAGGAATTTTCGCCCCAACGAATTTTCGCCGCAACGAATTTTCGCCGCAACGAATTTTCGCTGCAAAATATATAATTTGTATAGATATATAAATATAAGCCTACCAAATTTTCTGAACTCTCTAATACGTCGGGTTTGGATGACTTGGAAATTTTCATTTATTCATTCTCTTAAATAAGTGATTTCATGTACTTCAAAGGTTTTGAACCCTTGGGTTTTTAAAAACCATTTTTGATGGTTTAAAGTGATACTGCACATGCAATAACAGATACTGTCAAAGTTTTATAAAATTATATGCCCTTGTCTTTGAGCTAACTGGTCTACCCCTAAGCTCGCCCACAATAGTTTATTTCGGTGCAGTGCTTACATTTATATTCCATTACCTAACCTAACCTAACCTAACCTCAACGAAAACTTCATTATTTGCGGAGTATTGCTATGAATTTGCATTCATTTTAAAATTAACTTTCTATTTTCATTTATCGTTTAATTAATTTCACTGTTTTAATTTTTTATACACCGTTTTATTTATTATTTTCCATTAAAAATTTAAATTATTTTTTATTTTTTATTATTTAAAAATTCTTTTGCGGCGGCGAAAATTCCTTGCGGCGAAAATTCCTTGCGGCGAAAATTCCTGCGGCGAAAAGTCCTGCGGCGAAAAGTCCTGCGGCGAAAGTTCCGAACGCGGATGAAACACGGAGAAAGATCGGATAGAGAGGACAGTGAGAGTAGAAACGAGTGTTTCAGCACTGCCTACCTAATGTCCTCCCAGGAGTAATTCCATGGTCGGTTGGTTTCTACAATGTGCTCCTCTAAAAGGATATATATATATATATATATATATATATATATATAATATTTAGGAGAAATCCAATGACAAGGAGAAATGTAAATGCCATGAAAAGTCTTCTTTATTGCGCAACGTTTCGAGCAATACGCTCATCTTCAGGCTGTTTAATAACAATGTGAAATTAAAATCAATATTGAATGAAAAACAAACAGAAATTTCTATAACCTATTCGTAAAGACAAATTTTAAAAGACTGAGAAAAGAGGGTTAAGTTCTAAGTTATACAGATTTACATATAAAAATTAAGAAGTTATTTTTAAATACATGTAGTAAATGTGAAATTAATACACTGGAAAAATTACCAATAGTACACTGTCCCCCTTTGCGAAAAATGTTTACACTATAAATAACTCGTTTGAATTCCAAAAAGAACTCCTGGGTAAAAACTTCGATTCAAAAAAGTTTTTTGTCAGTTTTGATGTAAAGTCACTTTTCACAAATGTACCTGTATCTGAAACTATTGCCATTATTTTAGATAGGGTTTTTAGCTCAGTTGATAATTTTCATGGTTTTTCATTGTCTCATTTGAAGGAACTTTTAGAATTGGTCTTCAAACAATGCTATTTCACTTTCAACAATAAGGTTTACCAACAAATTGATGGGGTAGGGATGGGATCACCAGTCGGACCGTTAGCAGCTGACTTTTTTATGACTCATTTAGAAAGTGTAATTTTTAGACAATCTCCCACTCATCTCAAGCCAATTTTCTATCGACGCTTCGTTGATGATTCGATAGCAGTCTTTGATAATGCGGTACAAGCGCAACAATTCTTTAACTTCCTAAATTCTTTGCACCCCAATATAACGTATACAATGGAAACTGAGCAAAATGGCTCCCTCCCCTTCTTAGATCTTTTAATTTCGAAAAACGGTGATTCTATTACTACATCAGTTTATAGGAAACCCACTTTCACTGGTTTGGGCATGAATTTTTTTAGTTTTACTGATTTCAACTATAAGATGTCTTGTATTAAAACTCTCCTGTTCAGAGGATATAATTTGACCTCTAATTTTACCTTACTTAATGATGAATTTAATAATCTAAGATCATACTTTACTAATAATAGTTTTCCTGTTCAATATGTAGACAAACTAATTAGATCCTTCTTAAATAATGTTTATAGCCCTCAACTTCCATGTATTACAGTGCCGAAGGATATAAAATATTTCTTGGTACCTGAAATGGGTCCCTTGAATAAGGAATTTAAGCTTAAATTTACAAAATTGTTAAGGAAATTTTTTTATCATACTGATTTCCGCATCATATTTATTAATAAAACGTCTTTAGGTAGCTTTTTCTCAGCGAAGGATCGAACCCCTGACTCGTTGCGTAGCGGTGTTGTATATTTATTTACCTGCCCCAGGTGTCTCCTTGGGAATTACATCGGCAGCACTGTTCGCTCTCTCAGGGCTAGATTTTATTCGCATATGGGAATAAGTGGCCGAACAGGTAAAATTTTAAAAACTAAGGAAGCCTCGAGTATTCGTGAACATAGCATCAAATGTAAAATTGATGTCACTTTAGACAATTTTAAAATTCTTGGTTGTAATACTTGTCCCAACTCACTAAGAATTTTAGAATCCCTTTTCATTAAAGCATTGTCCCCTAGTCTGAATGTTGACTCATCGTCCGTCCCTCTCAATTTGCTATGATCCCTCCTCCTTCCCCAATTCCTTATAATCCCCTCCTTCCCCTATCTCCCTCGCCATCCTTCGTCCCGTTTCCTCTGCTCAAATTAGTCGGCCTCGGATACTGCTGTGTAAGGTAGATAGCTCCATTGTTCCAGTGTACTATTGGTAATTTTTCCAGTGTATTAATTTCACATTTACTACATGTATTTAAAAATAACTTCTTAATTTTTATATGTAAATCTGTATAACTTAGAACTTAACCCTCTTTTCTCAGTCTTTTAAAATTTGTCTTTACGAATAGGTTATAGAAATTTCTGTTTGTTTTTCATTCAATATTGATTTTAATTTCACATTGTTATTAAACAGCCTGAAGATGAGCGTATTGCTCGAAACGTTGCGCAATAAAGAAGACTTTTCATGGCATTTACATTTCTCCTTGTCATTGGATTTCTCCTAAATATTAAATTGAAGCTCTGTAGAAGCAACCCGCATAATTATATATATATATATATATATATACAGGGCGTCCCAAAAAAATGTATACACACTTTAACAGCTGATAGCTCAATTGATGTTTCTTTCTTTCCAAGTTAAACCCATTAGAATTAATAATGGCAGTCAGACTAAGCTTTGAACAAAGGAAATTCATTCTAAAATGCTACTGGAAGTGTGAAAACGTAGTTGAAGTGCAAAGACAGTTTAGGAGGGAGTTTCAAACAGATCCACCAACGCGACTTACCATCACTCGAATTAGAGATAAGTTTGAAGCCGATGGAACTGTTCAGAATGTCCACAAGAAGCGTTCCGGAAGACCTGGGACATCGACAAGCCCCACAAAGCAAGAAAGAGTACTGGAAACGTATCACCAAAGTCCAAGAAAATCTGTGCGGCAAGCGAGTCGTGAGGTAGGAATTTCAGAATCGTCTGTCCAACGCATTTTGAAGCGCTGTCAATGGAAAAGTTACATTCCAAGATTAGTCCATGCTATTAATGAAGATGATCCGGACCGAATTGTGGAGTATTGCGAGTGGTACTTGGCACGATGTGGATGTGGATTGGACGAAGGGGTTTCGTAGAATACCCTCCGCGTTCACCAGACCTCACACCACTAGACTTTTTTTTATGGGGATACTTAAAAGACAAAGTCTACGCTATAAAACCTGCAACAGTCGCTGAATTGAGAGCAGCCATTGAACGAGAATGCACACAAATACCAAACGAAATGTTTCGTGTGTTTGCGATTCCATTGCTTCGCGTTATCAGCAGTGCCTGGACCAGAACGGACGTCAGTTTGAAAACAGGCGTTGACAAAACAATTAAATAATGTCTGTAGATTCTATTACATTTTGAAAATGAAATGTATTTTAATAAACACTGCCTTTATAAGTATTTAAAGTGTGTATACATTTTTTGGGGACGCCCTGTGTATATATATATATACACACACATTTTAACTGTAAACAACAATGTAAAGAACGACGTTTGTGTAGAAGAGCGTTTCGCACAGGATGAGGAGGGAAAACGGGGTGTAGTGGTTAACATATCCGACCGGCAATTGGATAATTACAGGTTCGATTCCTGGGAGGTACCTCATTTTTCATTTGCTCGTTCTCCCTCCTCATCTTGTGCGGAACGCTCTTCTACACAAGCGTCGTTCTTTACATTATATATATATATATATATATATATAGAGAGAGAGAGAGAGAGAGAGTGAGAGAGTGAGAGAGAGAGAGTGAGAGAGAGAGAGAGAGTGAGAGAGTGAGAGAGAGAGTGAGAGAGAGAGAGAGAGACACACACACAAGGAGTTGCAAGAGCAAGAGGAAGCCTCGAAGAACTTCCTGTCCTCTTTGGGAGGTTCCTGTTATTAAACAAATTCATTTTTCTTTCAACTATTCTAGCAGTGGTAGAAAACTCTATAGAAAAGTATAAGGCTTTCTCCCCACCCTCCTCCTCTCCCTCCCTGGCAGAGGCAGGTACGGGAAAAGGTTGAAGAAAACACCTTGACCCTGGAAAAGTAGACAAGGAATTTTTACACGAAAGTGAAGAATATACAAAATAGCTCTATAATTACGCATGCACACATAGAAACCGCGCAGACGAACTCCTGCAGAATTACGTTATGTTTTAGTCTTAAACCATTGTTCAGTACTTTGTCCAGCCTGTTTTTAAACATATTTACACTTGGCTGGAAACAACAACAGAGGGAAGTTGGTTCCAGATATTAACTATTTTATAGGAGAAAAAATTGCCACAGATAGAGTACGAAATGTTTTTAGTTCCAGTTTAAACCCATTATTTCTTGTTGGGTTGGTATTAAATGAGAATAAGTTCCTGTAGTTTACCCTCTATTCCACTGAGCATCTTCAAAACTTGAATAAACTGACCGCGCAACCTCCTCGTCTCTAAGGTAAACAGATTTAGTACCTCCAATCTCCGTTGGTAGTTTTGCATTCTCATTGAAGGTATCAATTTCGTAGCCTTTGCTTGTACCCTTTCCAATCATTCTATATCCTTCCTAAAGGACGAAGACCAAATCTGCGCACAATATTCGAGTTGAGGTCTGACTAATGAATTATAAAGAGACATTACAGTCTCCTTGTTCCGAAACTGGAACTGTCTTTTAAAATAACTTAATATTTTTAAGGCCCTCTTTTCGACTTCTGCACAGTGCTTTTACAATTTGAGATCATTACTCATATAGACTCCTAAGTCTTTCTCTAGATCGGTCTCAGTCAAAATTTCTTCCCAAGAGAGAATAATCGAACTTCAGGTTTTTGTAGCCTATGTGCATTACCTTACATTTGTCCAAGTTGAATGGCCTCTGCCAAGTAGCAGACCATTCGCCCAACCTGTCAAGATCATTTTGAAGCTTTCTTACATCCTCCTCATTACCTATACTTCTTACTAATTTCGTATCGTCTGCAAATTTGTAAATTGTACTTAGGAGCCCGACGTCTATATCGTTAATATAATATAGATAATAAAAAGCAAAGGACACAGAACGAAGCCCTGTGGAACACCAGTGGTGACGGGCACCCACTTCGAAGCCATTCCATTTATTACCACTCCCTGCTTTCTATCTTTTAACCAATCTTTAATCCAGCTAGAAAGGAGCCCGGTGATTCCTAGTCCTCTAACTTTAGCCATCAATCTCGCGTGAGGAACTTTGTCAAAGGCTTTTTGAAAGTCGAGATACATTATATCTATTGCTCTACTTACATCGTATAGAGTATGCACAGTATGGAAAAACTCTAACAGGTTTGTCAGACAAGATCTATGTCACCTAAATTCATGTTGGCAATAAAAAATTAGATTGTTAGATTCAAGGTGATACACAATATGTTCTGTAATGATGGATTCCAACAGTTTGTTTGAATATGGTTACTTAGTCGTCAGCAACATTGTAGTTAACCTGTTTTAATACCCTTGGAAGAAATAAGTCGGGATCAGGTGATTTGTATTTATTCATCTTGTCAATAAGTTGATGTACTTCATCTTTCGTAAAACTTATGGTCTCTATGGGATGGTCACCGTTATACATAATCCGAGGATTTGGCACTTCACTTGAGTCTTCCTCCGTGAAGACTGTAACGAAGAACTCGTTTAACTTATTAGCTATATATTTATCACTGAATTTCAGTCCGCCATTTCTATCTTTTAGGGGACCTACACAACTTTTAATTGGCTTTCTGCTATTAACATGGGCAAAAATCTTTTTAGGGTTAACTTTAAAGAGTGAGCCAACACTAGCTTCTTCATCACGTTCAGCTGATCTAATTAAGGACTTAACCCTCCTACGTACGTTTATATAGTTTTCTGAATTAGTCTGGTTGCACATTATCATAATGAAGGAAGTATTTCTACCAGACAATATATATATATATATATATATATATATATATATAATATATATATATATAATATATATATATATATATATATATATAATATATATATATATATATATATATATATATATATATATATATGCATTTAACTGCAATGACCACGCAGTATATAAATGAATAGAAACGACGTAAATAAGGAGCGTCTCTGCACACGGGGAAGAGAAATAACGAATAAATGAAAAATGAGGCGAACCGCCCGGGAATCGAACCCAGGGCCTTCCAATTGCCGGTTGGATGCGGCAATTAGAAGGCCCTGGGTTCGATTCCCGGGCGGTTCGCCTCATTTTTCATTTATTCGTTATTTCTCTTCCCCGTGTGCAGAGACGCTCCTTATTTACATCGTTTCTATTCATATATATATATATATACAAATATATAAGTTTACATGATATTCTTTGTAATGTTACAAAAACTAAGGTTATGCAATTTCATCCTAAAAGCTGTAATCAGCCAGCTGATATAAGGTTTAAAATGAATGGTGAAGTAATTGAGGAAGTACAAGAGTTTAAGTATTTGGGTCAAACTATTACCAGCTCCTTGAGTAATGACTCGGATATAAGAAAACAATCTCGAAGCCTTTGTGCTAATGCGAATATGACCATAAGGAACTTTCGATTCTGAACAAGTGAAGCTAAAGACACTCTCTTTCGTACTTTCTGCAGTAATATATACGGACAGCAACTGTGGGTGAATTAGTAAAAAGGTTCTGGCAGAACCCTAAATTTGCTGTACAACAGGTCTTTTAGACTCTTACATAAATTACCCCCGAGATGCTCAGCTTCGCAAATGTTTGCTACCCGCAATGTCCCGAGCTTCCCGGAGGTAACAAGACGTGTTCAACACAGTCTAATGCAAAGAATTAAAATTCAACCAAACCGATCATCCAAGCTATCCATGAGTCCTGCCATTTATCTTCTAAGCTATGGACTTCTTGGTACGAAAACGTCTGTCTGTAGCTCCACTTAACTTCAACATTACAGTATTATTTCTAATCAATTGTATATATTTCTATCCTTAGTATATGAACTGTCATTGTATTAATAATATTTGTCATATGGACTATAGTCTGCCAATAAACCTTTTCATTTCATTTCATTTAATATATATATATTACAGGGTGTGCGGAAAGTAGCTCCCTATTTTGGATTGGTAAAAAAATACGTATATTATCCATTTATTTCAGAAGAAATAATATGAAAAGGTAGGCATACATGGTAGGTTTTCTCTAAAATTCAATGTGGGCTCCAACTCTTTCCACCAGCTTCTGGAGCCGCCCAGGAATGGCGTCCACTGACTTTAGCAGGAACTCCGGCGGGATGGAGGACATGACTTCCCGAATTCGGTCCTCCAGTTCTTCCAATGTCCTCTGTTTGGTGCGGTAGACTTCTTCCTTTACCCACCCCCAAAGAAAGAAGTCGCACGGTTACCGCTGAAAACGGCAGAATCGGTTCAGTGTAACGGTGTGGTGTGGTATGACCTCAGATCAGGTTGTGGGCCCGTTCCTTCTGCGCAACACGATGAATGCTGAGCGGTACCTTGCTATGTTGCGAAACGAGGTCTGGCCGGTTGTCAGCACATGGGAGAACATCGACGATCTGATATTTATGCAAGATGACGCCCCTCCGCACTTCGCTCTTGTTGTCCGTGAGTGGCTGGATGCCCACTTCCCTGGGCGTTGGATGGGTCGTCGTGGTCCACATCAATGGCCAGCCAGGAGCCCCGACTTGACACCGTGCGACTTCTTTCTTTAGGGGTGGGTAAAGGAAGAAGTCTACCGCACCAAACCGAGGACATTGGAAGAACTGGAGGACCGAATTCGGGAAGTCATGTCCTCCATCCCGCCGGAGTTCCTGCTAAAGTCAGTGGACGCCATTCCTGGGTGGCTCCAGAAGCTGGTGGAAAGAGTTGGAGCCCACATTGAATTTTAGAGAAAACCTACCATGTATGCCTACCTTTTCATATTATTTCTTCTGAAATAAATGGATAATATACGTATTTTTTTACCAATCCAAAATAGGGAGCTACTTTCCGCCCACCCTGTATATATATATATATATATATATATAAGCAAACAACCACAGGGAAAAGGAAACACGAAGTCCGAGCGCTTTCGTGATATATTCACATCTGCTGCATGCCGCCTGCCGTCACCGCGTCTCGATCCTGGGGCCCATGGATTCTTAGTCAGCGACGCTAACCACCACCACAAGCGCATCGATCTAAGGGGTTGCAAAAAACCGTAGCCCCCCCCCCATTTGCAGTTTACATGTTTACTTATATCGAAATAGCTTTAGTGTTTATAAAAATATAAAATTTTATTTATTGCAGGTATTAAAATGACTAGCTGATAGTGATAATATAATGGCTTCTCATTTAATTGGTGATTCGGAGAGGCAACGTGTGATAGATTACATACGCGCAACAACATTTCGGGAAGCTCGTGATGCTGAAGCCACCTTTATAACACGTTCAGGGGTTGTCAAAAAGTGAGGACTTCGTCAAAAGAAATTGGAATAAAACTTTGGATGAATGCGAAATGGATACAACCAAATCTGGGCGCCGAAATTTGCCACTCATGAAACAAAGGGCATCATTGAAAGCGGTACGCGTAAGCGGAAAAACAGCTGTGCTAAACTTTCTAGAGATATCGAAGTGTTGAGAGTAAAGATCGTTAGTGGTGAGATCATTCGACTGTACCGTCATAGGCAAGGTTTAAAGCCTTGGCATTAACTTCCAAAGCCAAGAAAAACAACTTAACATCGATGACAATGTGGTTTCCCCATTATCTTGAAGATTGGGATGTGGATGATTTCATGCATTTAGCGGTCTCCGATGAATTTCTTGTTTACGTAACACGTCGGCCTAACTACCAAAATGATCGTGTGTGGGCAACACCACCAGATGAAATCGATGACAATGAACATTATCGCGAATTATTGAAAAGCCCAGACTGTGTTGGTCTGTTTTTGTTCACTGCAAAGAAGCTTATGCGGGTGCTGAAGCCAAATGGTCAAAGTTAGGATGGACAATATTTTCGTGATATTCTTCTACCCCAGCATGTCATTCCTTTTCAAAGAAACCGAAACAATGTTATGGATGTCGATAGTCATCATTTCTGCACGATAAGGCCCCCTGCTTTAAGGTATTAGCCACTAAACAGTTGTTGCGGAACCATGATATCGATTTCTTTGGAAATGAAGAATGGCCAAGAAACTTTCCTAACCTGGATGTCTGAACACATTGGATCAGTTATAAAGGACAAGGCTGAACGTCGTTTCAAGAACCTGCAGCAAATCGGTTTTCGAAGGATACAATGACGCAACACATTGACTCTTAGCAAATTTGGGTAACGATCAAGAACTATTCACGTCACTTTTGGCAAGCTACCCAAAGCGAATTCAGGCTGTCTTGGAAGCCAATGGCGGGAACACCAAGTTTTGTTTCTTGTTAAATGCAGGATTAAATTCCGTTTCGTAAAGTATGTTTAGTTTTACTATACCTAATGGTTTAGGCCATGAGCGGAGCTAAGGTTTATTGGAGCCCCGTATATGCAGTACATATACATTATATATATATATATATATATATATATATATATGAAATCCTCAAGCGCAACGACCTCCTCCCCAAATAACAGACCAGAGACTAATAAACTAGTCCTGATAATGACCAACATCCTACACAACGAGACCATCCATACACAATGACTGTAGTACACTGACGAAACATATTACAAACTACAATACCTACAAAATTCAGCTCTGGAAACTATCAAACATACTTTACGCTTAACGGAAATACCCTTGCACTGCCTTTCGGAAACCATCTTGACGGGAAAGATAGAAGTATCATAACATTAGCTGCAATTTTAGGTTTACCTTTAATAACTGAATAAATGCAAACCATTTTGAAGAAAAAAAAAATCATGAACCCATTTCATAGACGTGTATTTAACAAAATTTAAGGTATATAGGGACACAAAACTTGCATTACTGCCTCAAACCAATTGCGACGCATTGTAATTAGAGGGTACCCGAATGGGGTTCAGTTAATTATTCCTTTTCGACCGAGGCAATGATGTTTATGAGTTTCATAGACACTTGGGATAGGAATACTCTGAATATTATGTTTAGTATTAACAGTATTTAACGAAAGCCTAATAAACATTGAATAACTTTCAAACATACACTCAAAGTTCATAAAAGTTTAAAACAATACATTTGTAACGAGAATCCTCTGGTCGAGAGAGCCCTTACAAGTACAATAGTTTACTTCAAAAGTGATAGATTAATGCATAACCGTTTTTCAATGTACAATCGCAGCACCAATTATGTTGTTAGCATTGTCAGAGGAAGTGTCCGCTTCCTTCAAGTTCTCTTCTGGAATCTTTTCAAGAAACAAAACTCTTTCCTCGAGGTCACTTGGTTTTGTACATAGTTCTTCGTCCGACAAAGTTGGATAGCCCTGAAACAAAGATTACAGTTTGTTAATGTTTAAAACAGGTTTAATACTCTAGAATTAAGACAATTTCAGTATTTCTTACCGTGATTCTCAGCATGGAGCTGAAAGGAAGCAAGGGTACAAGAGCATCTCTTTCAAATTTTTTAACAATTCTTACAACTACAATCACTTTTTGCCGAGCATTTACATAAGCACTGCTGCTTATATGAAGAACGAGCTTATAAGTAGCATATACAGCTGCTTTAGATTTCATGACCATCATTCCGGCTTGTTCTTTAACTTTAGGTAATGTTGCCTCCGCTACTGCAATTACACTCAGTGTTGCACCAACTGCTGCCCGAGTGGGCAACCTCAAAGTTTTCAGTAGTATCCCTTCTTCAGTTGGTTTAATCTGCAGTCTTTTATGGAAGTTAGACAACCAGTGTTCCACAACATTAACCTGAAATTTTGTAAATTTAAAATTAACCAAGATTAAAGATCATACGATTACCTACTCTTAATACGCATAATATAATAATTTAAACCTCACCATATCCTTCGCCGATAAGCTTTGTGCATCATTGACAATTTCTCCTTTGAGCTGCGCAACCCGTCGGCAATTTTAAGAATCCTTATTTTTATTTTGGAAGCAACACAAGTCATTCGTTTGACAATTTCATTTTCAGCTGAAGAGGGAGATTAAAATTATTTTTTTCCCACTCATTTCTTCTAGTATACTAGAATTAGAAAACCGGAAGGAGAATCTGAGGAAGAAACTAACGTACACACTAATTTCTCCTAGCTTAAGGTTCTCGCTTGCTTTTATAGAAAATACCAAAACCCGCAATTGCTTAACTACTACTTCTTCCAAATTTGGAAGTCTACTTTGATTACTGACAAACCACAGACGAGATAGAATACGTAATACGAGGATAGTGAATTACCAGTTGTAGCAGAGGACTCCGACTCGTCAGCAGGAATGGCATAATCTATCATATGATCCAACTTGTTCAGCATTCTGTTCGTTAAAGAGACCTCTTCAGTACACTTAGTTTGATACGATTTAAAGGAAGATTTATCTGAAATAAATTAAAAATCAAGGTTTATCTAGATCTCTGCATGAAACAAGAGATCTTCCACTGACTTAAGATAATGCTGGATAAAAATAGACCAAGAAATCATTGGTTTCAAAGAACCAAGTCTAAAAACCCTAATGCTTAAAATTTTCCATTGATCACTTCCAGTTCTTAAATAAACTTGGAATTTCACGTTTAGTTGTGAAAGTCACTTTGAAATAAGTAAATTGAAGTTCTACCTGAGTGGCATTTTTGATAATCGGCAAAGCAGCTTCAATTTTGTCCAAACTACTTCACAAGCCAATTTGTTCAAGTATTCATAAGGTACAACTTTTTTCGAAAAGTTAAATGCAGTTCCCGTTACTCCTTTTAAGCCTCTTTCAATTCCATTAAGAAATGATCCAATATTTTTGTTTATACCCTGCAAGTATAAAAATCTTGAAAATAAGTACTTTAAGTAAAAAGTTGATCACCTGAAGATCAGGGCCTCCTTTAGTTAGCTTTATAAAGCTAAGGACAGAAATATAAACGACCTAACCTAAACAATCGTCAAGGGCGTACAGTTGAACTAACGATTGGTCAGGGAGTTATATTCTCCGTTAGTTAGCCTTATAAGAGAAAGAAAGCTGCGGACCCTTATCGTCAGGTGATCCAATAATGTTGTGGTTTCAAATTACAACACTTCAATTTGGTCTACCTTTACATAGTTATACTTCGAGCTTATGTAGGATAATGTGTCGGCTACCAGTGGTATTGAACTTGCTCGATGGAGAAAGGAATCACACGCTTCCATCTGCAAGTTAATAAATTTAAGAAATGTACAGTAGAAAGTTTGACTAACAAAGTTAAACTCATTTTGAAATTAGAAAAAAAAAAATGGGGGGGAAATAATATTGAAAATTAAAACCAATTGTTCAAGAATCACTACACTAAGATATAACCGAACACAGTTCTTAAAAATTGGGTTTAACTAGCTCAGTAGTAATTTAGAGAAAATTACAACGCAAAATATTTTTATTTCAATCTTCAAGAAAAAAATACCAAGTCATCAAAAAATCCTGAAGCTATAAACCTCAAACTTCAGGAAGATTTAAAAGCCAGTAACAAATTAAAAAAGGTAATCAAGTCACCATAAAACTGCTAAAATTATCACGTACTCAAAGAGAACTTAACGTGCATTGGAGACTAACTAGTAACTACACATGCACCTTCAAGTAAAAGAAAATTAGTTTAAAGTTGCCACTCCAAAACAAAGTTCCTAAACACCTTCCACTGCAAAGACAAAATCATATCGTTAAATATAAGCCAAATTAAATCTATCAAGCATTATGAATTATCGACCAAATAGAAGTTCAATCGCTCAAGTCAAACTACACTCCCAACCAAAATTAAAAAACTATAACTACCTAAAAAATCCTCCAGGAAAACACAATTATAAATCGCATACCCATTAAAACAAATCAAAGTTAAAATCAATTACCTCAACTACACTGATCTCATTAATGCAAACCATTTTTAACAATACTTCTTTATTGTATAAACTCTCTTTCTTAACTAGTTTAGTGAAGCATTTCATTTCTGTTATAAGTTATGAATTATATATGGTTTCGAGTGTTCTTCAAAGTGGATAATTAAGTTGGTTGGTTGGTTGGATTTTGTTTGTTTGTTTGTTTGCTTATCGATGATTTTATTTCTAAATGGAGTAAATAGTGATTATTTTGAATGAGGGTGAGAGGCTGTGTCACGTAAGCAGTAAATAACTAATTAACAATTTCTAAAATGGATAACATGATATATATATATATATATATATATATTCTATTATATATTTTCGCCTGTCTGTTTGTCTGTCCTTTATGCAAGCGCAAACCGTTTGACCTAGAGCTACCAAATTTGGCACGGGAACCTCTTATGGGATGAAGAATGTCAACACAGAGTCGGTCAGCCTATTTGTTTGTCTATTTGGGCCCGAAGGCCCCAGCATCGCGATTAAACTACAGAAAAGAACACAGCCGTGAAATTGAGCTGAGATGGGGTAATTGGGGGAGAGGGGGTGGGGTAATTGGGAGAGGGATGGGGGTAATGGGGTAACCGCGACTAAACTACAGAAAAGAACGCAGCCGTAAAAAAATTTATTATTTGGTCAATAAAACTATAGAAAAGAACACTGTCATGAAAATCTTGAGCTTCACATATAATTATTTTTTAGGACGACTTCAAACCGTTTGACCTAGAGCTATCAAATTTGGCACGGGAACCTCTTATGGGAAGAAGAATTAAGATAAATCATTTTAATCAAATTCAGCCTTTTGTCTTAACCTTTATTTTATTTAAACTGGGGATCTAATGTGAAATTTATTCCGGCCAACGCTGGGTACCTCAGCTAGTATATATATATATAATATATATATATATATATATATATATATATGTTAACCCCCCCCTTATGGCCCTTTGTCGGTTCGGATTCGAAGGGGGTTCTAGTTAGGGAGGCTGCAACGGATGCTTCTTCTTTATACTTTTCTATAATTCTTTTCGGTCGCCTTAGGGGGTCGACACTCTGTTAATTCTTTTCTTTCTGCTTATTAATTCTTCTCTTTTTATAATTATCGACTTTTCTGACTAAGTCTGAAGCGAGCACGGCTCGAAGGAAAAAGATAAAAAAACTTCTTAAAGTGTAGTTTACTTCTTAAAAATTACAGGTACTTCTCTGAATTTACAGGGGTAGAGGTTCGACCTCTTTCGACCATGGCTCAGGCCGCAATCTAAAAATACTTAAGTTAAGGAGGCAAGGGGCCTCTGCCCCCCCCTAATGAGGTGCTAATATCAAGTACAAATGATGAAGATTAATCTAGAAGTGTTAATCTTAAGATGTCTAATCTTGAAGTGTCCTAAATGAAGATGGTACATGCATAATATAATCTAATGTTTGGGGGAGAACAGTTGAAGGTTAAATTTCCCCCCATTCTTAAACACATGATTTCAACTAAAAAAAATAAAAAATAAAAAAGACAGTAGTATCGCTGATTCGACATTTATAGAGGCGATATTATTTCGTATTAGCACATCAGCAGAATTTTGAGTACATGCCTGAGTACGTATTAGTTTTGGTTCATTACAATTATGATTACAATCATGGATTACAACTACCAATTAATTCATATTCACTTTTTAATTACAATTCCATTAAAGTACATTCTTACATTATAAATTAAATCATTACATTTAATTAGTTTCACTGAAGTACATTACAAGTTATTGTTCATTACAGTTTCATTAAAGTACATTACATCAATTACATTATATTAAAGGATTACATTTAATTACAATTTTAGCAAATTGTTAATTGACGTATCTACTACTGAAATAATATGCTATAATGTTATACATTCGAATCAAAGCGAAAGGAGACCTTTTTTATCTTAGAAGCGTTCAAATTATGCTGGGATGAGTGGAATTTCTGATAATACTTACTAAGCGTTTATGAATATCTTGCGAGGGTTGAACGCACTTTTTTTTAAAAATAATACGAGAACGTATTTTTGCGTTTTAGAACGAAGGCAAAGGTTTTGCATTTCATGACTGACACGAGTACAGATGATTATTTAATAAGATTTATATTGGATAATTGGTCAAGATAAGATATGAATGTAAGAATTATATTTATACTACATAACATATAAATAATGACTTCTAGAGGGTGTACAGTTTTTATTCTGATGATATATAAATTTTCATACATTGAATACTAGAGATATGATGAAGGGAAATTAATGACGGGAAAATGGGACGTCATAGTTATTGAATTTGTACGTAGAGTACGAATGATTGTTAGGAAGATTTACAAGAACGAATTAGAGACACAAAGTGGGAACGTAAAGAGAATAAAGTTATTTTGTGACGTCATAGTGTATAAGTCATTATTACAAATCGAAATTTTACCCAAAACTCGCTTCTGCGATTTTTGGCTTCTAACGTAAAAATGGACATTCGAACATAAAACTATTGTTCATTGTTCGCTTTTTACATTACTCTCCCCTTTTAAAATGATATTTATACAATAATTTAATAGGGTACCATTAATACAATACAAATGAGAAATTAACATTCTAACTAATTCAAGTTAGGTGACGAATTTTTCTTCACATTACAAGTTTTATACAGAACAAGTGAGTTATTATATAATATAAAGGAATTCAAAGATTAATACTTTAGTTTAGACAAACAATTTAGACAAAGAATGATATTGTTAAATTTTTTTTTTTTTTTTTTTTTTTTTTTTTTTACAAAATTTTATTTTTCTGTGGGAAAAATTACGTACATAATGAATAGAGTAGATAAAAATGGAAAAACGTAAATCGCACAATTTATAAGCTAATTTTTTATTGACTATTGTAGGTAAAAAATAGAATTACGTAATGGATGATGTATAGACCTGTGGTCTAGTGTGTATTTTTGTGTACTAGGTATAAAGGGTGTAGCTGATAATTTCGAGAGACAGATTTAGCTGATAGGATTGTTAAATTAACTGTATAAATGCATGAATGCAAAAATTGATTACGACTAAATCGCATAGTTGGCATTTACGTAATGAAATAGTTTTATTGTGATATTCAATGATTTGAGTATGAGGTTTGTATATATAGTATATATAGTGTGCATGCATTTTTATTGACTGTTGTAGGTACAAATCGAATTACGTAGTGGATGATGTATAGACCTGTGGTCAAATGTGTATTTGGGTGTATTAGGTGCGAAGTGTGTATTTTACAATTTCGAGGGACAGCTACTCACGATTAATCGAATAAAAAAAATATAAAAAATATAAGAATTGAAAATAGAAATCAATTATAAACTATACGGAACTAAACATATAATATTCTTAAAAATATAAAAACACAACTTAACATCAATTAAGGTTATGTTCCCTCGTACCAAAGAGGAATTAACCATGGTTGAACCATTTCTCTGGTTGACACAGTTCAACTGGGGTTGGGGGTGTTAAAATAAAATAAAATAAAAAGGCAAAGTTTGGAGTACTACATTCCGGGGAATTGAGTGACTAAGCGGGGGATATAAGTTTGAAATTGACAATTACATCTTTTCGTGAGCACTTTGCTCTTTTTTTTTTTTTTTTTTTTTTTAAGATTGCTTGTCACACTACTTAGAACAAAAACTAAAAAAAAAAAGTTGAAACAAAACGGAGGGACGGCGTGTTCCTCATATAGTAATTTAAAAGGAGTCATTAGGACAAGATCGATTAATTAATTATTATTATCACACATACATTACAATGATTACCAAATCGTTACAAACTATTGTAAAAACTGTTTTGGGTTACAAACAACAAAATGTCATTTCACCTATATATTTATATACGCAATAATGACATGAACAAGAAAAAAGGTTAAACTAAAGACGCAAATCGGTCAATTCAGGTTGAATTTTTAATTCTCTTTTACAAAATAAAAAGGTTGAATTAAATTCTCTTGAACAACAAAAAAGGTTGAATTCAATTGACTGCATTGAAAACTTCGACTTAAAAACTAACTTTGACTTGAACTCTCTAACTTCAAATAAAACTCTGACTTCGAATATAAATCTCTGACTTGAACTCTATCAAGTATTTCTATAAAAATCTCTGGGGCGGTTGGCCGTCTTGGCGCAACCTTCTGACTTGACCTCTTATCAAGTATTCTGAAACTATCTGACTTGAACTCTTATCAAGTAGTATCTTGAAACTGAAAATGGGCTGTCTAACTTGAACCTGCTTCAAGTAAAGATTAACTAAAAATGGAAAATGACTGCATTTGATCTTTATCAAGTGGATACGATTAACCTCTGTTTTGGTTGACCCTCTTGGTGCAACCGACTGACTTGAAAAACTGACTTGAAAAACTGACTTAAAAAATGACTTCAAAAAAATGACTTCAAAAATGACTTCAAAAATCTCTCTAAATCTGTAAACTCTCTGTAAACTCTCTCTAAACTTTCTCTCTCTTAATTTGCAAGTCAATTCAATTCCGTAATTGAAAAAAATTTGCAAACAAAAAAATATAAAATGTAAACAACATTTCACTCGAATGTACACGAAGGTACGATACTATTATGTTTGATACATAAAATAAAATTATACTATACTGAATATAATTGTGACAATTGACTTCTCTTACAATTGACTTCTCTTACAATTGACTTCTCTTACAATTGACTTCTCTTACAATTGACTTCTCTTACAATTGACTTCTCTTACAATTGACTTCTCTTACAATTGACTTCTCTTACAATTGACTAAAATATAAAAATGTAAAAAAACATTTCACTCTAATGTACGCGAAGGTACATAAAATAAAATTATACTATACGAACTAGAATAGTAAAAAATAACTGAAAATAACTGTGACAATACTGTTTTCAATAAAAAGAGTGTATCACTGGTGTCTGTAGTGTTCACTGTGTTTTTTGTTAAATCTGGCTCAATACTAAATATTAATTGTTAATAATACTGATTTTTCAAATGTTTATAAATTTCTTAAAAAAACAAAATGTACTTAACCACATTTCTACGGGCGAAATCCTCAGAGACGTGTCCTGAAGACGTCTTGTTGGCTAAAATCTTCTGGTTAAACATCTTCTGGGTAAAAATCTTCTGGGTAAAAATCTTCTGGGTAAAAATCTTCTGGGTAAAAATCTTCTTGGGTAAAATCTTCTTGGGTAAAATCTTCTTGGTTAAAAATCTTCTGGGTAAAAATCTTCTTGGGTAAAATCTTCTTGGTAGTAGGGTCGCCAATTTTTAGAATCCTCTTCTTAAAATCTTCTAATCCTGGCAATAGGGCGCCACTTGTTAACCCCCCCCTTATGGCCCTTTGTCGGTTCGGATTCGAAGGGGGTTCTAGTTAGGGAGGCTGCAACGGATGCTTCTTCTTTATACTTTTCTATAATTCTTTTCGGTCGCCTTAGGGGGTCGACACTCTGTTAATTCTTTTCTTTCTGCTTATTAATTCTTCTCTTTTTATAATTATCGACTTTTCTGACTAAGTCTGAAGTGAGCACGGCTCGAAGGAAAAAGATAAAAAAACTTCTTAAAGTGTAGTTTACTTCTTAAAAATTACAGGTACTTCTCTGAATTTACAGGGGTAGAGGTTCGACCTCTTTCGACCATGGCTCAGGCCGCCGCAATCTAAAAATATTTAAGTTAAGGAGGCAAGGGGCCTCTGCCCCCCCCTAATGAGGTGCTAATATCAAGTACAAATGATGAAGATTAATCTAGAAGTGTTAATCTTAAGATGTCTAATCTTGAAGTGTCCTAAATGAAGATGGTACATGCATAATATAATCTAATGTTTGGGGGAGAACAGTTGAAGGTTAAATTTCCCCCCATTCTTAAACACATGATTAAAAAAAAAAAAAATAAAAAAATAAAAAAGACAGTAGTATCGCTGATTCGACATTTATAGAGGCGATATTATTTCGTATTAGCACATCAGCAGAATTTTGAGTACATGCCTGAGTACGTATTAGTTTTGGTTCATTACAATTATGATTACAATCATGGATTACACTACCAATTAATTCATATTCACTTTTTAATTACAATTCCATTAAAGTACATTCTTACATTATAAATTAATCATTACATTTAATTAGTTTCACTGAAGTACATTACAAGTTATTGTTCATTACAGTTTCATTAAAGTACATTACATCAATTACATTATATTAAAGGATTACATTTAATTACAATTTTAGCAAATTGTTAATTGACGTATCTACTACTGAAATAATATGCTATAATGTTATACATTCGAATCAAAGCGAAAGGACCTTTTTTATCTTAGAAGCGTTCAAATTATGCTGGGATGAGTGGAATTTCTGATAATACTTACTAAGCGTTTGAATATCTTGCGAGGGTTGAACGCACTTTTTTTTAAAAATAATACGAGAACGTATTTTTGCGTTTTTAGAACGAAGGCAAAGGTTTTGCATTTTCTGACTGACACGAGTACAGATGATTATTTAATAAGATTTTATTGGATAATTGGTCAAGATAAGATATGAAGTAAGATTATATTTATACTACATAACATATAAATAATGACTTCTAGAGGGTGTACAGTTTTTATTCTGATGATATATAAATTTTCATACATTGAATACTAGAGATATGATGAAGGGAAATTAATGACGGGGAAAATGGACGTCATAGTTATTGAATTTGTACGTAGAGTACGAATCATTGTTAGGAAGATTTACAAGAACGAATTAGAGACACAAAGTGGGAACGTAAAGAGAATAAAGTTATTTTGTGACGTCATAGTGTATAAGTCATTATTACAAATCGAAATTTTACCCAAAACTCGCTTCTGCGATTTTTGGCTTCTAACGTAAAAATGGACATTCGAACATAAAACTATTGTTCATTGTTCGCTTTTTTACATATATATATATATATATATATATATATATATTATATATATTCTCGGTAGAAATACTTCCTTCATTATGGTAGTGTGGAACCAGACTAATTCAGAAAAATATATAAACCTACGTAGGAGGGTTAAGTCCTTAATTAGATCAGCTGAACGTGATGAAGAAGCTAGTGTTGGCTCACTCTTTAAAGTTAACCCTAAAATGATTTTTGCCCATGTTAATAGCAGAAAGCCAATTAAAAGTTCTGTAGGTCGCCTAAAAGATAGAAATGGCGGACTGAAATTCAGTGATAAATATATAGCTAATAAGTAGAGCAATAGGTATAATGTATCTCGACTTTCAAAAAGCCTTTGACAAAGTTCCTCACGCGAGATTGATGGCTAAAGTTAGAGGACTAGGAATCACCGAGCTCCTTTCCAGCTGGATTAAAGATTGGTTAAAAGATAGAAAGCAGAGAGTGGTAATAAATGGAATGGCTTCGGAGTGGGCGCCCGTCATCAGTGGTGTCCCACAGTGCTTCGTTCTGGGTCCTTTACTTTTTATTATCTATAGTATATTAACGATATAGACGTCGGGCTCCTAAGTACAATTTACAAATTTGCAGACGATACGAAATTAGGAAGAAGTATAGGTAATGAGGAGGATGTAAGAACGCTTCAAAATGATTTTGACAGGTTGGGCGAATGGTCTGCTACTTGGCAGACGCCATTCAACTTGGACAAATGTAAAGTAATGCACATAGGCTACAAAAACCTTAAGTTCGATTATTCTCTCTAGGGAAGAAATTTGGGAGCTATTGAAGAATAGGGACCCCCCTTCTTTAGTTAGGCTTATAAGGCAAACTAACGAAAATATCACGACTTAAGCTAACCAATCGTTAGGTTAACTGTACGCCCTTGACGATTGGTTAGGGTAGTTCATGATATTTTCGTTAGTTAGCCTTGAAAAGCTAACTAAAGAAGGCTGGGTCCCTATTCTTCAATAGCTCCGAAATTTGACTGAGACCGATCTAGAGAAAGACTTAGGATCTATATCAGTAATGATCTCAACCGTCAAAGCACTGTGCAGAAGTCGAAAAGAGGACCTTAAAAATATTAAGTTACATTGAAAGACAGTTCCAGTTTCGGAACAAGGAGACTGTAATGTCTCTCTATAATTCATTAGTCAGACCTCAACTCGAATATTGTGTGCAGATTTGGTCTTCGTCCTTTAGGAAGGATATAGAATGGTTGGAAAGGGTACACCCTTCAATGAGAATGCAAACTACCAACGGAGATTGGAGCGACCAAATCTGTTTACCTTAGAGACGAAGAGACGAGGAGGTTGCGCGGTCAGCTTATTCAAGTTTTCAAGATGCTCAGTGGAATAGAGGGGAGAGTACAGGAACTTATTCTCATTTAATACCAATCCAATAACAAATAATGGGTTTAAAGTGGAACTAAAAACATTTAGTACACTATCTGCGGCAATTTTTTTCTCCTATAAAATAGTTAATATCTGGAACCAACTTCCCTCAGAAGTTGTTTCCAGCCAAGTGTAAATATGCTTAAAAATAGGCTTGACAAAGCACTGAACATTCATGGTTTAAGGCTAAAACAACGTAATTCTGCAGGAGTTCGTCTGCGCGGTTTCTATGTGTGCATGCATAATTATAGAGCTATCTTGTTTATTCTTCACTTTCGTGTAAAATTCCTTGTCTACTTTTCCAGGGTCAAGGTGTTTTCTTCAACCTTTTCCCGTACCTGCCTCTGCCAGCGTTGGAGAGGAGTAGGGTGGGGAGAAAGCCTTATACTTTCTATAGAGTTTTCTACCACTTCTAGAACATTTGAAAGAAAATGAACTTGTTTAATAACGGGAACCTCCCAAAGTGGACCTTGTATCATATATATATATATATATATATATATATATATATATATATACATTCACTGCAAAGAACACGCAGTATAAATAACGTAAGAAACGACGCTTGTATAGGAGATATTCCGCCAAGACGAGAGAGAGAGAACGGAACAAATGAAAAAATGAGGTAACCACCTGGGAATCGAACCCGGGATCTTCCGATTGCCGGTCAGACGCGATACCATTACACCATGGACCTCACTCTTCCAAATGCCGTAATTCTTCTACATACTCGCAGAAACCAATGCCCAAGGGGGCACCTCCCGCATGCCGTAACATTATATACATTCAACTGCAAAGAACACGCAGTATAAATAACGTAAAGAAACGACGCTTGTATAGAGATATTCCGCGCAAGACGAGAGAGAGAGAACGGAACAATGAAAAAATGAGGTAACCACCTGGGAATCGAACCCGGGATCTTCCGATTGCCGGTCAGACGCGATACCATTACACCATGGACCTCACTCTTCCAAATGCCGTAATTCTTCTACATACTCGCAGAAACCAATGCCCCAAGGGGGCACCTCCCGCATGCCGTAACATTATATACATTCAACTGCAAAGAACACGCAGTATAAATAACGTAAAGAAACGACGCTTGTATAGGAGATATTCCGCGCAAGACGAGAGAGAGAGAACGGAACAAATGAAAAAATGAGGTAACCACCTGGGAATCGAACCCGGGATCTTCCGATTGCCGGTCAGAAGCGATACCATTACACCATGGACCTCACTCTTCCAAATGCCGTTCTCTCTCTCTCGTCTTGCGCGGAATATCTCCTATACAAGCGTCGTTTCTTTACGTTATTTATACTGCGTGTTCTTTGCAGTTGAATGTATATAATGTTACGGCATGCGGGAGGTGCCCCTTGGGGCATTGGTTTCTGCGAGTATGTAGAAGATTACGGCATTTGGAAGAGTGAGGTCCATGGTGTAATGGTATCGCGTCTGACCGGCAGTCGGAAGATCCCGGTTCGATTCCCAGGTGGTTACCTCATTTTTTCATTTGTTCCGTTCTCTCTCTCTCTCGTCTTGCGCGGAATATCTCCTATACAAGCGTCGTTTCTTTACGTTATTTATACTGCGTGTTCTTTGCAGTTGAATGTATATAATGTTACGGCATGCGGGAGGTGCCCCCTTGGGGCATTGGTTTCTGCGAGTATGTAGAAGAATTACGGCATTTGGAAGAGTGAGGTCCATGGTGTAATGGTATCGCGTCTGACCAGCAATCGGAAGATCCCGGGTTCGATTCCCAGGTGGTTACCTCATTTTTTCATTTGTTCCGTTCTCTCTCTCTCGTCTTGCGCGGAATATCTCCTATACAAGCGTCGATATATATATTATATATCTTTTTTAAAGAAGACGTTTGTAGAAACCAACCGACCATGGAAGTACTCCTGGAAGGACATTAGGCAGGGAGTGCTGGAGCTCTCGTTTCTCCTGTCACTGTCCCCTCTCTCCGATCTTTGTCTCGTCTACCATACGAGTAGATCAGCATGCTCTCAAAATCACTTCTCCCTCTATTCTTCACGACAGTACACTCATACATTTCACATATTAACAATCCAAGATTATTTTAAAAGGTAATGGAAACGGCAGCATGGCCTTAGACCTTGATTTTTGATATCTCAGACTCGATTTGTTTTTGTTTTTCAGCGTAGCAATTACGTTTGAAGCATTCGTAAGTCTACTACTGTACATTACAATTTGTTTAATCTTCTGCAAAACAGTGGTTTTGCTGCTCGTTTGGTCACCATCGTCATATATACAGAATATATCCTTTGGTAACCTTTAGTTTGCTTCAATCCGAATTTTTCATTCTGACCAAGGTAAAGCTTTTCACTCCACCTTACACCTACAATTTAACGTGGAATCCGAACCACACCCCAGTAGTAACCCATCGTCTTAACTACTAGACTACCCATTTATTACCAACCAATTTTTGTATGAAAGGATGAACAGCCTAGTTTGGTTGCACGCAGCCTGTAGTCCCTGGGTCTTGATTTTGGGAGCCGATGAATTCTTAGTCAGCGACGATAACCACCACCAGAGGCACAACGATCTATATACAGTACATATATATAATCCTCAAGCGTAACGTCCTCCTCCCTAAATAACAGACCAGAAACAAATAAACCAGTCCTGATAATGACCAACATCCTACACAACAAGACCACCTAAGTTTATTTTATACAATTACACAATGACTGTAGTACACTGACGAAACAGATTGCAAACTACAATACCTACAAAAATTTAGCTCTGGAAGCAAAGATACCTTACGCTTAACGGAAATACACTCGCACTGTCTTTCGGAAACCATCTTGGAGGTAAAGATGCAAGTATAACAACACTAGGTGCAATTTTAGGTTTACCTTTAATAAGTAAATAAATGCAAACCATTTAAAAAAAAAAAAAAAACCATGAACCCATTTGATAGATACGTATTTTACAAAATTTAAGGTGTATATAAGGACTTACAACACACATTATTCCCCTCAAACCAATTGCGGCGCATTGTAATTAGAGGGTACCCGAGTGGGTTTCAGTTAATTATTCCTTTTCGACCGAAGAAATGATGTTTATGCGTTTTACACACACTTGGGATAGGAATACTCTAAATACTGTAAATACTCCATATAATTTTCAACGAGAAACTATTAAACAATGAATAAATTCTAAACGTACGCTACAAAGTTTATACAAGTTTAAAAAAAATACATTTGTAATGAGAATCCTCTGGTCCGGAGAGTCTACAAGTACAAAAGTTTACTTTCAAAAAGTAATCGAGTAATGCATAACTACTTTTCAGTGTTAAGTCGTACCAACATTCACGTTGTTAGCATTTTCAGACGAAGTGCCCGCTTCCTTCAAGTTCTCTTCTAGAATCTTTCAAGAAACGAAACTCTTTCCTCGAGATTACTTGGTTTGGTACATGGTTCTTTGTCCAACAGTGTTGGACAACTCTGAAAAAAGATTACAGTTTGTTAATATTTAAAACAGATTTAATACTCTAGAATTTAAGAAAATTTCAGCATTTCTTACCGTGACTCAGCATGGAGATGAAAGGAAGCAAGGGTACAAGAGCATCTCTTCAAATTTTTTAACAACTCCTACAATCACTTTTTGCCGAGCATTTACATAAACACTGCTGCTTATATGAAGAACGAGCTTATAAGTAACATATACAGCTGCTTTAGATTTCATGACCATCACTCCGGCTTGTTCTTTAACTTTAGGTAATGTTGCCTCCGCTACTTCAATTACACTCAGTGTTGCACCAACTGCTGTCGGAGTGGGCAACCTTAAAGTCTTCATTAGTATCCCTTCTTCAGTTGGTTTAATCTGCAGTCTTTTAAGGAAGTTAGACAACCAGTGTTCCACAACATTTACCTGAAAATTTGTAAATTTAAAATTAACCAAGATTAAAGATCATACGATTACTTAACTTAATGCCCATATAATAATTTAAGCCTCACCATATCCTTCGCCGATAAGCTTTGTGCATCAGTGACAATTTCTCCTTTGAGCTGCGCAACCCGTTTGGCAATTTTAACAATCCTTATTTTTATTTTGGAAGCAATGCAAGCCATTCGTTTGACAATTTCCTTTTCAGCTGAAGAGGGAGATTAAAATTATTTTTTCCCACTCATTTCTTTCCGTACCCTAGAATTAGAAATCCGGAAGGGAGAATCTGAGGAAGAAACTAACGTATACACTAATTTTTCCTAGCTTAAGGTTCTCACTTCCTTTTATAGAAAATACCAAAACCAGCAATTGCTTAACTTCATCTTCCAAATTTGGAAGTCTACTTTGATTACTGACAGACCACAGACGAGAATGCGAGATAGAGTACGTAGTTACTAGGAGAGTGAATTACCAGTTGTAGTAGAGGACTCCCTACTCGTCAGCAGGAAGTGCATAATCTATCATATGATCCAACTTGTTCAGCATTCTGTTCGTTAAAGAGACCTCTTCAGTACACTTAGTTTGATACGATATAAAGGGAAGATTTATCTGAAATACATTAAAAATCAAGGTTTATCTAGAACTTTGCATGGAACAAGAGTTCTACCGACTTAAGATCATGCTGGATAAAAACATGGCAAGAAATCATTGGTTTCAAAGAACCAAATCTAAAAACGATAGTGCTTAATTTTCCATTGATCACTTCCAGTTCTTAAATAAACGGACTTTCACGTTTAGTTGTGAAAGTCACTTTGAAACAAGTAAGTTCAAGTTCTACCTGTGTGGCATTTTTGATAATCGGCAAAGCAGCTTCAATTTTGTCCAAACTTCCAAAAGCCAATTTGGCCAAGTATTCATAAGGTACAACTTTCTTAGAAAAGTTCAATGCAGTTCCCGTTACTCTTTTTAAGCTTCTTTCAGTTCCATTAAGAAATGATCCAACATTTTTGTTTATACCCTGCAAGTATAAAAATCTAAAAAATAAGATTACTTTAAATAAAAAGTGGATCACCTGAAGATCAGGGCCTCCTTTAGTTAGCTTTATAAAGCTAAGAACGGAAGTATAAATGACCTGACGTAAACAATCGTCAAGGGCGTACAGTTGAACTAACGATTGGTCAGGGAGTTATATTTTCCGTTAACCATATAAGGTGAAAGAAAGCTGCGGACCCTTAAGAGTCAAGTGATCCAATAAAGTTGTGGTTTCAAATTACAACACTTCAATTTGGTCTACCTTTACATAGTTATACTTCGAGCTTATGTAGGATAATGTGTCGGCTACCAGTGGTATTAAACTTGCTCGACGGAGGAAGGAATCACACGCTTCCATCTGCAAGTTAATAAATTTCAAGGAATGTGTACAGTAAAAATTTTAACTAATTTAACCAAGTTAAACTCATTTTGAAACTATAAAAATGAGGGGGGGGGGGGGTACAAATGTCATTGAAAATTAAAACCAACTGAAATCGGAACCAATTGTTCAAGAACCACTACACTAAAAGATATAGCCGAACACAGTTCTTAAAAATTGCGCGTAACTAGCTCAGTAGTAATTTAGAGAAAATTACAACGCAACATTTTTATTTCAATGTTTAAGAAAAAATGCCAAGTCATTAAAAAATCCTGAAACTATAAATCTCAAGCTTCAGGAAAATTTAAAAAGCAAGTAGCCAATTAAAAAAAGTTAATCAAATCACCATAAGACTGCTAAAGTTATTACGTACTCAGAGAACGTAACATGCATTGGAGACTAGTAACTACACATGCACCTTGAAGTAGAAAAATAAATTTAAATTTACTACTCCAAAACAAAGTTCCTGAAAACCTTCCACTGCAAATACAAAACCATATCGTTAAATATAAACTAGATTAAATCTATCAAGCATTATGCATCATACACCAAATAGAAATCCAATCGCTCAAGCCAAACTACACTCCTCAACCAAAATTAAAAAACTATAACTACTTAACTTCGCCAGAAGAAGACACAAATTATAAATCGCATACTCATTAAAACAAATCAAAGTTAAAATAAATTACTTCGACTACACTAATCTCATTGTTGCAAATCATTTTCAACAAATACTTCTTTATTATATAAATGCTCTACCCTAACTAATTTAGTGAAGTATTTCATTTCTGTTATAAGTTATGAATTATATATGGTTTCGAGTGTTCTTCAAAGTGGATAATTAATTTGGTTGGTTGGTTGGATTTTTTTTGTTTGTTTGTTTGCTTATCGATGATTTTATTTCTAAATGGAGTAAATAGTGATTATTTTGAATGAGGATGAGAGGCTGTGTCACGTAAGCAGTAAATAACTAATTAACAATTTCTAAAATGGATAACATGATATATATATATATATATATATATATATATATATATATATATATATATATATATACTATTCTATATATATTTCGCCTGTCTGTTTGTCTGTCCTTTATGCAAACCGTTTGACCTAGAGCTACCAAATTTGGCATGGGAACCTCTTATGGGATGAAGAATGTCAACACAGAGTCGGTCAGCCTGTCTGTTTGGGCCCGAAGGCCCCAGTATCGCGATTAAACTACAGAAAAGAACGCAGCCGTGAAATTGAGCTGAGGTGGGTAATTGGGGGAGAGGGGTGGTTATTGGGAGAGGGATGGGGGTAATGGGGTAACCACGACTAAACTACAGAAAAGAACGCAGCCGTGAAAATTTTTATTATTTGGTCAATAAAACTATAGAAAAGAACACAGTCATGAAAATCTTGAGCTTCACATATAATTATTTTTTAGGACGACTTCAAACCGTTTGACCTAGAGCTACCAAATTTGGCACGGGAACCTCTTATGGGATGAAGAATTAAGATAAATCATTTTAATCAAATTTAGCCTTTTGTCTTAAACTTTATTTTATTTAAACTGGGGATCTAATGTGAAATTTATTCCGGCCAACGCCGGGTACCTCAGCTAGTATATATATATATATATATATATATATATATATATATATAATATATATATATTCTCGGTAAAAATACTTCCTTCATTATGGTAGTGTGCAACCAGACTAATTCAGAAAACTATATAAACACACGTAGGAGGGTTAAGTCCTTAATTAGATCAGCTGAACGTGATGAAGAAGCTAGTGTTGGCTCACTCTTTAAAGTTAACCCTAAAAAGATTTTTGCACATGTTAATAGCAGAAAGCCAATTAAAAGTTCTGTAGGTCGCCTAAAAGATAGAAATGGCGGACTGAAATTCAGTGATAAATATATAGCTAATAAGTTAAACGAGTTCTTCGTTACAGTCTTCACGGAGGAAGACTCAAGTGAAGTGCCATATCCTCGGATTACGTATGACGGTGACCATCCCATAGAGACCATAAGTTTTACGAGAGATGAAGTACATCAACTAATTGACAAGATGAATAACTACAAATCACCTGGTCATCACCTGTCCCGACTTATTTCTTCCAAGGGTAATAAAATAGATTAACTACAATGTTGCTGACGACTAAATAACCATATTCAAACAATGAATCGAGTTAGGGAAAGTTCCAACCGACTGTAAGTTAGCAAATGTAACACCAATCTTTAAAAAGGGTATTTAATCCTTATAATTACTATTTGATCAGTTTAACATCAACTCTCGGCAAACTGTTGGAATCCATCATTACAGAACGTATTGTGTATCACCTTGAATCTAACAATCTAATTTTTATTGTCAACATGAATTTAGGCGAAAATAGATCTTGTCTGACAAACCTGTTAGAGTTTTTCTACAATGTGCATATTCTATACCAAGGGTCACCAACATTTTTTTTATTCACCAACCACTTTTACGATTTTTTGAAAATTAAAAAAGCTTATCGCCCACCTTAGATCAAAAAGAATAAATCAACATAATCGATAAAATAAATAATGAAATAAATGTTTAATTACCTTTAATGTGAGCCCACTAGTGGGCGCTACCTCCCAGGTTGGTGATCCTTGCTCTATACGATGTAAGTAGAGCAATAGATATAATGTATCTCGACTTTCAAAAAGCCTTTGACAAAGTTCCTCACGCGAGATTGATGGCTAAAGTTAGAGGACTAGGAATCACCGGGCTCCTTTCCAGCTGGATTAAAGATTGGTTAAAAGATAGAAAGCAGAGAGTGGTAATAAATGGAGTGGCTTCGGAGTGGGCGCCCGTCACCAGTAGTGTCCCACAGTGCTTCGTTTTGGGTACTTTACCTTTTATTAACTGCAGTATATTAACGATATAGACGTCGGGCTCCTAAGTACAATTTACAAATTTGCAGACGATACGAAATTAGTAAGAAGTATAGGTAATGAGGAGGATGTAAGAACGCTTCAAAATGATTTTGACAGGTTGGGCGAATGGTCTGTTACATGGCAGACGCCAATCAACTTGGACAAATGTAAGGTAATGCACATAGGCTACAAAAACCTGAAGTTCAATTATTCTCTCTTGGGAAGAAATTTGGGAGCTATTGAAGAATAGGGACCCCAGCCTTGTTCAGTTAGGCTTATAAGGATAACTAACGAAAATATCACGACCTAACCTAACCAATCGTTAGGTTAACTGTACGCCCTTGACGATTGGTTAGGGTAGGTCATGATATTTTCGTTAGTTAGCCTTAAAAAACTAACTAAAGAAGGCTGGGGTCCCTATTCTTCAATAGCTCCGAAATTTGACTGAGACCGATCTAGAGAAAGACTTAGGAGTCTATATCAGTAATGATCTCAAATTGTCAAAGCACTGTGCAGAAGTCGAAAAGAGGGCCTTAAAAATATTAAGTTATATTGAAAGACAGTTCCAGTTTAGGAACAAGGAGACTGTAATGTCTTTATAATTCTTTAGTCAGACCTCAACTCGAATATTGTTTGCAGATTTGATCTTCGTCCTTTAGGAAGGATATAGAATGGTTGGAAAGGGTACAAGCAAGGGCTACAAAATTGATCCCTTCAATGAGAATGCAAAACTACCAACGGAGATTGGAGCGACTAAATCTGTTTACCTTAGAGACGAGGAGGTTGCGGGGTCAGCTTATTCAAGTTTTCAGGATGCTCAGTGGAATAGAGGGTAGAGTACAGGAACTTATTCTCATTTAATACCAATCCAACAAGAAATAGTCGGTTTAAACTGGAACTAAAAACATTTAGTACTCTCTATCTGCGGCAATTTTTTCTCCTATAAAATAGTTAATATCTGGAACCAACTTCCCTCTGTTGTTGTTTCCAGCCAAGTGTAAATATGTTTAAAAACAGGCTGGACAAAGTACTGAACACATGGTTTAAGACTAAAACATAACGTAATTCTGCAGGAGTTCGTCTGCGCGGTTTCTATGTGTGCATGCGTAATTATAGAGCTATCTTGTATATTCTTCACTTTCGTGTAAAAATTCCTTGTCTAGTTTTCCAGGGTCGACGTGTTTTCTTCAACCTTTTCCCGTACCTGCCTCTGCCAGGGAGGGAGGAGGAGGAGGGTGGGAAGAAAGCTTTACACTTTTCTATAGAGTTTTCTACCACTGCTAGAACAGTTGAAAAAAAATGAACTTGTTTAATAACAGGAACCTCCCAAAGTGGACCGGAAGGTCTTCAAGGCTTCCTCTTGCCCCTTTGTGTTTCTTTTTCCTTCGTGGTTTATTCATCATATATATATATATATATATATATATATATATATATATATAATTTATATATATATTTATATATACAGGGTGTCCGAGAATTATCTGTACAATATTTGGTGTTATTAAAAGTCAACCATGAAGTGTAGAAATTCCATTGTTATCCCATTTTACAGAGAATCTCATTAAGTTTTTTCTGATATGAAGTTTTGACAAGTTTTTTAGAAATTCCAGTGTGTCCGAACATTATCTGTACAATTTCATCTTTTAATAAAATTCTTGATAACACACGTAAAATTCTTAAACAAGATTATTTAGAATCTGTATTTTCAAAAGTTTCTTTTATTAAAGTAACGTTGTTACAAACATTCGATATGTGCACCATTAGTGATTCGCAAAACATCCAATCGATACTCCAAATGTTGCCATGTACGCTGCAGCATATCCACATCAATTCGCTCAATAGCAGCTGTGATTCTTGCTTTTAAATCATCAATGTCTGTCACCCGCGTACATTTCTAAAACACTTGTCAAAACGTGGTATCAGAAAAAACTTAATGAGATTCTCTGTAAAATGGGACAACACTGGAATTTCTACACTTCAGGTTGACTTTTAATAACAGCCAAAAATTGTACAGATAATTCTCGGACACCCGGTGTATATACAATTTATATATATATTTATATATATATAATAATTATATATATATTTATATATAATTATCTTGGTCTTTTCCGTTCTACCCCAGCAACAAAAAATGAAATTATATATTATTTTCTACTGTAGTTTTACTTGCTGAATTCAATAATATATCTTATTTTGGAGAAATTAATAACAGTTATAGTCCGTTTATTTTATTTAAAAGTAGATTGCATTTAAGATTTCAATAAAAATGCCCTTTCCTTTTTGTCTTCTCCACAGAAATTCACATAAATAAGAATCTATCATATTTCTAGATGTTCCCCCAATGTCTCTCGTTCCTTTGTTTAGCTAAATCAACTGTACGCACTTGACGATTGGTTAGGTTAGGTCGTGATATTTTCGTTAGTTAGCCTTATAAGGTTAACTAAAGAAAGCTGGGGTAGAACGTTATTTCCTTAACTATGTTTATGAAATTCCATTTATCATCCATAACTATCTTCCAAAGAGAAAATTAATAATTATAACCATAACTAATTAAAGCACGAATACTTTCTCCAAAATAAGATATGTATTATTGAATTCAGCAAGTAAAACTACACTAGAAATTGTTGCTGGGGTAGAACGTAAAAGCTCCTCCTTTTAGAGACCAAGAATGTACAAACCAAGCGACCATGGAAGTACTCCTGGGAGGACATTCGGCAGGGAGTGCTGGAACTCTCGTTTCTCCTGTCACTGTCCTCTATCCGATCTTTGTCTCGTCTACTATACGAGTAGATCAGCATCCTCTCAAAATCGCTTCTCCCTCTATTCACAATACATATACATTTTACACACTAAACCTTCAGAATTTATTAAAAAGGTAATGGAAACGGCATCATGGCCTTAGACCTTGATTTTTTATCTTATATTGGTGCGCGCGCGCGTAGGGGTTTCATTTTTGCGGGAGTTTGTCCTTCCTACACAACTATAACGAACTACCCGAAATTAGTTTTTCCGATTTAAAATAACTTTCCATCGTAGCAATTAGGTTTGAAGCATTCGTAAAAGTCAATTACATTACAATTTGTTCACTAACAAAATAGTGGTTTTGCTGCTCAAGTTTATCACCATCGACATACATAATATATCCTTTGATAACCTCTTGTTTGCTTCTGCCCAAATTTTTCATCCTGACGAAGATAAACCTTTCCAATCCACCTTAGACCTACAGTTTAACGTGGAATCAGAACCACGCCCCCACCAGTACCCTAGTGTCTTAACCACTAGACTGCCCAGAGTACCCATTTATCTACCAACCACTTGTGTGAAAGGATGAACAGCAGTTTGCTGCACGCCTGCCGTCGCCGCGTCTCGATCCTGGGGCCCATAGATTCTTAGTCAGCGACGCTAACCACCACCAACACCGAATCGATCTATATGCAGTACATATATATATAATCCTCAAGCGCAACGACCTCCTCCCCAAATAACAAACCAGAGACTAATAAACTAGTCCTGATAATGACCAACATCCTACAAGACCATCTAAGTTTACTATATACAATTACACAATGACTGTAGTACACTGACGAAACATTGAAAACTACAATACCAACAAAATTCAGCTCTGGAAACTAACAGATACTTTACCCTTAACGGAAACACACTTGCACTGCATTTGGGAAACCATCTTGACAGCAAAGATACAAGTATCATAACATTAGCTGCAATTTTAAGTTTACCAAAAAAAAAAAAACTACCATGAACCCATTTGATAGAGGAGTTCTTAACAAAACTTAAGGTGTATAGAGGGACAACACTTTCATTACTGCCTCAAACCAATTGCGGCGCATTGTAATTAGAAGGTAACCGAGTGGGGTTCAATTAATTATTCCTTTTCGACCGAGGCAACGATGGTTACGAGTTTTATAAACACTTGGGATAGGAATACTCTGAATATTATATTTAGTATTTATAAAACACTAGTAAACATTAATAACTTTCAAACATACGTTACAAAGTTTATAAAAGTTTAAAACAATACATTTGTAACGAGAATCCTCTGGTCGAGAGAGTCCTTACAAGTACAATAGTTTACTTCAAAAGAAAGAGTAATGCATAACCGTTTTTCAATGTTCAATCGTAGCACCAATTATTATGTTAGCATTTTCAGAGCAAGTGTCCGCTTCCTTCAAGTTCTCTTCTGGAATCTTTTCAAGAAACAAAAGTTTCTCCACGAGGTCACTTGGTTTGGTACATAGTTCTTCGTCCGACAAAGTTGGAGAGCCCTGAAACAAAGATTACAGTTTGTTAATGGTTAAACATTTTAATACTCTATAATTAAGAAAACTCAGAATTTCTTACCGTGATTCTCAGCATGGAGCTAAAAGGAAGCAAGGGTACAAGACATCGCATTCAAATTTTTTAACAATTCCGACAACTACAATCACTTTTCGCCGAGCATTTACATAAACACTGCTGCTTATATGAAAACGAGCTTATAAGTAGCATATACAACTGCTTTAGATTTCATGACCATCACTTCTGCTTGTTCTTTAACTTTGGGTAATGTTGCCTCCGCTCCTTCAATTACACTCAATGTTGCACCAACTGCTATCCGAATGGGCAACCTTAAAGTTTTCATTAGTATCCCTTCTTCAGTTGGTTTAATCTGCAGTCTTTTATGCAAGTTAGACAACCAGTGTTCCACAACATTTACCTGAAAATTTTTAAATTTAAAAAAATTAACCAATATTAAAGATCATTCGATTACTTAAACTCAATGCGCATATATAATTTTAAGCCTCACCATATCCTTCGCCGATAAGCTTTGTGCATCAGTGACAATTTCTCTTTTGTGCTGCGCAACCCGTTTGGCAACTTTAAGAACTCTTATTTTTATTTTGGAAGCAATGGAAGACATTGCAATGACAATTTCTTTTTCAGCTGAAGAGGAATTAAAATTATTTTTTCCCACTCATTTCTTTTCGTATAATAGAATTAGAAATCCGCAATGGGGAATCTGAGGAAGAAACTAACGTATACACTAATTTTTCCTAGCTTAAGGTTCTCACTTCCTTTTAGAAAAAAGTAGCAAAACCCGCAATTGCTTAACTTCATCTTCCAAATTTGGAAGTCTTTGATTACTAACAGACCACAGACGAGAATGCGAGATAGAATACGTGAATTACCAGTTTTAGCAGAGGACTCAGACTCTTCAGCAGGAAGGGCATAATCTATCATATGATCCAACTTGTTCAGCATTCTGTTCGTTAAAGAGACCTCTTCACTGCACTTAGTTTGATACGATTTAAAGGGAAGATTTATCTGAAATAAATTAAAAATCAAGGTTTTTATCTAGAACTTTGCATGGAACAAGATATCTTCCACTGACTTAAAATCATGCTGGATAAAAACAGACCAAGAAATCATTGGTTTTAAAGAACCAAGTCTAAAAACAACAATGCTTAAATTTTCCATTGATCACTTAAAGTTAAATAAACTTGGAATTTCACGTTTAGTTCTGAAAGTCACTGAAATAAGTAAATTCAAGTTCTACCTGTGTGGCATTTTTGATAATCGGCAGAGCAGCTCCAATTTTGTCCAAACTTCCACAAGCCAATTTGTCCAAGTATTCATAAGGTACAACTTTCTTAGAGAAGTTAAATGCAGTTCGCGTTATTGTTTTTAAGCCTCTTTCAGTTTCATTAAGAAATGATCCAACAGTTTTGTTTGTACCCTGCAAGTACAAAAATCTTAAATAAGAGTACTTTAAATAAAAAGTGGATCACCTGAAGATCAGGGCCTCCTTTAGTTAGCTTTATAAAGCGAAGAACGGAAATATAAACGACCTAGCCTAAACAATCGTCAAGGGCGTACAGTTGACCTAACGATTGGTCAGGTTAGATAGTTCTATTTTCCATTAGTTAGCCTTATAAGGTTAAAGAAAGCTGGGGACCCTTAACTTCAGGTGATCCAATAAATTTGTGGTTTCAAATTACAACACTCCAATTGGGTCTACCTTTACATAGTTATACTTCGAACTTATGTAGGATAATGTGTCGGCTACCAGTGGTATTGAACTTGCTCGATGGAGAAAGGAATCACACGCTTCCATCTGCAAATTAATTAATTTCAAGGAATGTGTAGAGTAGAGAGCAACTAATTTAATAAATTTAGTAAACTCATTTTGAAGTTAGGAAAAGAAAAAAAAAATAGGGAGGGGAGAGAGTAAAAATAACATTGAAAATTGAAACTAATTTAAATCAGAACAAATTGTTCAAGAATCACTCACTAAAAGATTAGCCGAACAGCAGTTCTTAAAACTGCGCGTAACAAGCTCAGTAGTAATTTATAGTTAATTACAACGCAAAATATTTTTATTTCAAATCTTTAAAAAAAATAATACAAAGTTATTAAAAAAACCCTGAAGCTATAAGTCTCAAGCTTCAGGAAAATTTAAAAGCAAGTAGCGAATTAAAAAAATTAATCAAGTCACCATAAGACTGCTAAAATTAACACGTACTGAAAGAACTTCACATGCATTGAAGACTAACTGCACATGCATCTTGAAGTAAAAGAAAATTAGTTTAAAGTTACCACTCCAAAACAAAGTTTCTAAAAACCTTCCACTGCAAAGACAACCATATCGTTAAATATAAGCCAAATTAAATCTATCAAGCATTATGCATCATCTACCAAATAGAAGTTCGATCGCTCAAGTCAAACTACACTCCCCATCAAAATTAACAACCTATAACTCCTTAAAAACTTCACCAGCAAAACACACAAATTATAAATCGCATATCCATTAAAACAAATCAAGTTAAAATAAATTACCTCAATTAGACTCGACTCGTTATTGCAAACCATTTTTCATAAATACTTCTTTATGATATAAAGACTCTTTCTTAACTAGTTCAGTGAAGCATTTCATTTCTGTTATAAGTTATGAATTATATATGGGTTCGAATGTTCATCAAAGTGGATAATTAAGTTGGTCGGTTGGTTGGATTTTTTTTGTTTGTTTGTTTGCTTATCGATGATTTTATTTCTAAATGGAGTACATAGTGATTATTTTGAATGAGGATGAGAGGCTGTGTCACGTAAGCAGTAAATAACTAATTAACAATTTCTAAAATGGATAACATGATATATATATATATACAGCGTGTCCCAAAGAAATGTATACCCACTTTGTTCGATAATACTAGCTATGAGGATAATAAATATATTACTGTTTATATGTTTTTTAATAAAGAATTTTCTCCTGAATCTAAATATGTAATTACTTTTATTAAAATTGAAGAACAAAAACGTTACAGATGTTTAAATTAGAATTATTATTTTCGAGACTTCATGTGCGATATTTTCTAATATTTTTTTTTATGGCCTGGCCTGCCTTTTAACCGACTGTTTTCAGAACTTATGTTTAGTGCCTAGCTTAGCCTAACCATTTCGTTGAGTTTAATTAGGCAAGACTACAGTTTTGCTCTAACCTTATCTAACATCTTATAACTCTGCGACGTTTGTTCTTTTCTAACGACAATTTGAACATCTTAGATAAAGTGTCATTTAACCATGGAATTTGTAAATTTTTTGAATTAACTAATAATTACAACATTTATGCTTCAATATCAACACTAAACATAAGTATCTCAAAACAGTCGGTTAAAATATTTGAAAATATCGCACATGAAGTCTCGAAAATAATAATTATAATTTACACAAACTATGCTCATCTTCAGGCAAAAATTCTAAAAAGTTAAAAACAGAATATTAAAAACCATAATGACAAATATAAACAAAATAAAGTAGGGAAAAATTCACAAGCTTTAAAAACAATGGAAGTCACTAAAAAATTCTAAATAGTTAAAAACAATTAAAAGCCACAATGACAATTATAAAACAATAGGGAAAAATTCACAAGCTTCAAAACAATGAAAGTGACAACCAAAAAACAATGAATAACAGTTAGTTTTTTGGGTTTTACATTTTGTATTTTATAACTGTTATTCATTGTTTTTTTGGTGTCACTTTCATTGTTTTGAAGCTTGTGAATTTTTCCCTATTGTTTTATAATTGTCATTGTGGCTTTTAATTGTTTTTAACTATTTAGAATTTTTTAGTGACTTTCATTGTGACTTCATTTTGGTAGTGTGCAACCAGACTAATTCAGAAAACTATATAAACCTACGTAGGAAGGTTAAGTCCTTAATTAGATCAGCTTAGCGTGATGAAGAAGCTAGTGTTGGCTCACTCTTTAAAGTTAACCCTAAAAAAATTGGTGCTCATGTTAATAGCAGAAAGCCAATTAAAAGTCCTGTAGGTCGTCTAAAAGATAGAAATAGCGGACTGAAATTCAGTGATAAATATATAGCTAATAAGTTAAACGAGTTCTTCGTTGCAGGCTTCACGGAGGAAGACTCAAGTGAAGTGCTAAATCCTCGGATTACGTATGACGGTCACCGTCCCATAGAGACCATAAGTTTTATGAGAGATGAAGTACATCAACTAATTGACAAGATGAATAAATACGAATCACCTGGTCATCACCTGTCCCGACTTATTTCTTCCAAGGGTATTAAAACAGGTTAACTACAATGTGGCTGACGACTTACAGTAGTAACCATATTCAAACAATAAATCGAGTTAGGGAAAGTTCCAACCGACTGGAAGTTAGTAAATGTAACACCAATCTTTAAAAAGAGTATTTAATCCTTGTAATTACCACCTGATCAGTTTAACATCAACTGTCGGCAAACTGTTGTAATCCATCATTACAGAACGTATTGTGTATCACCTTGAATCTAATAATCTAATTTGTTATTCTCAACATGAATTTAGACGACATAGATCTTGTCTGACAAACCTGTTAGAGTTTTTCCATAATGTGCATACTCTATACGATGTAAGTAGAGCAATAGATATAATGTATCTCGACTTTCAAAAAGCCTTTGACAAAGTTCCTCACGCGAGATTGATGGCTAAAGTTAGAGGACTAGGAATCACCGAGCTCGTTTCCAGCTGGATTAAAGATTGGTTAAAAGATAGAAAGCAGGGAGTGGTAATAAATGGAGTGGCTTCGGAGTGGGCGCCCGTCACCAGTGGTGTTCCACAGGGCTTCGTTCTGGGTCCTTTACTTTTTATTATCTACAGTATATTAACGATATAGACGTCGGGCTCCTAAGTACAATTTACAAATTTGCAGACGATACGAAATTACGAAGAAGTATAGGTAATGAGGAGGATGTAAGAAAGCTTCAAAATGATCTTGACAGGTTGGGCAAATGGTCTGCTACTTGGCAGAGGCCATTCAACTTGGACAAATATAAGGTAATGCACATAGGCTACAAAAATCTGAAGTTCGATTATTCTCTCTTTGGAAGAAATTTGACTGAGACCGATCTAGAGAAAGACTTGGGCGTCTATATGAGTAATGATCTCAAATTGTCAAAGCACTGTGCAAAAGTCGAAAAGAGGGCCTTAAAAATATTAAGTTATATTAAAAGACAGTTCCAGTTTCGGAACAAGGAGACTGTAATGTCTCTTTATAATTCATTAGTCGGACCTCAACTCGAATATTGTGCGCAGATTTGGTCTTCGTCCTTTAGGAAGGATATAGAATGGTTGGAAAGGGTACAAGCAAGGGCTACGAAATTGATCCCTTCAATGAGAATGCAAAACTACCAACGGAGATTGGAGCGCCTAAATCTGTTTACCTTAGAGACGAGGAGGTTGCGCGGTCAGCTTATTCAAGTTTTCAGGATGCTCGTGGAATAGAGGGTAGACTAAAGGAATTTATTCTCATTTAATACCAATCCAACGAGAAATAATGGGTTTAAACTGGAACTAAAAACATTTAGTACTCTCTATCTGCGGCAATTTTTTCTCCTATAAAATAGTTAATATCTGGAACCAACTTCCCTCAGAAGTTGCTTCCAGCCAAGTGTAAATATGTTTAAAAATAGGCTGGACAAAGTACTGAACACATGGTTTAAGACTAAAACATAACGTAATTATGCAGGAGTTCGTCTGCGCGGTTTCTGTGTGTGCATGCGTAATTATAGAGCTATCTTGCATATTCTTCACTTTCGTGTAAAAATTCCTTGTCTACATTTCCAGGGTCGACGTGTTTTCTTCAACCTTTTCCCGTACCTGCCTCTGCCAGGGAGGGAGGAGGAGGAGGGTGGGAAGAAAGCTTTACACTTTTCTATAGAGTTTTCTACCACTGCTAGAACAGTTGAAAAAAAAAAAAATGAACTTGTTTAATAACAGGAACCTCCCAAAGTGGACCGGAAGGTCTTCAAGGATTCCTCTTGCCGTTGTAATTCATATATATATATATATTTTTTTTTTAGGCTCTTTTCCGTTTTACCCCAGCAACAAAAAATGAAATTATATATTATTTTCTACTGTAGTTTTACTTGCTGAATTCAATAATATATATCTTATTTTGGAGAAATTAATAACAAGTGTGTTATTGTCCGTTTATTTTATTTAAAAGTAGATATTGCATTTAAGATTTCAATAAAAATGTACTTTCCTTTTTGTCTTCTCCACAGAAATTCACATAAATAAGAATCTACCATATTTCTAGATGTTCCCCAATGTCTTGTTCATTTGTTTAACTAAATCAACTGTACGCCCTTGACGATTGGTTAGGTTGTCATATTTTCGTTAGTTAGCGCGCGCGCGCGTAGGGGGTTCATTTTTGCGCGAGTTTGTCCTTACTACACAACTACAACGAACTACCCGAAAGAAAGAAAGAAAGAAAGCAAGAAGATTTCTGTATTGAATTTTAGACATATTTCTAGTGAAAATAAAAGAAAGAGAAGAAACAGAGTCCATATTAGAACAATTTAGCAGAGAGGAGGGCAATTCATTTTCAGAACTCCAACAAAGAGAGCAAGACAAAATTGCATATTTGTTTATAAAGATTTGTTTATAAAAAACGTCTGAACAGGTACAGTAGCTAGAACAACGTGAAAAAAGTGTTAGCAGCTGACGAGGAAGCTTCTAAACAGTGGCTGCATCCTCCAGCGCAGGACACGTCAACGCGAAGAAGCGACGTCAAACCAAAACATCAACGCGCTGGTGGCCAAACTTCCTCAAATCTCCGTGCAGCGGGCTGTCTACGGTTGGCCAGACTGGCAGTCGACGGCCTGTTGCGTGGCACGGTCAGAGTGCCGATCGGCTCCCGGGGCCGGACCTATTCTCAGCGTGCTATTTTTTCAATTACAGGGAACAATTGCGTGCTCCCCGAACTACTCTTACTCTCTGGCGACATTAAGACTAATCCAGGCCCCACTACAACTTACACATGTCACCATACACAAAGACATAGACACAATAGTACCATGAGACACATACAGAAGTATAATATTAACATATTACAGTACAACGTAGATGGCCTCACAAACAAAATCATGCAGCTTAGGGAATTCGTACACAAACAAAACATTCACATAGCACTTATACAAGAAACAAAACTAAAACGCACACACAAAACACCCACCATCCCTGACTTCACGGCGATCCGTCAAGATCGTACTGGGGGTAACGGGGGTGGACTCATCACTTACATACGTAAAAGCATTAGCTACACTGATGCTACCCAAAACATTACAAACACAATCCAAGCAGATAACACGATAGAAATACAGGCAGTTAACATTAAAACACGCGCAAAACACAACACCACACTAATCAACATTTACATCCCACCAGATAGTTCACCTCAGGTGCCAGCCAATTACAATCCACAGTTACACAATCTTGCCTCTCTCACTAATGTCATCTTAGGAGGAGACTTCAACGCCAAAGACACTAGTTGGTACCTGCACAACCAAAACAACACCAGAGGCGCCAACATAGCCACACAACTAAACAGCCTCTTCATTCTTAACAATACAGAAGAACATACACACATACCACATCAAGCAGGATACTCAAACTCCTCCCCAGACATAACGTTCTGTTCCCCCTCACTAGCAACACATACACAATGGAGAACAGAAAAACAACTGTCATCAGACCACCTGCCCATCATCATTACAACACATTCTACACTCTGCCCCAACAGCCTTAGGCACACTTACAGAAATTACAAGAAAGCTGATTGGGAACAGTTCAAAATACAGACTGAGGAACAATTCACCACATTAACAGCACACCCATCATAAACATCGATACAACACTCAAGACATTTAATCAGATTATCAATAATGCAAACAAATACATACCCAAGGGCAACATTAGGAAATACAACCCAAATTACACTAGAGAAATAGCCCACCTCATAAGGCAACGTAACAACCTCAAATATAACACACAAACACCACACACAGAAGCCATAAAACAGCAGATACAACAGCTCAACACAGAAATAAACAACAAACTCAAAGAAAAACAAACAGAAACATTCAGGGAATTCATAACAACACTAAACCACTCCACAGATACATACAGGCTATACAAGACTATAAACAGCATTACCCACTCTAACAGCGGCATTCACACCTCACACGCGGCTATCTGTCGCAGCCAAATAATATCCCAACATACACACAACAAGCTAACATTCTAGTTAATCACTACGCAAAGATAAGTCACTTAAACAGAGACAACAACCAGAAACATGCAGACAGACAAACAGCCAGACACAAGAAAACCTACAGACTCGACATGACCATTACACCCTTCAATACAGACCAGACCACCAAGATCATCAAAAACATTAAGAATTCGAAGGCTACTGGACCAGACAACATATCTAACATACACCTTAAACACTTGGGCCCACAAGGAATATTAGCTCTCACAAATATCAGCACATATTCATACCAACACTGTATTATTCCTGACATATGGAAACAAGGTAAAATTATTACACTACTCAAACCAAACAAAAATCCAACAGAACCAGCTTCCTATAGACCCATTACTTTACTATGCACACCTTCCAAAGTAACAGAAAGACTAATCTTACAAATCACCAACCCACACATACCACTATCGCTTACTCAACATGGATTCAGACCTCACCACTCAACCACGACATTACTCACTAACCTCACGCAGCACATCATGGATGGCATCAACTCCAGAAGACCAGCTCAACGTACACTATTAGCAACAATAGACATTAGTAAAGCATTTGATGCTATCCCACGCTTCCCTCTCATAAACAAAATACTCAACACAAACATGCACAATAACACCAAAAGGTGGCTGAGCAACTATCTCTCAGGAAGATACTCACATGTCACATTTAATGGCAAATCATCCAAAAACAAGCTTTTTCCGAACGGGGTCCCTCAAGGCTCTGTTCTCTCACCAACACTCTTCAACTTATACATGCATGACATTCCAACACCCATAGATAACAAGCTTACCTTATCATCATATGCAGATGATATCACTCTAACATCCACCCACAACAACATCGACACCGCTACAAATAACCTACAAACATACATAAACAGTATACAAGACTGGCTCACACACAATAGACTCAAAGTAGCGCCCACAAAATCAACCATCACCTTGCTTACAAGCAACACAAAAGAACACCAGGTAATTCCACAGCTTACACTAAACAACATCAACATTCCACACACTCACAGAACCAAAATACTTGGTGTCACATACAACACATCATTATCTTTTGCAAACCACATTCAGGACATTAAAACCAAATGTACGTCAAGACTTAACACGCTTAGGGTACTAACAGGCACAAACTTTGGACACCAGCAGGAAACATCATCTCATATACAAACAATATATTCGCTCAGTTATGGACTATGCTAGCCCATGCTGGGCACCCATTATCTCAAACACACACATAAACACCTTACAAACAATACAAAACAACGCACTTCGTATCATTACAGGATGCACTCAAACACCAATAGAACACCTGCACACAGAAACAAAAATACTAAAAGTTACGGAACATTTAGACATAAGGAACACAATTCATGGCAGCAGCGACAACTAACCCACAACACCCTTGCCACTACATGTACAATCATGCACCAACACCTCGCACCATTAAGGTAACACGATATATTTATAACGAAATACTCCATTCCATACCACGCCCCAGACATCACACAGTACAGAAAACACACACACACACACACCTAACCCACAAAGCACGGACACGACTCGGTCCGAATGCGGTCCTAGGTGCGAAGCCGCCACCCATTAACAGGTCAGAGATCAGCCTGAGCAGATCGAATCGAGTTAACTTAGCACGATTCCGATGTGGACATCACCCAAACTTACGGACATATAAACACAGACTAGACAACTCCATAGACGACACCTGCCACCTGTGCCAAGACACACCACAAACAATTGAACACATTATGACGGACTGTACCGCTCTAGCACAACAACGAACACAACACATCACTAGTGCGCTGAACCTCTGGTCCACTCCGGAGGGGGCGATCGGTTACCTGCGTGCCGCCGGCTTGCTCGATCAGGGTGGGCTGATCGGCTAAACAACAACAACAACTACCCGAAATTAGTTTTTCCGATTTAAAATAACTTACCATCGTAGCAATTAGGTTTGAAGCATTCGTAAGTCAATTACATTACAATTTGTTCACTCTTCAGCAAAATAGTGGTTTTGCTGCTCAAGTTTATCACCATAATATATCCTTTGATAACATCTTGTTTGCTTCTGCCCAAATTTTTCATCCTGACGAAGATAAAGCTTTTCACTCCACCTTAGACCTACAGTTTGTCGTGGAATCCGAACCACGCCCCACCAGTAGCCGAGTGTCTTAACCACTAGACTGCCCAGAGTACCCATTTATCTACCAACCACTTGTGTGAAAGGATGAACAGCAGTTTTGCTGCATGCCGTCACTGCGTCTCAATCCTGGGACCCCATAGATTTAGTCAGCGACGCTAACCACCACCACCACAACCAGCGCATCGATCTATGTGCAGTACTATATATATATATATATATATAATCCTCAAGCGCAACGACCTCCTCCCCCAAATAACAAACCAGAGGCTAATAAACTAGTCCTGATAATGATCAACATCCTACACAACCGAACAAGACCATCTAAGTTTACTATATACAATTACACAATGACTAGTACACTGACGAAACATATTGAAAACTACAATACCAACAAAATTCAGCTCTGGAAACTAACAAAGATACTTTACACTTAACGGAAACACTTGCACTGCCTTAAAAAAAAAAAAAAATTAAGGTGTATAGAGGGACACAACACTTACATCACTCCCTCAAACCAATTGCGGCGCATTGCAATTAGAAGGTAGCCGAGTGGGGTTCAGTTAATTATTACTTTTCGACCGAGACAACGATGTTTCCGAGTTTTATAAACACTTGGGATAGGAATACTCTGAATATTATGTTTAGTATTTAACAAAAGACTAGTAAACATTGAATAACTTTTAAACATACGCTACAAAGTTTATAGAACTTTAAAACAATACATTTGAACGAGAATCCTCTGGTCGAGAGAGTCCTTACAAGTACAATAGTTTATTCAAAAGAAAGTAATGCATAAACGTTTTTTCAATGTTCAATCGTAGCACCAATTATGGTGTTAGCATTTTCAGAGCAAGTGTCCGCTTCCTTCAAGTTCTCTTCTGGAATCTTTTCAAGAAACAAAACTTTCTCCACGAGGTCACTTGGTTTTGTACATAGTTCTTCGTCCGACAAAGTTGGAGAGCCCTGAAACAAAAAATTAGTTTATTAATGGTTAAAACATGTTTAATAGTCCAGAATTAAGAAAACTTCAGCATTTCTTACCGTGAATCTCAGCATGGAGCTAAAAGGAAGCAAGGGTACAAGAGCATCTCTTTCAAATTTTTTAACAATTCCGACAACTACAATCACTTTTCGCCGAGCGTTTACATAAACGCCGCTGCTTATATGAAGAACGAGCTTATAAGTAGCATATACAACTGCTTTAGATTTCATGACCATCACTTCGGCTTGTTCTTTAACTTTGGGTAATGTTGCCTCCGCTCCTTCAATTACACTCAGTGTTGCACCAACTGCTATCCGAATGGGCAACCTTAAAGTTTTCATTAGTATTCCTTCTTCAGTTGGTTTAATCTGCAGTCTTTTATGCAAGTTAAACAACCAGTGTTCCACAACATTTACCTGAAAATTTTTAAATTTAAAAAATTAACCAAGATTTTAAAGATCATACGATTACTTAAACTCAATGCGCATAATATAGTAATTTAAGCCTCACCATATCCTTCGCCGATAAGCTTTGTGCATCAGTGACAATTTCTCCTTTGAGCTGCGCAACCCGTTTGGCAATTTTAAGAACTCTTATTTTTATTTTGGAAGTAATGGAAGACATTCTTTTGACAATTTCCTTTTCAGCTGAAGAGGGAGATTAAAATTATTTTTTTCCCACTCATTTCTTTCCGTATAATAGAATTAGAAATCCGAAATGGGGAATCTGAGGAAGAAACTAACGTATACACTAATTTTTCCTAGCTTAAGGTTCTCACTTGCTTTTAGAGAAAAGTAGCAAAACCCGAAATTGCTTAACTTCTTCCAAATTTGGAAGTCTACTTTGATTATTCAGACCACAGACGAGAATGCGAGATAGAATACGTAGTTCCAAGGAAAATGAATTACCAGTTTTGGCAGAGGACTCAGACTCTTCAGCAGGAAGGGCATAATCTATCATATGCTCCAACTTGTTCAGCATTCTGTTCGTTAAAGAGACCTCTTCACTGCACTTAGTTTGATACGATTTAAAAGGAAGATTTATCTGAAATAAATTAAAAATCAAGGTTTATCTAGAACTTTGCATGGAACAAGATATCTTCCACTGACTTAAAATCATGCTGGATAAAAACAGACCAAGAAATCATTGGTTTTAAAGAACAAGTCTAAAAACCACAACCCTTAAATTTTCCATTGATCACTTAGAGTTAAATAAACTTGGAATTTCACGTTTAGTTCTGAAAGTCACTTTGAAATAAATAAATTCAAGTTCTACCTGTGTGGCATTTTTGATAATCGGCAGAGCAGCTCCAATTTTGTCCAAACTTCCACAAGCCAATTTGTCCAAGTATTCATAAGGTACAACTTTCTTAGAGAAGTTAAATGCAGTTTGCGTTATTGTTTTTAAGCCTCTTTCAGTTCCATTAAGAAATGATCCAACAATTTTGTTTGTACCCTGCAAGTATAAAAATCTTAAAGAGAGTACTTTAAATAAAAAGTGGATCACCTGAAGATCAGAGCCTCCTTTAGTTAGCTTTATAAAGCGAAGAACGGAAATATAAGCGACCTAACCTAAACATTCGTCAAGGGCGTACAGTTGACCTAACGATTGGTCAGGTTAGATAGTTCTATTTTCCATTAGTTAGCCTTATAAGGTTAAAGAAAGCTGGGGACCCTTAACTTCAGGTGATCCAATAAAGTTGTGGTTTCAAATTACAACACTCCAATTGGGTCTACCTTTACAGAGTTATACTTCGAACTCATGTAGGATAATGTGTCGGCTACCAGTGGTATTGAACTTGCTCGATGCAGAAAAGAATCACACGCTTCCATCTGCAAATTAATTAATGTCAAGGAACGTGTAGAATAGAGCAACTAATTTAACATTTAATGAAGTTACTCATTTTGAAGTTAGGAAAAAGGAAAAATAATAGGGAGGGGAAGGAGTAAAAATAACATTGAAAATCTAAACTAATTTAAATCAAAAAATAATTGTTCAAGAATGACTACACAAAGATTAGCCGAACAGCAGTTCTTAAAACCGCGTAACAAGCTCAGTAGTAATTTAGAGGAAATTACAACGCAAAATATTTTTATTTCAATCTTTAAAAAAAAATACCAAGTTATTAAAAAATCCTGAAGCTATAAGTCAAGCTTCAGAAATATTTAAAAGCAAGTAGCGAATTAAAAAAGTTAATCAAGTTCACCATAAGACTGCTAAAATTATCACTTACTCAAAGAGAACTTCACATGCATTGAAGACTAACTGCACATGCATCTTTAAGTAAAGGAAAATTAGTTTAAAGTTACCACTCCAAAACAAAGTTTCTAAAAACCTTCCACTGCAAAGACAACCATATCGTTAAATATAAACCAAATTAAATCTATCAAGCATTATGCATCATCTACCAAATAGAGGTTCGATCGCTCAAGTCAAATTACACTCCCAATCAAAATTAACAATCTATAACTATTTAAAAACTTCAACAAAACACACAAATTATTAAACGCACACCCATTAAAACAAATCAGTTAAAATAAATTACCTCAATTAGACTCGACTCGCTATTACAAACCATTTTTCATAAATACTTCTTTATGATATAAAGACTCTTTCTTAACTAGTTCAGTGAAGCATTTCATTTCTGTTATAAGTTATGAATTATATATGGGTTCGAATGTTCATCAAAGTGGATAATTAAGTTGGTCGGTTGGTTGGATTTTTTTTGTTTGTTTGTTTGCTTATCGATGATTTTATTTCTAAATGCAATACATAGTGATTATTTTGAATGAGGATGAGAGGCTGTGTCACGTAAGTAGTAAATAACTAATTAACAATTTCTAAAATGGATAACATGATACATATATATATACAGTATATATATATGATACACACAGACAGTGCATGGAACAAGGAACTCTTCTGGGATAATTAAATCCACTATAGTCCGAATAAGTAATGGTAAATGACAAATACCATAGTTTTTCTTTTTCATGATGCTAGCCTGACGTGGGCAACGGGTCACTCGCAAAGAGGTCCTCAGGGGACTATTCTGAATTCATTCCCATATATATATATATATATATATATATATATATATATAAGCAGAAAGCCACAGACAAGAAGGAAAGAAACATCCATCATGTTGGAAAGGGACTATATTTTGTACATTGCAACGTTTCAAGCACAAACTATGCTCATCTTCAGGCAAAAATTCTAAAAAGTTAAAAACAGAATACTAAAAACCATAATGACAAATATAAACAAAATAAAGTAGGGAAAAATTCACAAGCTTTAAAAACAATGAAAGTCACTAAAAAATTCTAAAAAGTTAAAAACAATTAAAAGCCACAATGACAATTATAAAACAATAGGGAAAAATTCACAAGCTTCAAAACAATGAAAGTGACATCAAAAAAACAATGAATAACAGTTAGTTTTTTGGGTTTTACATTTTGTATTTTATAACTGTTATTCATTGTTTTTTTGGTGTCACTTTCATTGTTTTGAAGCTTGTGAAGTTTTCCCTATTGTTTTATAATTGTCATTGTGGTTTTTAATTGTTTTTAACTTTTTAGAATTTTTTAGTGACTTTCATTGTTTTTAAAGTTTGTGAATTTTTCACTACTTTATTTTGTTTATATTTGTCATTATAGTTTTTAATATTCTGTTTTTAACTTTTTAGAATTTTTTACCTGAAGATGAGCATAGTTTGTGCTTGAAACGTTGCAATGTACAAAATATAGTCCCTTTCCAACATGATGGATGTTTGTTTCCTTCTTGTCTGTGGCTTTCTGCTTAAATTGAAATTGAAGCTTGCCAGAAGCAGCCTTCACCAACATATATATTATATATATATATATATATATATATAATATATATATATATATATATATATATGATGAATAAAACCACGAAGGAAAGGAAACACAAAAAGGTGCTCAAGCGCTTTCGTCTAATGACATCCTCAGGATGTCATTAGACGAAAGCGCTTGAGCACCTTTTTGTGTTTCCTTTCCTTCGTGGTTTTATTCATCATAAATATTTTTCACGTGTTACTTTCGTGAAATAATTTTCATATATATATATATATATATATATATATAATATATATATATATATTGGTGAAGGCTGCTTCCTTCATTTTGGTAGTGTGCAACCAGACTAATTCAGAAAACTATATAAACCTACGTAGGAAGGTTAAGTCCTTAATTAGATCAGCTTAACGTGATGAAGAAGCTAGTGTTGGCTCACTCTTTAAAGTTGACCCTAAATAAATTTTTGCCCATGTTAATAGCAGAAAGCCAATTAAAAGTTCTGTAGGTCGCCTAAAAGATAGAAATGGCGGACTGAAATTCAGTGATAAATATATAGCTAATAAGTTAAACGAGTTCTTCGTTGCAGTCTTCACGGAGGAAGACTCAAGTGAAGTATGTCAGGGAAAGATTTAACAAGCGTAGAGCAGGAAAAAGATTTAGGAGTTATAGTCACTGGTGATTTAAAAGTAGCGAAACAAAGTACAGCAGCGGTCAATAAGGCGAACAAAGTGTTAGGTTTTATAGCTCGAAATTTTGAGTACAAATCGCGCGATATTATAGTTCCACTTTATAAATCATTAGTTAGACCCCATTTGGAGTACGCGGTCCAATTTTGGAATCCGTATATGCGCAAAGATATAGAGAAAATCGAAAGAGTTCAAAGACGAGCAACTAAGATGATTCCGTCGCTTAGGTCAAAGTCGTACGAGGATAGGCTTAAGGAGTTAAAATTGACAACACTCGAGACCAGGAGGTTAAGGGGTGATCTAATCCAGGTTTTCAAAATTATGAATGGGTTCGATAACGTAGATAGAGATAGCTTTTTCGAAATATCTCAATATAATAGGACTAGAAATAACGGGTGTAAGTTGACAAGTAGAAGGTTCGAGACAGCAGTTGCGAAAAACTTTTTTACGCATAGAATAGTAAATAGCTGGAATAGTTTGCCGGTAGAAGTAATTAGTAGCACGTCTATAAACATGTTTAAAAATCGATTAGACGCATATGTTGATAGAAAGGGTATAGTTTAAGGTAGTAAAATTAAGGCTTTCTGGGGATAGATCCCACAGCTCAACACAAGTGTTGTGGATATAGGGAGGCAGCGTCTTGGGTTAGGGGATACTCTCTGTCCTTACACACCCCATTTAAAGAGATTCCTCTGCCGAGCGGTGCCCCCCATAGTACTGTGAGGTATTGAAAAACTCATGATCTATACTTGCCCTACAAACACCTTTAAATGGGAGACCCAAAATGGGTGCACACACATTTCTACATTACTGTACAGTCTTTACAGCCACACCTACTCTTTTTCTCGTAAGTGTATATATTGTAATGTATATGATTGTAAATTTTGACTTGGTCCGCTATCGATATGGACCGTGACTTGATGGATACCGTAATGAAATTGACTGGATTCTTTGGATCCGATATATTTGCATGTCCTTTATAAATAGATATAGAGTGTAACATATTTGTGGACAGTAGTCTGTTATGACTTGATCCTCTGGATCAGAGATTCTATCTTTAATTTTAAATCGATAATTAATTAGTTTTAAATTGATAATTATTTAGTTTCGTTAAAAATTGGTCGTTGCCAATTTACCGGCAGTTTTTACATAAATTTCTTATGTTCTTGTGGTTCGGAACCAACGTAAAATTGTAGGTCCCCTCCGCCACCACGGAGGACATACACAATACACGAACACAGTTAGGTAGACCAGCCATGAGTGGATCCTAGGGTCTTTGTTGGTCTGAAACATTATAACATTATAACAATTGACAAGATGAATAAATACAAATCACCTGATCCCGACTTATTTCTTCCAAGGGTATTAAATGAGATTAACTACAATGTTGCTGACGACTTAGTAACCATATTCAAACAATAAATGGAGTTAGGGAAAGTTCCAACCGACTTGAAGTTAGCAAATGTAACACCAATCTTTAAAATGGGTCTTTAATCCTTATAATTACCACCTGATCAGTTTAACATGAACTGTCGGCAAACTGTTGGACTCCATCATTACGGAACGTATTGTGTTTCACCTTGAATCTAACAATCTAATTTTTTATTCTCAACATGAATTTAGGCGACATAGATCTTGTCTGACAAACCTGTTAGTTTTTTTCCATAATGTACATACTCTATACAGGGCTCACCAACCTTTTTTTTTTGTTCACCGACCACTTTTACGATTTTTTGAAAATTAGAAAAGCTTATCGCCCACCTTAGATCAAAAAGAATAAATCAACATAATCGATAAAATAAATAATGAAATAAATGTTTAATTACCTTTAATGTGAGCCCACTAGTGGGCGCTACCGCCCAGGTTGGTGACACCTGCTCTATACGATGCAAGTAGAGCAATAGATATAATGTATCTCGACTTTCAAAAAGCCTTTGACAAAGTTCATCACGCGAGATTGATGGCTAAAGTTAGAGGACTAGGAATCACGGGCTCCTTTCCAGCTGGATTAAAGATTGGTTAAAAGATAAAAAGCATAGTAGTAATAAATGGAGTGGCTTCGGTGTGGGCGCCCGTCACCAGTGGTGTTCCACAGGGCTTCGTTCTGGGTCCTTTACTTTTTATTATCTACAGTATATTAACGATATAGATGTCGGGCTCCTAAGTACAATTTACAAATTTGCAGACGATGCGAAATTAGGAAGTAGTATAGGTAATGAGGAGGATGTAAGAAAGCTTCAAAATGATCTTGACAGGTTGGGCGAATGGTTTGCTACTTGGCAGACACCATTCAACTTGGACAAATGTAAGGTAATGCACATAGGCTACAGAAACCTGAAGTTCGATTACTCTCTCTTGGGAAGGAATTTGACTGAGACTGATCTAGAGAAAGACTTAGGAGTCTATATCAGTAATGATCTCAAATTGTCAAAGCACTGTGCGAAAGTCGAAAAGAGGACATTAAAAATATTAAGTTATATTAAAAGAGTTCCAGTTTCGAACAAGGAGACTGTAATGTCTCTTTATAATTCATTAGTCAGACCTCAACTCGAATATTGTGCGCAGATTTGGTCTTCGTCCTTTAGGAAGGATAGAGAATGGTTGGAAAGGCTACACCCTTCAATGAGAATGCAAAACTACCAACGGAGATTGGAGCGACTAAATCTGTTTACCTTAGAGACGAAGAGGTTGCGCGGTCAGCTTATTCAAGTTTTCAAGATGCTCAATGGAATAGAGGGTAGACTACAGGAACTTATTCTCATTTAATACCAATCCAACAAGAAATAATGGGTTTAAACTGGAACTAAAAACATTTAGTACCTCTATCTGCGGCAATTTCTTCTCCTGTAAAATAGTTAATATCTGGAACCAACTTCCCTCAGAAGTTGTTTCCAGCCAAGTGTAAATGTTTAAAAATAGGCTGGACAAAGTGCTGAACACATGGTTTAAGGCTAAAACATAACGTAATTCTGCAGGAGTTCGTCTGCGCAGTTTCTGTGTGCATGCGTAATTATAGCTATCTTGTATCTTCTTCTTTCGTGTAAAAATTCCTTGTCTACTTTTCCAGGGTCGACGTGTTTTCTTCAACCTTTTCCCGTACCTGTCTCTGGCAGGGAGGGAGAGGAGGAGGGTGGGGAGAAAGCCTTATACTTTTATATAGAGTTTTCTACCACTGCTAGAACAGTTGAAAGAAAAATGAACTTGTTTAATAACAGGAACCTCCCAAAGTGGACCGGAAGGTCTTCAAGGCTTCCTCTTGCCCATGGAAGTACTCCTGGGAAGACATTCGGCAGAGAGTGCTGAAGCTCTCGTTTCTCCTGTCACTGTCCTCTCTATCCGATCTTTGTCTCGTCTACCATACGAGTACATCAGCATCTCTCAAAATCACTTCTCCCTCTATTCTTCACAATACATATACATTTTACACACTAACAATCTTCAAAATTTATTAAAAGGTAATGGAAACGGCATCCTGGCCTTAGACCTTGATCTCTCCTTATATTGGGGTGTGTGTGTGGGGTTCATTTTTGCGGGCGTTCGCCCTTACTACACATATAACCACCTACCCGGAATTTTTTTTTTTTTTTCCCCCCCACCGATTTAAAATTACTTTTTTTTCATCGTAGTAATTAGGTTTGAAGTATTCGTAAAAGTCCAATACATTTAGGGTTGCCAGGCGTCCCGTATATACAGGACATGTCCTGTATTTAATGATTTTGTCCTGTGTCTGTATTGACTTTATCAGGACGCCTTAAATGTCCTGTATTAAGATTTTTTTTAAATAAATTGCAAAATTCAGCAGTTTAGAGCTGTACGATTTGGAATTTTCAATATTTTTATTTGTACTACTTGAATTTTACTTCATTAAAAGTAATACGTTATTAATAACGTTAAATAACTCCACTATTACGTTGAAGGAAGTCACCCGAAGACAGCAAGTATTTGCGACAAGTAATGAACTTGTTTGAAACGTGTGCATTCGTTGGCTGCAGCCAGCCCGTTAGTTATGCGTTCGCAGTTGTTAGTGACGGATCAGTGAAATAACCAGGCTTGATTTTTTCAATTCTTGCGTTGGTTGCTAAGCTAGCAAAATATTTTTCGTTTGTGTTTTGTAATTTAAGCCCAACATGCCAAAACGAAAGTGTAAATTTTGTGATGAATTCTCTGAAGAATGGACATTTATTAAACAAGGGAAAAGTTTTGAAGCTCTTTGTGGAGTATGTAATTGTTCATTCAATATCGAAAATGGCGGGAAGTCGGATATAAAGCAGCATATACAAACAACGAAGCACAAGAGATGTATGCTTTCCTCGACTACAAAAGAAACTGAAAAAATAACAAATTTCTTGATTAAGAGAAATACAGAAGAAGATAAAATAATAGCTGCAGAAGTTGTAATGGCCTTCCACACTGTTCATCATCATCAGTCGTTCAGCTCAAATGACTGCATGAACTTACTTCTACCGGAAGTATTTTTTTTATTCCAGAATTGCATCCAAATTTTCAAGTGCCAGGACGAAATCTATTGCAATAGTAAAAAATGTAATAGCTCCATATACTATTGCAGAGATTGTCAAAGATATAAATGCCTCGTCTTTTTACGGCATATCCACGGATGCAAGTAATCACAATGCAGAAAAAATTTTCCCTTTAATTGTGCAATTTTTTTCCCGAGAAAAAGGCTTGCTGATAAAGCTGTTGCGAGTAAAATCCCTTCCAAATGAGACCTCAGAAACTATAGCAAGCTTTTGCAGAGAAACTCTTATTGAGTTAGGAGTTAACGAGAAAAATTGTACAGCTTTTGGTGGAGATAATACAAATACTAATTTTGGTGGATGTTTGCGTAAAGGTGTGAACAATGTCTATTCAAAGTTGAAGCAAAGCATGAATGATTCTATGGAAGGTGTTGGCTGTCCTGCTCATATTCTGCATAATGCTGCTCAAACCGCATCTGATGTCCTTTCTATTGACATTGAAGTAATTGTCATGACATGAAATTGTTTTCTTACTTCAGCATTTATACTGTTCGAACTGAGCGATTAAAGGATTTTTGTGATTTTGTTGGCATTCAGTATTCTTCACTTCTCTCGCATTCTAAAACCCATTGATTCTCTTTAATAAATGCAGTTGAGAGAATCCTGTGTTTATTTGAAGCACTGAAATCATACTTTAATTCCGAAGAAAAGGCCCCGAAAATTCTTGTTCTTTCAATAATCCATTGAGCGAAGCCTACTTATTTCTAGTTCACAGTTTTCAATATCTCTTTAGCAATAGGATTATGTAAATTGGAAAAAGAGCAAACAGCGTTATTGAAGTACTTCATTGCTTAAAGGAAACTCGTTGACTGCGTAAAAGAAAGAATTGATGAAAAGTTTATCCCTTTAAGTGTCAAGGCTTGCCTTAAAAGTGACATTACTTTTGAACAGAAAAAGAAATTCTAACGAAGTGGATAATTATTACGGCACTTGCCATGACTATCTTGTGAAATGGATTTCATCTCGTGAAGAATTCGATACTTTTACATGGATGTTACTAAATACTCTTCCAGCATGGGAACAAGTGGAATCATCATGTGTAGTGTTAAAAAAGAAGGGAATAAAAATTGACGATAATGTTCTTTTTTGTCAGTGGACAACATTTAAAAAACTCGTTGATCAAGAGATGCAACGTAAACCCGAAGAATGGAAAAGCAAGTTATGCCATGAATGATGATATTCTGTGCTTCAACAAATTAAATTTGAAAAGCAATTCTCAGAGTTGTTAATTTTATGCCAGTACTTGTTCAGCATACCGGCTCATAATGTTAATGTTGAGCGTGTTTTCTCGTTAATGAATGTTCAATGGACAAAAGAATGAAATAAGTTGGATGTGACCACAGTAGAAGCTATGTTACAATGTAAATGGAACATAGACTGCCAGTGCAAGGAATTTTATAAGCAAGTTCTGCAAAACAAGGACCTGTTAAGGAGAGCCAAGTCATCAGTGAAATATAATTAAAAGTATGTGATTTAAATACTTATATTTTACTTAGATAAGAAATTGATATTTTGGTAACAGGGTCTCGCCTGCGTAAAGTTAAGCTGATTAAATTTTTAATTTAACCCAGATGACCGTGTTACCAATATTTTTTAGTATATAAGTTTGTCACATGCAGTAATATTATTTTATCTCAATTTACGTATGTATATGCAAATTAGAAATCATTTGAATTTAAACAGGGTGTCCTGTATTTCTATTTGGCAAATCTGGCAACCCTAACTACATTACAATTTGTTCAATCCTTTGCAAAACAGTGGTTTTGCTGCTCAAGTTTGTCACTATCGACATATATACAGAATATATCCTTTGGTTTGCTTCAGCCCGAATTATTCATTCTCACCAAGGTAAAGCTTTTCACTCCACCTTTCACCTACAATTTAACGTGGAATCCGAACCACGCCCCAGCAGTAACCAGGCGTCTTTACTAGGCTACCCATTTATCTACCAACCAACTTTTGTGTGAAAAGATGAACAGCCTAGTTTTACTGGACGTCGCCTGTAGTCACCGGGTCTCGATCCTGGGGCCGATGAATTCTTAGTCAGCGACGGTAACCACCATCAGAGGGGCATCGATCTATATACAGTACATGTGTGTAATCCTCAAGCGGAACGACCTCCTCCCCAAGCAGACCAGAAACTAATAAACCAGTCCTGATAATGACCAACATCCTACACAAGACCATCTAAGTTTACTATATACAATTACACAATGACTACAGTACACTGCCGAAACATTGCAAACTACAATACTATCTACAAAATTTAGCTCTGGAAGCAAACAAAGATACCTTACCCTTAACGGAAATACTCTTGCACTGCCTTTCGGAAAACATCTTGAAGGAAAAGATGCAAGTATAACAACAGTACCTGCAATTTTAGGTTTACCTTTAATAACTAAATAAATGCGAACCATGTCAAAAAAAACATGAACCCATTTGATAGACTTATTTTACAAAATTTAACGTGTATATAGGAACTTACAACACTTGAATTACTGTATTCCTTCAAACCAATTGCAGCGCATCGTAATTACAGGGTACCCGAGTGGGCTTCTTTTAATTATTCCTTTTCGACGGAAGAAACGATGTTTGAGCGTTTCATAGACAATTGGGATAGGAAAACTCTGAACATTATGTTGAATATTTACAGTATTTAACGAGAAATCAGTAAACATTGAATAACTTCTAAACGTACGCTACAAAGTTTATACAAATTAAAAAAATACATTTGTAATGAGAATCCTCTGGTTGAGAGAGTCCTTATAAGGACAAAAGTTCACTTTCAAAAAGTAATCGAGCAATGCATAACTTTCTCAGTGTTCAGTCGTAGCACCATTTACGTTGTTAGCATTTTCAGAGGAAGTGTCCGCTTCCTTAGAGTTCTCTTCTGGAATCGTTTCATGAAACGAAACTCTTTCCTCGAGGTTACTTGGTTTTGTACATGGTTCTCTGTCCAACAGTGTTGGACAACTCTGAAAGAAAGATTACAGTTTGTTAATGTTTGAAAACAGGCTTAATACTATAACTTCTTTTTAAGAAAATTTCAGCATTTCTTACCATGACCCTCAGCATGGAGCTGAAAGGAAGCAAGGGTACAAGAGCATCTCTTTCAAATTTTTTAACAACGCCTACAACTACAATCACTTTTTGCCGAGCATTTACATAAGCACTGCTGCTTATATGAAGAAAGAGCTTATAAGTAGCATATGCAGCTGCTTTAGATTTCATGACAATCATTCCGGCTTGTTCTTTAACTTTGGGTAAAGTTGCCTCCACTGCTTCAATTACAGTGAGTGTTGCGCCAACTGCTGTCCGAGTGGGCAATCTTAAAGTTTTCATTAGTATCCCTTCAGTTGGTTTAATCTGCAGTCTTTTATGCAAGTTAGACAACCAGTGTTCCACAACATTTACCTGAAAATTTGTAAATTTAAAATTAACCAAGACTTTAAAGATCATACGATTACTTAAACTTAATGTGCATAATATATTAATTTAAGCCTCACCATATCCTTCGCCGATAAGCTTCGTGCATCAGTGACAATTTCCCCTTTGAGCTGCGCAACCCGATTGGCAATTTTAAGAATCCTTATTTTTATTTTGGAAGCAATGCAAGCCATTCGTTTGACAATTTCCTTCTCAGCTGAAGAGATTAAAATTATTTTTTTCCCACTCATTTCTTCCCGTATACTAGAATTAGAAATCCGGAAGGGGGAATCTGAGGAAGAAACTAACGTACACACTAATTTTTCCTAGCTTAAGGTTCTCACTTCCCTTTATAGAAAATACAAAAACCCGCAATTGCTTAACCGTTTCTTCATCTTCCAAATTTGGAAGTCTGATTATTGATAGACACAGGACGAGATAGAGTACGTAGTTAGGAGGATAGGGATTTACCAGTTGTAGCAGAGGACTCAGACTCTTCAGCATTCTGTTCGTTAAAGAGACCTCTTCACTGCACGTAGTTTGATACGATTTAAAGGGAAGATTTATCTGAAATAAATTAAAAATAAAGTTTATCTAGATCTTTGCATGGAAGAAGAGATCTTCCACTGACTTTGGCAATGCTGGATAAAAACATACCAAGAAATCATTGGTTTCAAAGAACCAAATCTAAAAGCCATAATGCTTAATTTTCCATTGATCACTTCCAGTTCTTAAATAAACTTTAAATTTCACGTTTAGTTGTGAAAGTCACTGAAATAAGTAGATTCGAGTTCTACCTGTGTGGCATTTTTGATAATCGGCAAAGCATTTTCAATTTTGTCCAAACTGCCACAAGCCAATTTGTCCAAATATTCATAAGGTACAACATTCTTAGAAAAATTAAATGCAGTTCCCGTTCTCTTTAAACCTCTTTCAGTTCCATTTAGAAATGATCCAACATTTTTGTTTATACCCTGCAAGTATAAAAATGTTAAAATAAGTACTTTAAATAAAAAAAAATTAAGTTTCAAATTACAGCACTTCAATTCGGTCTACCTTTACGTGGTTATACTTCGAGCTTATGTAGTGTAGTGTGTCTGCTACCAATGGTATTGAAGTTGCTCGATCGAGAAAAGAATTACATGCTTCCATCTGTAAATTAATAAACTTGATTAAGGAAGTATTCTAGATTGGAGTGAGTAACACACCATTTACTTTAAATCAAGTAGGAAAGTTACAGTAACTTCATTTACGTTACTAAACTATTTTTGAAGTTAAAATAAAGAGGAAGTAGAAATATTGAAAATTAAAATGGGTTGGAGTCAGGACTGTTCACGAATCACTATACTGAAGATAATATAGCCGAATGCACTAGTGAAAAATAGTTCTTAAATAGCTCAGTAACTTAAAAAGTAATTACAATATAACCAAATTCAAATTATGAAATATAATAAGTTATCAACCAAATAAAAGTTCATTCGCACAAATCAAACTACACTCCCGATCAAAATTAAGTATCCTAACTATTTAAAAACTTACTGACAAAACACACAAATTCTAATTCACATATTAAAAACATTAACTAAATTAAAATAAATTACCTCAACTTCACTAATCTCGTTATTACAAACCATTTTCAAAAGAACTTCTTTCTTTCATAAATGCTCTTCCCTAACTATTTTAATGAAGAATTTCATTTCTGTTATAAGTTATGAATTATATATGGTTTCGAGTGTTCTTCAAAGTGGATAATTAAGTTGGTCGGTTGGTTGGATTTTTTTTTTTGTTTGTTTGTTTGCTTATCGATGATTTTATTTCTAAATGGAGTACATAGTGATTATTTTGAGTTAGGATGAGAGGCTGTGTCACGTAAGCAGTAAATAACACCGGTCTGCATGAAAATCGATTGCTTTATTTTGAGTTGTGATTCTGAATCAGTTCGCTGCGCTGAATTCAAAATGCTACCAGTTTTTTTTCTATCACCCACAGTTTTAAAGTTATTAGCAAAACAATTTTGGGGCGTTCTGTAATTTTTTATCTCTCTTATCTTTAATTACTTTCGTTTTTTCATATTTTTCAGATAGATAATTCTAACATTACGTCTTTAAAATTTTAATAATGGCTTCTAGAGGATGTACCCATAGACCAGACATATTTTGTTATATTTGTGGTCGGTATGTTGTTGTAAAACAAAGGACAAATGTAACGACCTTCATTAAGAGAGCTTATCATACTTATTTTGGAATTAAATTAGGAGATCAAGACAAAAGTTGGGCTCCACACAAGGTTTGTCTTACGTGTGTTGCGGCACTAAGGAATTGGAGCAAAGGTAAAAAGAAAAGTTTGCCATTTGGGATCCCTATGGTATGGCGCGAGCCTAGAAACCATACCGACGACTGCTACTTCTGTTCTTGCAATGTTAAAGGTTATAATGCAAAGAATAAAGAGAGCCTTCAATACCCAAGTCTTCCATCTGCAATAAAGCCGGTACCCCATGGTCCAGAAGTTCCTATTCCCCGCCCACCCGAGAGTCTGGATCAATACAATTCAGATTCTGATTCAGCTCCAAATCCAGACAATGATGATGTTTATGAACAGCCAACAGCTGACCGAGATCCTAAACCATTAACCCAAGACGAACTAAATGACTTAGTCAGGGATTTGAATCTGCCTAAGGACTCTGTAGAACTTTTGGGGTCTAGATTGCAGGAGAACAATTTATTGGCATCCGACACATACTTTGCAAGTAAAGAAGGTAAATATATTTTGTTTCTTTCAGTTATTTTTTTATTCTTTCATAAACAAGCAATATGCTTGTCCAAGAGCTAGGAGCTTTTTAATTCTGCTTTAATTAGGTTTTACTCTATCACCTAAAGATTTCGTGCTACAAGGGGTGTTGTAATACCTCATCTGTCCTCAAATGTTAACCACCCATTGATGGGAGGGGAGAGAGTATTTTGCTGGGAAGGGGACTGGTTGTTATATATATTTACCCTACATTATTATGTAAGCGTTACTGTAGTCTATAACAACAAAATTTATGGTTTAGCATGTGCAATCCAATGTTAGTCTCGATAAGATGGTTCACATTTGGGGATAAATGGGGGATTCATGACACACCCTGTAGTAAGAAACCATACGTGATAGGGAAAAACTAACTATATTTTTTAGATCAGCGCACTCAAATTATATAGAATCACCAACTAGTTTGTAAAAATCGATCGACACGTTTTCAAATGTGTACTGGTGTAATTAATTAGCAATTTATAAAATGGAGAACATGATGAGGGTGTGTATATAATATATATATATATATATATATATATATACACAGGGTGTTTGAAAACTTTCTGTACAAATTGTAATGGGGGATAGGCAACACCAAGACAAACCCCTTTCGTCTATAAGTGTATGTCCGCTCACGTCACCATTCGGCGCGAGAGGGCGCCGCTGCAATTGGCTAAAAAGTGAAGTGGGCTAGACTCGCGCTTGCCGCGGGCATTCTTAAATCGGACGTAGTACGCGTAACATGGAGCGCTTCACGACTGCTGAGATGGCTGACATGCATATGGTGTATGGGGCTGCCAATGGAAACGGAAGAGCTGCTGTGAGGTTGTACCGACAGCGCTTCCCAAACAGACGTGTGCCAAACCACCAAACGTTTGCGCATTTGCATCGGCGACTGCGAGAAACTGGAACATTCCATGCAAACATGCATGACACTGGTCGGGAGAGAAACGTGCGCACTCCTGACATGGAAGAAGAAATCCTACGGCGATTTGAGGACAATCCAAGCGCAAGCACGCGAGGTGTTGCACGTATCCTCGGTGTGAACCACGACCTGGTCTGGAGAGTGTTGCACGAGCAGCAGTTACATCCGTTTCATCGTCAGAGAGTCCAGGCATTACAACCTCGGGATTACTCTCTTCGTGTGGAATTCGCACGCTGGTTTCTGCAGCAGACAGCGGTGCAGCCTAATTTTCCGGCTTATGTGCTGTTCTCAGATGAGGCCAACAATCGCCATAGGATTTCTTCTTCCATGTCAGGAGTGCGCACGTTTCTCTCCCGACCAGTGTCATGCATGTTTGCATGGAATGTTCCAGTTTCTCGCAGTCGCCGATGCAAATGCGCAAACGTTTGGTGGTTTGGCACACGTCTGTTTGGGAAGCGCTGTCGGTACAAACTCACAGCAGCTCTTCCGTTTCCATTGGCAGCCCCATACACCATATGCATGTCAGCCATCTCAGCAGTCGTGAAGCGCTCCATGTTACGCGTACTACGTCCGATTTAAGAATGCCCGCGGCAAGCGCGAGTCTAGCCCACTTCACCTTTTAGCCAATTGCAGCGGCGCCCTCTCGCGCCGAATGGTGACGTCAGCGGACATACACTTATAGACGAAAAGGGTTTGTCTTGGTGTTGCCTATCCCCCATTACAATTTGTACAGAAAGTTTTCAAACACCCTGTATAACGTAAAGAACGACGCTTGTATAGGAGAATATTCCGCGCAAGATGAGGAGGGAGAACGAAACAAATGAAAAAATGAGGTAACCACCCGGGATCTTTCGATTGCCGGTCAGATATGATAACCATTACACCATGGGCCTCACTCGATCAGATGCCGTAATTCTCCTACATACGCGCAGAAACCAATGCCCCAAGGGGGCACCTCCCGCATGCCGTACATTATATACATTTTAACTGCAAACACGCAGTATAATTAACGTAAAGAACGACGCTTGTATAGGAGAATTACGGCATCTGATCGAGTGAGGCCCATGGTGTAATGGTTATCATATCTGACCAGCAATCGGAAGATCCCGGGTTCGATTCCTGGGTGGTTACCTCATTTTTTCATTTGTTTCGTTCTCCCTCCTCATCTTGCGCGGAATATTCTCCTATACAAGCGTCGTTCTTTACGTTATATATATATATATATATACCCTCATCATGTTCTCCATTTTAGAAATTGCTAATTAATTATTTACTGCTTACGTGACACAGCCTCTCATCCTAACTCAAAATAATCACTATGTACTCCATTTAGAAATAAAATCATCGATAAGCAAACTAACAAACAAAAAAATCCAACCAACCGACCAACTTAATTATCCACTTTGAAGAACACTCGAAACCATATATAATTCATAACTTATAACAGAAATGAAATTCTTCATTAAAATAGTTAGGGAAGAGCATTTATGAAAGAAAGAAGTTCTTTTGAAAATGGTTTGTAATAACGAGATTAGTGAAGTTGAGGTAATTTATTTTAATTTAGTTAATGTTTTTAATATGTGAATTAGAATTTGTGTGTTTTGTCAGTAAGTTTTTAAATAGTTAGGATACTTAATTTTGATCGGGAGTGTAGTTTGATTTGTGCGAATGAACTTTTATTTGGTTGATAACTTATTATATTTCATAATTTGAATTTGGTTATATTGTAATTACTTTTAAGTTACTGAGCTATTTAAGAACTATTTTTCACTAGTGCATTCGGCTATATTATCTTCAGTATAGTGATTCGTGAACAGTTCTGATTCCAACCCATTTTAATTTTCAATATTTCTACTTTCTTTATTTTATTAACTTCAAAAATAGTTTAGTAACGTAAATGAAGTTACTTTAACTTTCCTACTTGATTTAAAGTAAATGGTGTTACTCACTCCACTCTAGAATATTTCCTTAATCAAGTTTATTAATTTACAGATGGAAGCTTGTAATTCTTTTCTCGATCGAGCAACTTCAATACCATTGGTAGCCGACACACTACACTACATAAGCTCGAAGTATAACCACGTAAAGGTAGACCGAATTGAAGTGCTGTAATTTGAAACTTAATTTTTTTTATTTAAAGTACTCTTATTTAAAGATTTTTATACTTGCAGGGTATAAACAAAAATGTTGGATCATTTCTAAATGGAACTGAAAGAGGTTTGAAGAGAATAACGGGAACTGCATTTAATTTTTCTAAGAAAGTTGTACCTTATGAATATTTGGACAAATTGGCTTGTGGCAGTTTGGACAAAATTGAAGCTGCTTTGCCGATTATAAAAAATGCCACACAGGTAGAACTTGAATTTACTTATTTCAGTGACTTCACAACTAAACGTGAAATTTAAAGTTTATTTAAGAACTGGAAGTGATCAATGGAAAATTAAGCATTATGGTTTTTAGATTTGGTTCTTTGAAACCAATGATTTCTTGGTCTGTTTTTATCCAGCATGGCTTAAGTCAGTGGAAGATCTCTTGTTCCATGCAAAGATCTAGATAAACTTTATTTTTAATTTATTTCAGATAAATCTTCCCTTTAAATCGTATCAAACTGCGTGCAGTGAAGAGGTCTCTTTAACGAACAGAATGCTGAACAAGTTTGATCATATGATAGATTATGCCCTTCCTGCTGAAGAGTCGGAGTCCTCTGCTACAACTGGTAATTCACTATCCTCGTAACTACGTACTCTATCTCGTCTGGTGTCTGTCAATAATCAAAGTAGACTTCCAGATTTGTAAGATGAAGAAACGGTTAAGCAATTGCGGGTTTTTGTATTCTCTATAAAGGGAAGTGAGAAACTTAAGCTAGGAAAAATTAGTGTATACGTTAGTTTCTTCGTCAGATTCCCCCCTTCCGGATTTCTAATTCTAGTATACGGGAAGAAATGAGTGGAAAAAAATAATTTTAATCTTTCTCTTCAGTTGAGAAGGAAATTGTCAAACGAATGGCTTGCATTGCTTCCAAAATAAAAATAAGGACTCTTAAAATTGCCAATCGGGTTGCGCAGCTCAAAGGAGAAATTGTCACTGATGCACGAAGCTTATCGGCGAAGGATATGGTGAGGCTTAAATTATTATATTATGCATATTAAGTTCAAGTAATCGTATGATGTTTAAAGTCTTGGTTAATTTTAAATTTACAAACTTTCAGGTAAATGTTGTGGAACACTGGTTGTCAAACTTGCATAAAAGACTGCAGATTAAACCAACTGAAGGGATACTAATGAAAACTTTAAGATTGCCCACTCGGACAGCAGTTGGTGCAACACTCACTGTAATTGAAGCAGTCGAGGCAACATTACCCAAAGTTAAAGAACAAGCCGGAATGATTGTCATGAAATCTAAAGCAGCTGCATATGCTACTTATAAGCTCGTTCTTCATATAAGCAGCAGTGCTTATGTAAATGCTCGGCAAAAAATGATTGTAGTTGTAGGCGTTGTTAAAAAATTTGAAAGAGATGCTCTTGTACCCTTGCTTCCTTTCAGCTCCATGCTGAGGGTCACGGTAAGAAATGCTGAAATTTTCTTAAAAATTTAGAGTATTAAGCATGTTTTCAAACATTAACAAACTGTAATCTTTCTTTCAGAGTTGTCCAACACTGTTGGACAGAGAACCATGTACAAAACCAAGTAACCTCGAGGAAAGAGTTTCGTTTCTTGAAAAGATTCCAGAAGAGAACTCGAAGGAAGCGGACACTTCCTCTGAAAATGCTAACAACGTAAATGGTGCTACGACTGAACCCTGAAAAAGTTATGCATTGCTCGATTACTTTTTGAAAGTGAACTTTTGTCCTTATAAGGGCTCTCTCAACCAGAGGATTCTCATTACAAATGTATTTTTTTAATTTGTATAAACTTTGTAGCGTACGTTTAGAAGTTATTCAATGTTTACTAATTTCTCGTTAAATACTGTAAATATTCAACATAATGTTCAGAGTATTCCTATCCCAATTGTCTATGAAACGCGTAAACATCGTTTCCTCCGTCGAAAAGGAATAATTAAAAGAAGCCCACTCGGGTACCCTGTAATTACAATGCGCTGCAATTGGTTTGAGGGAATACAGTAATGCAAGTGTTGTAAGTTCCTATATACACCTTAAATTTTGTAAAATACGTCTCTATCAAATGGTTTCATGGTTTTTTGACATGGTTCGCATTTATTTAGTTATTAAAGGTAAACCTAAAATTGCAGGTAGTGTTGCTATACTTGCATCTTTGCTTTCAAGATGGTTTCCGAAAGGCAGTGCAATAGTATTTCCGTTAAGCGTAAGGTATATTTGTTTGCTTCCAGAGCTAAATTTTGTAGATACAGTATTGTAGTTTGCAATGTTTCGGCAGTGTACTGTAGACCTTGTGTAATTGTATATAATAAACTTAGATGGTCTTGTGTAGGAAGTTGGTCATTATCAGACCTGGTTTTAGTTTCTGGTCCGTTTGGGAAGGTCGTTCCGCTTGAGGATTACACATATGTACTGTATATAGATCGATGCCCCTCTGATGGTGGTTACTGTCGCTGACTAAATTCATCGGCCCCAGGATCGAGACCCGGTGACTACAGGCGGCGTGCAGCAAAACTAGGCCTGTTCATCCTTTCACACAAAATTGGGGTAGATAAATGGTAGCCTAGTAAAGACGCTGGGTTACTGCTGGGGCGTGGTTCAGATTCCACGTTAAACTGTAGGTGTAAGGTGGAGTGAAAAGCTTTACCTTGGTGAGAATGAAAAATTCGGGCTGAAGCAAACCAAAGTTTATATTCTGTATATATGTCGATAGTGACAAACTTGAGCAGCAAAACCAGTTTTGTAAAGGATAGAACAAGTTGTAATGTGGTGGACTTTTACGAATGCTTCAAACCTAACTGCTACGATGAAAAAAAAAATGTTTTAAATCGGTGGGGGAAAAAAAAAAAAAAAAAGTAATTCCTGGTAGGTGGTTATATTTGTGTAGTAAGGGCGAACGCCCGCAAAAATGAACCCTCCCTACACACCAATATGAGGAGAGATCAAGGTCTAAGGCCAGGATGCCGTTTCCATTAGATTTTTAATAAATTTTGAAGATTGTTAGTGTATAAAATGTGTATGTATTGTGAAGAATAGAGGGAGGAGTGATTTTGAGCATGCTGATGTAATCGTATGGTAGACGAGACAAAGATCGGATAGAGAGGACAGTGACAGGAGAAACGAGAGCTCCAGCACTCCCTGCCGAATGTATTCCCAGGAGTACTTCCATGGGCAAGAGGAAGCCTTGAAGACCTTCCGGTCCACTTTGGGAGGTTCATGTTATTAAACAAGTTCATTTTTCTTTCAACTGTTATAGTAGTGGTAGAAAAAACTAGAAAAGTATAAGGCTTTCTCCCGACCCCCCCTCCTCTCACCTCCCTGCCAGAGACAGGTACGGGAAAAGGTTGAAGAAAACACGTCGACCCTGGAAAAGTAGACAAGGAATTTTTACACGAAAGAGGAATATACAAGATAGCTCTATAATTACGCATGCACACATAGAAACCGCGCAGACGAACTCCTGCAGAATTACGTTATATTTTAGCCTTAAACCATGAATGTTCAGCACTTTGTCCAGCCTATTTTTAAACATATTTACACTTGGCTGGAAACAACTTCTGAGGGAAGTTGGTTCCAGATATTAACTATTTTACAAGAGAAGAAATTGCCGCAGATAGAGGTACTAAATGTTTTTAGTTCCAGTTTAAACCCATTATTTCTTGTTGGATTGGTATTAAATGAGAATAAGTTCCTGTAGTCTATCCTATATTCCATTGAGCATCTTGAAAACTTGAATAAGCTGACCGCGCAACCTCTTCGTCTCTAAGGTAAACAGATTTAGTCGCTCCAATCTCCGTTGGTAGTTTTGCATTCTCATTGAAGGGTGTACCCTTTCCAACCATTCCATATCCTTCCTAAAGGACGAAGACCAAATCTGCGCACAATATTCGAGTTGAGGTCTGACTAATGAATTATAAAGAGACATTACAGTCTCCTTGTTCGAAACTGGAACTGTCTTTTAATATAACTTAATACTTTTAATGTCCTCTTTTCGACTTTTGCACAGTGCTTTGACAATTTGAGATCATTACTGATATAGACTCCTAAGTCTTTCTGTAGATCAGTCTCAGTCAAATTCCTTCCCAAGAGAGAGTAATCGAACTTCAGGTTTCTGTAGCCTATGTGCATTTCCTTACATTTGTCCGGGTTGAATGGTGTCTGCCAAGTAGCAAACCATTCGCCCAACCTGTCAAGATCATTTTGAAGCTTTCTTACATCCTCCTCATTACTTATACTTAGGCTGACCATATTTCCTTGAGACAAAAACGGGACATTGGGATGGCAAAAAAGGGACGGGGGTTATGACCAATATTAAAGTATATTTATAGTTTTTATTAAAAACGGGACAAAATTGACCTTTTTATTAAAACGACTGGACGGCCAGGACATATAAAAACAACGGTACTGTCCCGTTCAAAACGGTACGTATGGTCAGCCTACTTATACTACTTCCTAATTTCGCATCGTCTGCAAATTTGTAAATTGTACTTAGGAGCCCGACATCTATATTGTTAATATACTGTAGATAATAAAAAGTAAAGGACCCAGAACGAAGCCCTGTGGAACACCACTGGTGACGGGCGCCCACTCCGAAGCCACTCCATTTATTACCACTCTCTGCTTTTTATCTTTTAACCAATCTTTAATCCAGCTAGAAAGGAGCCCGGTGATTCCTAGTCCTCTAACTTTAGCCATCAAGCTCGCGTGAGGAACATTGTCAAAGGCTTTTTGAAATTCGAGATACATTATATCTATTGCTCTACTTGCATCGTATAGATCAGGGTCACCAACCTGGGAGGTAGCGCCCACTAGTGGGCTCACATTAAACGTAATTAAACATTTATTTCATTATTTATTTTATCGATTATGTTGATTTATTCTTTTTGATGTAAGGTGGGCGATAAGCTTTTTTAATTTTCAAAAAATCGTAAAAGTGGTTGGTGAACAAAAAAAAAGGTTGGTGAGCCCTGGTATAGAGTATGTACATTATAGAAAAACTCTAACAGGTTTGTCAGAGAAGATCTATGTCGCCTAAATTCATGTTGACAATAAAAAATTAGATTGTTAGATTCAAGGTGATACACAATATGTTCTGTAATGATGGATTCCAACAGTTTGGCGACAGTTGATGTTAAACTGATCAGGTGGTAATTATAAGGATTAAATACCCTTTTTAAAGATTGGTGTTACATTTGCTAACTTACAGTCGGTTGGAACTTTCCCTAACTCGATTTATTGTTTGAATATGGTTACTAAGTCGTCAGCAACATTGTAGTTAACCTGTTTTAATACCCTTGGAAGAAATAAGTCGGGATCAGGTGATAACCAGGTGATTTGTATTTGTTCATCTTGTCAATTAGTTGATGTACTTCATCTTTCGTAAAACTTATGGTCTCTATGGGATGGTCACCGTCATACGTAATCCGAGGATTTGGCACTTCACTTGAGTCTTCCTCCGTGAAGACTGTAACGAAGAACTCATTTAACTTATTAGCTATATATTTATCACTGAATTTCAGTCCGCCATTTCTATCTTTTAAGGCGACCTACAGAAACTTTTAATTGGCTTTCTGCTATTAACATGGGCAAAAATCTTTTTAGGATTAACTTTAAAGAGTGAGCCAACACTAGTTTCTTCATCACGTTCAGCTGATCTAATCAAGGACTTAACCCTCCTACGTAGGTTTATATAGTTTTCTGAATTAGTCTGGTTCCACACTAACATAATGAAGGAAGTATTTCTACCAGACAATATATATATATATATATATATATATATATATATATATATATAATATATATATTAGCTGAGGTACCCGGCGTTGCCCGGGATAAATTTCACATTAGATCCCCAGTTTAAATAAAGCAAAGTTTAAGACAAAAGGCTGAATTTGATTAAAATGATTTATCTTAATTCTTCATTCCATAAGAGGTTCCCGTGCCAAATTTGATAGCTCTAGGTCAAACGGTTTGAAGTCGTCCTAAAAAATAATTATATGTGAAGCTCAAGATTTTCATGACTGTGTTCTTTTCTATAGTTTTATTGACCAAATAATCAAAATTTTCACGCTGCGTTTTTTTCTGTAGTTTAATCGCGGATACCCCCATTACTCCCACCCCTCTCCCAATTACCCCACCCCCTCTCCCCCAATTACCCCAACTCAGCTCAATTTCACTGCTGCGTTCTTTTCTGTGGTTTAATCGCGATGCTGGGGCCTTCGGGCCCAAACAGACAAACAGACAGGCTGACCGACTCTGTGTTGACATTCTTCATCCCATATGAGGTTCCCGTGCCAAATTTGGTAGCTCTAGGTCAAACGGTTTGCGCTTGCATAAAGGACAGACAAACAGACAGGCGAAAATATATAATAGAATATATATTATATATATATATATATATATATATCATGTTATCTATTTTAGAAATTGTTAATTAGTTATTTACTGCTTACGTGACACAGCCTCTCATCCTCATTCAAAATAATCACTATGTACTCCATTTAGAAATAAAATCATCGATAAGCAAACAAACAAACAAAAAAATCCAAACCAACCGACCAACTTAATTATCCACTTTGAAGAACACTCGAAACCATATATAATTCATAACTTATAACAGAAATGAAATGTTTTATTGAACTAGCTAGGGAAGAGCATTTATATCAATAAGAAGTATTTGTGAAAAATGGTTTGCAATAATGAGATCAGTGTAGTTGAGGTAATTTATTTTAACTTTGATTTGTTCTAATGGGTATGCGATTTGTAATTTGTGCGTTTTCTTGGAGAAGTTTTTAAGTACTTATGATTGTTAATTTTGGTCGGGAGTGTAGTTTGACTTGAGCGTTTGAACTTCTGTTTGGTGGATAATGCATAATGCTTGATAGATTTAATTTGGTTTATATTTAACGATATGGTTTTGTCTTTGCGGTGGAAGGTTTTTAGAAACTTTGAGTGGTAACTTTAAACTAATTTTGTTTTACTTAAAGATGCATGTGTAGTTCTCTTTGAGTACGTGATAACTTCAGCAGTCTTATGGTCACCAGAGCTGGGCACTTGCGGCATATTGCGGTACTGCGGTACTGCTGCACTACCAAACCGGTACCAAACCGGTACGCGGAAATTTGAATGCGGTAGCGGTACTGCGGTACTTTCAGCGATCCTTTGCGGTACTGCGTTATGGGGGCCCGGGGTGGTAGTGCGGTGGTACCGCAAGTACCGCAGTACCGCAAATATGCCGCAAATACCCAGCTCTGATGGTCACTTGATTAAATATTTAATTCGCTACTTGCTTTTAAATTTTCCTGAAGCTTCGAGATTTATAGCTTTAGGATTTTTTAATTACTTGGTATTTTTTTTCTTAAAAATTGGAATAAAAAAGATTTTGCGTTGTAATTTTCTCTAAATTACTACTACCCCCCTCCCCCCCGCAACTTTTTTGTAACTTCAAAATGACTTTAGTAACTTTAAATTAGTCACTACTCGACACATTGCTTAAAATTTATTAACTTGCAGATGGAAGCGTGTGATTCATTTCTCCATCGAGCAAGTTCAATACCACTGGTAGCCGACACATTATCCTACATAAGCTCGAAGTATAACTCTGTAAAGGTAGACCAAATTTAAGTGTTGTAATTTGAAACCACAACTTTATTGGATCACCTGAAGATAAGGGTCCCCAGTCTTTTTTAACATTATAAGGCTAACAAACCGAAAATATAACTACCTAACCTGACCAATCGTTTAGTCAACTGTACGCCCTTGACGATTGTTTAGGTTAGGTCGTTATGTTTTCGGTCTTAGCTTTATAAAGCTAACTAAAAAAGGACCTGATCTTACGTGATCCACTTTTTATTTAAAGTACTTATTTTGAAGATTTTTATACTTGCAGGGTATAAACAAAAATGTTGTCACTTCTTAATGGAACTGAAAGAGGCTTATAAACAATAACGCGAACTGCGTTTAACTTCTCTAAGAAAGTTGTACCTTATGAATACTTGGACAAATTGGCTTGTGGAAGTTTGGGCAAAATTGAAGCTGCTTTGCTGATTATAAAAAATTACACAGTTAGAACTTGAATTTACTTATTTCAGTGATTTTCACAACTAAATTTGAAATTCCAAGTTTATTTAATAACTGGAAGTGATCAATGGAAAATTAAGCATTATGGTTTTTAGACTTGGTTCTTTGAAACCCATGAATTCTTGGTCTGTGTTTATCCAGCATGATCTTAAGTCAGTGGAAGATCGCTTGTTCCATGCAAAGATCTAGATAAACCTTGATTTTTAATTTATTTCAGATAAATCTTCCATTTAAATCGTATCGAACTAAGTGCAGTGAAGAGGTCTCTCTAACCAACAGAATGCTGAAGAAGTTGGATCATATGATAGATTATGCCATTCCTGCTGAAGAGTCTGAGTCCTCTGCTAAAACTGGTAATTCACTATGCTTGTAACTACGTACTCCATCTCGTCTGTGGTCTGTCAGTAATGAAAGTAGAAATCCAAATTTGGAAGATGAAGTTTAAACAACTGCGGGTTTTGGTGTTTTCTATAAAAGGAAGTGAGAGCCTTAAGCTAGGAAAAATTAGTGTATACGTTAGCTTCATCAGATTCTCCTTTACGGTTTTCTAATTCTAGTATACGGAAAGAAATGAGTTGGAAAAAAAATAATTTTAATCTCCCTCTTCACCTGAAAAGGAAACTGTCAAACGAATGGCTTGCATTGCTTGTAAAATAAAAAAAAGATTTCTAAAAATTGTCAAACGGGTTGCGCAGCTCAAAAGAGAAATTGTCACTGATGCACAAAGCTTATCGGCGAAGGATATGGTGAGGTTTGAATCATTATATTATGGCCATTAAGTTTAAGTAATCGTATGATCTTTAATCTTGGTTAATTTTAAATTTACAAACTTCAGGTAAATGTTGTGGAACACTGGTTGTCTGACTTCCATAAAAGACTGCAGATTAAACCAACTGAAGAAGGGATACTAATGAAAACGTTAAGGTTACCCATTCGGATAGCAGTTGGTGCAACACTGAGTGTAATTGAAGGAGCTGAGTCAACATTACCCAAAGTTAAAGAACAAGCCGAAGTGATGGTCATGAAATCTAAAGCAGTTGTATATGCTACTTATAAGCTCGTTCTTCATATCAGCAGCAGTGTTTATGTAAATGCTCGGCGAAAAGTGATTGTAGTTGTCGGAATTGTTAAAAAATTTGAAAGAGATGCTCTTGTACCCTTGCTTCCTTTTAGCTCCATGCTGAGATTCACGGTAAGAAATGCTGAAGTTTTCTTAATTCTGGACTATTAAACATGTTTTAACCATTAATAAACTAATTTTTGTTTCAGGGCTCTCCACCTTTGTCAGACGAAGAACTATGTACAAAACCAAGTGACCTCGTGGAGAAAGTTGCTTCTTGAAAAGATTCCAGAAGAGAACTGGAAGGAAGCGGACATTTGCTCTGGAAATGCTAACAACATAATTGGTGCTACGATTGAACATTGAAAAACGTTTATGCATTACTCTTTCTTTTGAAGTAAACTATTGTACTTGTAAGGACTCTCTCGACCAGAGGATTCTCTTTACAAGTGTATTGTTTTAAAGTTCTATAAACTTTGTAACGTATGTTTAAAAGTTATTCAATGTTTACTAGTCTTTTGTTAAATATTAAACATAATATTCAGAGTATTCCTATCCCAAGTGTTTATAAAACTCGTAAACATCGTTGTCTCGGTCTAAAAGGAATAATTAACTGAACCCCACTCGGCTACCCTCTAATTACAATGCGCCGCAATTGGTTTGAGGGAGTAATGTAAGTGTTGTGTCCCCTCTATACACCAGGTGAACTTAAAATTGCAGCTAATGTTATTATGATACTTGTATCTTTGCCGTCAAGATGGTTTCCGAAAGGCAGTGCAAGAGTTTCCGTTAAGTGTAAAGTATCTTTCTTAGTTTCCAGAGCTGAATTTTGTTGGTATTGTAGTTTTCAATATGTTTCGTCAGTGTACTACAGTCATTGTGTCATTCTATATAGTAAACTTAGATGGTCTTCTTCGGTTGTGTAGGATGTTGGTCATTATCAGGACTAGTTTATTAGCCTCTGGTTTGTTATTTGGGGAGGAGGTCGTTGCGCTTGAGGATATATATATATATATATATATATATATATAATATATATATATATATAATACTGCATATAGATCGATGCGCTGGTTGTGGTGGTGGTTAGCGTCGCTGACTAAATCTATGGGGTCCCAGGATCGAGACGTGGTGACGGCATGCAGCAAAACTCTGCTGTTCATCCTTTCACACAAGAAGTGGTTGGTAGATAAATGGGTACTCTGAGCAGTCTAGTGGTTAAGACACTCGGCTACTGGTGGGGTGTGGTTCGGATTCCACGATAAACTGTAGGTCTAAGGTGGAGTGAAAAGCTTTATCTTCGTCAGTATGAAAAATTTGGGCAGAAGCAAACGAGATTATCAAAGGATATATTATGGTGATAAACTTGAGCAGCAAAACCACTATTTTGCTGAAGAGTGAACAAATTGTAATGTAATTGACTCTTACGAATGCTTCAAACCTAATTGCTACGATGGAAAGTTTTTAAATCGGAAAAACTAATTTCGGGTAGTTCGTTATAGTTGTGTAGTAAGGACAAACTCGCGCAAAAATGAACCCCCCTACGCGCGCGCGCACCAATATAAGATCAAAAATCAAGGTCTAAGGCCATGATGCCGTTTCCATTACCTTCTTAATAGATTCTGAAGGTTGTTAGTGTGTTAAATGTATATGTATTGTGAATAGAGGGAGAAGTGATTTTGAGAGCATGCTGATCTACTTGTATAGTAGACGAGACAAAGATCGGATAGAGAGGAAAGTGACAGGAGGAACGAGAGTTCCAGCACTCCCTGCCGAATGTCCTCCCAGGAGTAATTCTATGGTCGGTTGGTTTGTACAATCTTGTGCTCTAAAAGGAGCTGCTTTATCGTTCTACCCCAGCAACAATTTCTAGTGTTTTACTTGCTGAATTCAATAATATATATTTTATTTTGGAGAAAGTATTGGTGCTTTAATTAGTTATGGTTATAATTATTAATTTTTTCCTCTTTTGTAGATAGTTATGGATAAATGGAATTTCATAAACATAGTTAAGGAAATAACGTTCTACCCCAGCTTTCTTTAGTTAACTTTATAAGGCTAACTAACGAAAATATGACAACCTAACCAATCGTCAAGGGCGTACAGTTGATTTAGCTAAACAAAGGAACAAGAGGCATTGGGGAACATCTAGAAATATGGTAGATTCTTATTTATGTGAATTTCTGTGGAGAAGACAAAAAGGAAAATACATTTTTATTGAAATCTTAAATGCAATCTACTTTTAAATAAAATAAACTGACAATAACTCTTATTAATTTCTCCAAAATAAGATATATAGTATTGAATTCAAGTAAAACTACAGTAGAAAATAATATATAATTTCATTTTTTGTTGCTGGGGTAGAACGGAAAAGAGCCTAGAAATATATATATATATATGAATTACAAGGGCAAGAGGAAGCCTTGAAGAACTTCCGGTCCACTTTGGGAGGTTCCTGTTATTGAACAAGTTCATTTTTTTTTTTCAACTGTTCTAGCAGTGGTAGAAAAAACTATAGAAAAGTGTAAAGCTTTCTTCCCACCCTCCTCCTCCTCCCTCCCTGGCAGAGGCAGGTACGGGAAAAGGTTGAAGAAAACCCGTCGACCCTGGAAAAGTAGACAAGGAATTTTTACACGAAAGTGAAGAATATGCAAGATAGCTCTATAATTACGCATGCACACACAGAAACCGCGCAGACGAACTCCTGCAGAATTACGTTATGTTTTAGTCTTAAACCATGTGTTCAGTACTTTGTCCAGCCTGTTTTTAAACATATTTACACTTAGCTGGAAACAACTTCTGAGGGAAGTTGGTTCCAGATATTAACTATTTTATAGGAGAAAAAAATTGCCGCAGATAGAGAGTACTAAATGTTTTTAGTTCCAGTTTAAACCCATTATTTCTTGTTGGATTGGTATTAAATGAGAATAAATTCCTTTAGTCTACCCTCTATTCCACTGAGCATCCTCAAAACTTGAATAAGCTGACCGCGCAACCTCCTCGTCTCTAAGGTAAACAGATTTAGGCGCTCCAATCTCCGTTGGTAGTTTTGCATTCTCATTGAAGGGATCAATTTCGTAGCCCTTGCTTGTACCCTTTCCAACCATTCTATATCCTTCCTAAAGGACGAAGACCAAATCTGCGCACAATATTCGAGTTGAGGTCCGACTAATGAATTATAAAGAGACATTACAGTCTCCTTGTTCCGAAACTGGAACTGTCTTTTAATATAACTTAATATTTTTAAGGCCCTCTTTTCGACTTTTGCACAGTGCTTTGACAATTTGAGATCATTACTCATATAGACGCCTAAGTCTTTCTCTAGATCGGTCTCAGTCAAATTTCTTCCCAAGAGAGAATAATCGAACTTCAGGTTTTTGTAGCCTATGTGCATTACCTTACATTTGTCCAAGTTGAATGGCCTCTGCCAAGTAGCAGACCATTTGCCCAACCTGTCAAGATCATTTTGAAGCTTTCTTACATCCTCCTCATTACCTATACTTCTTCCTAATTTCGTATCGTCTGCAAATTTGTAAATTGTACTTAGGAGCCCGACGTCTATATCGTTAATATACTGTAGATAATAAAAAGTAAAGGACCCAGAACGAAGCCCTGTGGAACACCACTGGTGACGGGCGCCCACTCCGAAGCCACTCCATTTATTACCACTCCCTGCTTTCTATCTTTTAACCAATCTTTAATACAGCTGGAAACGAGCTCGGTGATTCCTAGTCCTCTAACTTTAGCCATCAATCTCGCGTGAGGAACTTTGTCAAAGGCTTTTTGAAAGTCGAGATACATTATATCTATTGCTCTACTTACATCGTATAGCGTATGCACATTATGGAAAAACTCTAACAGGTTTGTCAGACAAGATCTATGTCGTCTAAATTCATGTTGAGAATAACAAATTAGATTGTTAGATTCAAAGTGATACACAATACGTTCTGTAATGATGGATTACAACAGTTTGCCGACAGTTGATGTTAAACTGATCAGGTTGTAATTACAAGGATTAAATACTCTTTTTAAAGATTGGTGTTACATTTAATAACTTCCAGTCGGTTGGAACTTTCCCTAACTCTATTTATTGTTTGAATATGGTTACTAAGTCGTCAGCAACATTGTAGTTAATCTCTTTTAATACCCTTGGGAGAAATAAGTCGGGACAGGTGATGACCAGGTGATTCGTATTTATTCATCTTGTCAATTAGTTGATGTACTTCATCTCTCATAAAACTTATGGTCTCTATGGGATGGTGATCGTCATACGTAATCGAGGATTTAGCACTTCACTTGAGTCTTCCTCCGTGAAGACTGCAACGAAGAACTCGTTTAGCTTATTAGCTATATATTTATCACTGAATTTCAGTCCGCTATTTCTATCTTTTAGACGACCTACATAACTTTTAATTGGCTTTCTGCTATTAACATGAGCACCAATCTTTTTAGGGTTAACTTTAAAGAGTGAGCCAACACTAGCTTCTTCATCACGTTAAGCTGATCTAATTAAGGACTTAACCTTCCTACGTAGGTTTATATAGTTTTCTGAATTAGTCTGGTTGCACACTACCAAAATGAAGTCACAATGAAAGTCACTAAAAAATTCTAAACAGTTAAAAACAATTAAAAGCCACAATGACAATTATAAAACAATAGGGAAAAATTCACAAGCTTCAAAACAATGAAAGTGACACCAAAAAAACAATGAATAACAGTTATAAAATACAAAATGTAAAACCCAAAAAACTAACTGTTATTCATTGTTTTTTTGGTGTCACTTTCATTGTTTTGAAGCTTGTGAATTTTTCCCTATTGTTTTATAATTGTAATTGTGGCTTTTAATTGTTTTTAACTATTTAGAATTTTTTAGTGACTTCCATTGTTTTTAAAGCTTGTGAATTTTTCCCTACTTTATTTTGTTTATATTTGTCATTATGGTTTTTAATTTTCTGTTTTTAACTTTTTAGAATTTTTGCCTGAAGATGAGCATAGTTTGTGCTTGAAACGTAGCAATGTACAAAATATAGTCCCTTTCCAACATGATGGATGTTTCTTTCCTTCTTGTCTGTGGCTTTCTGCTATATATATATATATATATATATATATATATATATATATATATATATATATATATATATATATATATACAGGGTGTCCCAGAATTAACTATCTATTTCAATGAAATCGGAAAATTTTTAAAAAAATACACTTCTATTTATGTTTATCATGTTTAATATTTTTAAAAATGTATAAATTTCTAAATTTTTTTCATAATTTTATTTTCATAATTTTTTCATTATCTGGTCCAATGAAAGACCGTCTGAAGTCATAGAATGGCAAAGAGACTCTCCAAAAGTTAACGTGTGGCTTGGAATGACCAAATCCAAAATTTGTGGCCCATTCTTCTTTGCGGAAGCAACTGTAACAGGTACCGTCTACCTTGATATGCTTCAGCAGTTTCTCGAACCACAGCTTCTTGATGATGGCATTCTTGATAATGTTGTGTTTCAACAAGATGGAGCACCATGTTATTATGCTCTAATTGTTCGAGAATACCTCAACAGACGCCTTCCGAATGGGTGGATTGGACGTGGAGGACCTCGACCTTGGACTCCGCGTTCTCCGGATTTGACACCCCTGGATTTCTTTGCATGGGGTTTCATAAAAACAAAGGTTTATCGCCAAAAGATCAATGCTTCTTGTTGAAACACAACATTATCAAGAATGCCATCATCAAGAAGCTGTGGTTCGAGAAACTGCTGAAGCATATCAAGGTAGACGGTACCTGTTACAGTTGCTTCCGCAAAGAAGAATGGGCCATAAATTTTGGATTTGGTCATTCCAAGCCACACGTTAACTTTTGGAGAGTCTCTTTGCCGTTTTATGACTTCAGACGGTCTTTCATTGGACCAGATAATGAAAAAATTATGAAAATAAAATTATGAAAAAATTTAGAAATTTATACATTTTTAACACATATTAAACATGATAAACATAAATAGAAGTGTGTTTTTAAAAAATTCGTCCGATTTCATTGAAATAGATAGTTAATTCTGGGACACCCTGTATATATATATATATATATATATATATATATTATATATATATATATATATATATATATATATATACAGCGTGTCCCAAAGAAATGTGTATACCCACTTTGTTCGATAATACCAGCTATGAGGATAATAAAATATTATTTTTTATGTTTTTTAATAAAGAATTTTCTCCTGAATCTAAATATGTAATTATGTTTATTAAAAATTGAAAAACAAAAAAGTTACAGATGTTTAAATTATAATTATTATTTTCGAGACTTCATGTGCGATATTTTCTAATATTTTAACCGACTGTTTTGAGATACTTATGTTTAGTGTTGATATTGAAGCATAAATGTTGTAATTATTAGTTAATTCAAAAAATTTACAAATTCCATGGTTAAATGACACTTTATCTAAGATGTTCAAATTGTCGTTAGAAAAGAACAAACGTCGCAGAGTTATAAGATGTTAGATAAGGTTAGAGCAAAACTGTAGTCTTGCCTAATTAGAACTCAACGAAATGGTTAGGCTAAGCTAGGCACTAAACATAAGTTCTCAAAACAGTCGGTTAAAAGGCAGGCCAGGCCATAAAAAAAAATATTAGAAAATATCGCACATGAAGTCTCGAAAATAATAATTCTAATTTAAACATCTGTAACGTTTTTGTTCTTCAACTTTAATAAAAGTAATTACATATTTAGATTCAGGAGAAAATTCTTTATTAAAAAACATATAAACAGTAATATATTTATTATCCTCATAGCTAGTATTATCGAACAAAGTGGGTATATATTTCTTTGGGACACGCTGTATATATTATATACAGTATATCATGTTATCCATTTTAGAAATTGTTAATTAGTTATTTACTGCTTACGTGACACAGCCTCTCATCATTCAAAATAATCACTATGTACTCCATTTAGAAATAAAATCATCGATAAGCAAACAAACAAACAAAAAAAATCCAACCAACCGACCAACTTAATTATCCACTTTGAAGAACACTCGAAACCATATATAATTCATAACTTATAACAGAAATGAAATGCTTCACTGAACTAGTTAAGAAAGAGCATTTATATAATAAAGAAGTATTTATAAAAAATGGTTTGCAATAACGAGACAAGTCTAATTGAGGTAATTTATTTTAACTTGATTTTTTTTTAATGGATATGCGATTTATAATTTGTGTGTTTTGCTGGTGAAGTTTTTAAGGAGTTATAGGTTGTTAATTTTGATGGGGAGTGTAGTTTGACTTGAGCGATCGAACTTCTATTTGGTAGATGATGCATAATGCTTGATAGATTTAATTTGGTTTATATTTAACGATATGGTTGTCTTTGCAGTGGAAGGTTTTTAGAAACTTTGTTTTGGAGTGGTAACTTTAAACTAATTTTCTTTTACTTCAAGATGCATGTGCAGTTAGTCTTCAATGCATGTGAAGTTCTCTTTCAGTACGTGATAATTTTAGCAGTCTTATGGTGACTTAACTTTTTTAATTCGCTACTTGCTTTTAAATTTTCCTGAAGCTTGACTTATAGCTTCAGGATTTTTTTAATAACTTGGTGTTATTTTTTTAAAGATTTGAAATAAAAATATTTTGCGTTGTAATTTCCTATAAATTACTACTGAGCTTGTTACGCGCAGTTTTAAGAACTGCTGTTCGGCTAATCTTTTAGTCAGTGATTCTTGAACAATTTGTTCTGATTTAAATTAGTTTCAATTTTCAATGTTATTTTTACTCTCTCCCCTCCCTATTTTTTTTTCTTTTCCTTACTTCAAAATGAGTTTAGTAACTTTATTAAATTAGTTGCTCTCTACTCTACACATTCCTTGAAATTAATTAATTTGCAGATGGAAGCGTGTGATTCCTTTCTCCATCGAGCAAGTTCAATACCACTGGTAGCCGACACATTATCCTACATAAGTTCGAAGTATAACTATGTAAAGGTAGACCCAATTGGAGTGTTGTAATTTGAAACCACAAATTTATTGGATCACTTGAAGTTAAGGGTCCCCAGCTTTCTTTAACCTTATAAGGCTAACTAATGGTAAATAGAACTATCTAACATGACCAATCGTTAGGTCAACTGTACGCCCTTGACGATTGTTTAGGTTAGGTCGTTTATATTTCCGTTCTTCGCTTTATAAAGCTAACTAAAGGAGGCCCTGATCTTCAGGTGATCCACTTTTTATTTAAAGTACTTATTTTTAAGATTTTTATACTTGCAGGGTACAAACAAAACTGTTGGATCATTTCTTAATGGAACTGAAAGAGGCTTAAAAACAATAACGCGAACTGCATTTAACTTCTCTAAGAAAGTTGTACCTTATGAATACTTGGACAAATTGGCTTGTGGAAGTTTGGACAAAATTGAAGCTGCTCTGCCGATTATCAAAAATGCCACACAGGTAGAACTTGAATTTATTTATTTCAGTGACTTTCAGAACTAAACGTGAAATTCCAAGTTTATTTAACTGGAAGTGATCAATGGAAAATTTAAGCATTGTGGTTTTTAGACTTGGTTCTTTAAAACCAATGATTTCTTGGTCTGTTTTTATCCAGCATGATTTTAAGTCAGTGGAAGATATCTTGTTCCATGCAAAGTTGTAGATAAACCTTGATTTTTAATTTATTTCAGATAAATCTTCCCTTTAAATCGTATCAAACTAAGTGCAGTGAAGAGGTCTCTCTAACGAACAGAATGCTGAACAAGTTGGATCATATGATAGATTATGCCCTTCCTGCTGAAGAGTCTGAGTCCTCTGCTAAAACTGGTAATTCACTATCCTCGCAACTACGTATTCTATCTCGCAATTCTCGCCTGTGGTATGTGAGTAATCGAAGTAGACTTCCAAATTTGGAAGATGAAGTTAAGCAATTGCGGGTTTTGCTACTTTTCTCTAAAAGGAAGTGAGAACCTTAAGCTAGGAAAAGTTAGTGTATACGTTAGTTTCTTCCTCAGATTCCCCCTTTCGGATTTCTAATTCTATTATACGAAAAGAAATGAGTGGGAAAAAAATAATTTTAATTTTCCTCTTCAGCTGAAAAAGAAATTGTCATTGCAATGTCTTCCATTGCTTCCAAAATAAAAATAAGAGTTCTTAAAGTTGCCAAACGGGTTGCGCAGCACAAAAGAGAAATTGTCACTGATGCACAAAGCTTATCGGCGAAGGATATGGTGAGGCTTAAATTATTATATGCGCATTGAGTTTAAGTAATCGAATGATCTTTAATATTGGTTAATTTTTTAAATTTAAAAATTTTCAGGTAAATGTTGTGGAACACTGGTTGTCTAACTTGCATAAAAGACTGCAGATTAAACCAACTCAAGAAGGGATACTAATGAAAACTTTAAGGTTGCCCATTCGGATAGCAGTTGGTGCAACATTGAGTGTAATTGAAGGAGCGGAGGCAACATTACCCAAAGTTAAAGAACAAGCAGAAGTGATGGTCATGAAATCTAAAGCAGTTGTATATGCTACTTATAAGCTCGTTCTTCATATAAGCAGCAGTGTTTATGTAAATGCTGGGCGAAAAGTGATTGTAGTTGTCGGAATTGTTAAAAAATTTGAATGCGATGTTCTTGTACCCTTGCTTCCTTTTAGCTCCATGCTGAGAATCACGGTAAGAAATTCTGAAGTTTTCTTAATTATAGAGTATTAAACATGTTTTAACCATTAACAAACTGTAATCTTTGTTTCAGGGCTCTCCAACTTTGTCGGACGAAGAACTATGTACCAAACCAAGTGACCTCGTGGAGAAACTTTTGTTTATTAAAAAGATTCCAGAAGAGAACTTGAAGGAAGCGGACACTTGCTCTGAAAATGCTAACAACATAATTGGTGCTACGATTGAACATTGAAAAACGGTTATGCATTACTCTTTCTTTTGAAGTAAACTATTGTACTTGTAAGGACTCGCTCGACCAGAGGATTCTCGTTACAATTGTATTATTTTAAACTTTTATAAACTTTGTAACGTATGTTTGAAAGTTATTCAATGTTTACTAGTTTTGTTAAATACTAAATATAATATTCAAAGTATTCTTATCCCAAGTGTTTATAAAACTCGTAACCATCGTTGCCTCGGTCGAAAAGGAATAATTAACTGAACCCCACTCGGTTACCCTCTAATTACAATGCGCCGCAATTGGTTTGAGGGAGTAATGCAAGTGTTGTGTACCTTTATACACCTTAAATTTTGTTAAAAACTCCTCTATCAAATGAGTTCGCTTTTTTTTTTCTTTTTTTTTTTTTTTAAAGGTAAACTTAAAATTGCAGTTAATGTTATGATACTTTTATCTTTGCAGTCAAGATGGTTTCCGAAAGGCAGTGCAAGTGTGTTTCCGTTAAGCGTAAAGTATATTTGTTAGTTTCCAGAGCTGAATTTTGTTGGTATTGTAGTTTTCAATATGTTTCGTCAGTGTACTACAGTCATTGTGTAATTGTATATAGTAAACTTAGATGGTCTTGTTGTTCGGTTGTGTAGGATGTTGGTCATTATCAGGACTAGTTTATTAGTGTGTGGTTTGTTATTTGGGGAGGAGGTCGTTGCGCTTGAGGATTATATATATATATATGTACTGCATATAGATCGATTCGGTGGTGGTGGTGGTGGTTAGCGTCGCTGACTAAGAATCTATGGGCCCCAGGATCGAGACGCGGCGACGGCAGGCGGCATGCAGCGAAACTCTGCTGTTCATCTTTTCACACAAGAAGTGGTTGGTAGATAAATGGGCAGTCTAGTGGTTAAGACACTAGGCTACTGGTGGGGCGTGGTTCGGATTCCACGTTAAACTGTAGGTCTAAGGTGGAGTGAAAAGCGTTATCTTCGTCAGGATGAAAAATTTGGGCAGAAGCAAACAAGAGGTTATCAAAGGATATATTATGTTTATGGTGATGAACTTGAACAGCAAAACCACTATTTTGCTAAAGAGTAAACAAATTGTAATGTAATTGACTTTTACGAATGCTTCAAACCTAATTGCTACGATGGAAAGTTATTTTAAATCGGAAAAACTAATTTCGGGTAGTTCGTTATAGTTGTGTAGTAAGGACAAACTCCCGCAAAAATGAACCCCCTACGCGCGCGCGCGCACCAATATAAGATAAAAAATCAAGGTCTAAGGCCATGATGCCGTTTCCATTACCTTTTTAATAATTTCTGAAGGTTGTTAATGTGTATAATGTATATGTATTGTCAGTGGCGGTCCTAGCTTACATGACGCCCTGGGCGAACTTCACCTTCAGCGCCCCCCCCCCCTGTTCGCCAACACACATTCGAATCCCCCAAAATAAAGGACAGACATAACTCACACACAAAATAACTTTTTATTGGACTAATTGTTGGAACTTCAGAACCAAAACAGACTCAAATTTCTGAATTTTACAAATCCTTCATCACGTAAATAGAATAACTCACTTAAGAGAATGTAATTATGATACTATGAACAGGAAAAATACAAATTAAATTGCACAACTGCCATAAATAAACTAGAGAATCAAATTTCTAAATTGTACAAATGCTCAATCACATAAATATTTTATTTTATTTTTTATTTATTTATTTTATTTATTTTTATTTTTATTATTTTTTTTGCAGGCGCTCATGCCGCCCCTCCACAAATGCCGCCCTGTGCGGCTGCCCATATGAGGAACCGCCACTGTGTATTGTGAATAGAGGGAGAAGTGATTTTGAGAGCATGCTGACCTACTCGTATGGTAGACGAGACAAAGATCGGATAGAGAGGACAGTGACAGGAGAAACGAGAGTTCCAGCACTCCCTGCCGAATGTCCTTCCAGGAGTACTTCCATGGTCGCTTGGTTTGTACAATCTTGTTCTCTAAAAGGAGGAGCTTTTACGTTCTACCCCAGCAACAATTTCTAGTGTAGTTTTACTTGCTGAATTCAATAATACATATCTTATTTTGGTGAAAGTATTCGTGCTTTAATTAGTTATGGTTATAATTAATATTTTTTCTCGAAGATATTATGGATGATAAATGGAATTTCATAAACATAGTTAAGGAAATAACGTTCAACCCCAGCTTTCTTTAGTTAACCTTATAAGGCTAACTAACGAAAATATCACGACCAAACCTAACCAATCGTCAAGTGCGTACAGTTGATTTAGCTAAACAAAGGAACGAGAGAGAGTGGGGAACATCTAGAAATATGATAGATTCTTATTTATGTGAATTTCCGTGGAGAAGACAAAAAGGAAAGGACATTTTTATTGAAATCTTAAATGCAATATCTACTTTTAAATAAAATAAACGGACTATAACTCTGTTATTAATTTCTCCAAAATAAGATATATATTATTGAATTCAGCAAGTAAAACTACATTAGAAAATAATATATAATTTCATTTTTTGTTGCTGGGGTAGAACGGAAAAGAGCCTAAAAAGATATATATACAGGGTGTACATAAAGTCAGGATCTATTTTTGTGAAGCACTTGGAAATTATATGGAATTCAATCATAAAATGATAAAGTGGTAACATTTATTAAATAATTAAGAGTAGGATTCGACGTGACGCCCATCAGTATCCCTGCACAGCTCAAATCGTTCCGCAGCATTTCTAAACACATTCTGGAGCATTTGCGGGGTTATGTTATCTGCAGCAGTTCGTATACGTGTACGTAGGTTTTCAAGACTCGTAATCTTCGTCTGATAGACGTGCGATTTGATAAAGCCCCATGCAAAGAAATCTAAAGGTGTTAAATCTGGTGATCTCGCTGGCCAAGGTCTGTTGCTTCCGCGTCCGATCCAGCGATTTGGAAAACGTCCATTTAGATAATCCTGAACAATTTTGGCATAGTGACAAGGAGCACCATCATGTTGATAGACGACGGTACTAACAATCCTATCCCCGTCGTCTATCAACATGATGGTGCTCCTTGTCACTATGCCAAAATTGTTCAGGATTATCTAAATGGACGTTTTCCAAATCGCTGGATCGGACGCGGAAGCAACCAAAGACCTTGGCCAGCGAGATCACCAGATTTAACCCCTTTAGATTTCTTTGCATGGGGCTTTATCAAATCGCACGTCTATCAGACGAAGATTACGAGTCTTGAAAACTTACGTACACGGATACGAACTGCTGCAGATAACAACCCCGCAAATGCTGCAGAATGTGTTTAGAAATGCTGGGGAACGATTTGAGCTGTGCAGGGATACTGATGGGCGTCACGTCGAATCCTACTCTTAATTATTTAATAAATGTTACCACTTTATCATTTTATGATTGAATTCCATATAATTTCCAAGTGCTTCACAAAAATAGATCCTGACTTTATGTACACCCTGCATATAAATATAGGGTGAGTCAAAAGTAGCGCCCGATTTCTGTCAGTTGATTGTTTGTTTGCCATTTGTATTACAGTGTACAAGAAGGTAGAAATAAATGAATGACATGTTTATCTAACCATTTATTCGGGGGAAAATTATTACGGAACTGTATGGCACACGCCTGCAGAGTTCGATATCAATTTCCTCAAACTTTGCAGTGATTTGAGCCTTCAATTCCTGAATGGTACGAGGCTTTTCACGATAAACAAGGTCTTTCATGAGCCCCCAAAGAAAGAAATCTGGAGGTGTAAGGTCTGGGGAGCGTGCCGGCCACTCGATCGGACCGCGGCGGCCGATCCACTTTCCGGTAAAGTTTTCATCAAGCCACTGACGAACATGACGTCCATAATGAGGTGGAGCTCCATCTTGCTGGAAATAACAGTCCTGATCTTGTACCCTGGGCCAAAAGAAGGTTTGCAGCATATCCAGGTAAATTTCTGCAGTGACAGATCCCTCAAAGAAAAAGGGTCCAATTATCCCTAATGGAGATATGGCTGCCCAAACTGTCACGCCAGGTAAATTTACCTCCTTCTCAACTGTCACTCTTGGGTTCTCCGCAGCCCAGTAGACACAATTGTCTGTTAATTGTGCCGTTAAGCTTAAAACATGCCTCATCTGACCACCAGATGTTGTCTAGCATTGTGTCCTCTTCGTCAAGTTTAGCTAAGAACTCTTCGCAAAATTGAAGACGGCAGTCGTCATCTCCATCATGAAGGGCTTGCAGTAAGCGTGGAATGTAAGGTTTCCATTTTTTCTGGTGAAGGATACGGATAACACTTGATTGGCTCACTTCCAACTCTGCAGATAAACGGCGAGTTGACTTTTGCGGACTTTGTTCCAGTCTCCTGATGGCTTCTTCAGCCTTAGCTACATTCGTTGCCGTTTTCGGACGACCGGACTTCTTTGCAGTGGCTACCGACCCTGTTGCTTCAAATTTCTCCACAATCAATCGTATGTTTCTTCCCTGGGGTGGGTTAATATCGAATCGGGCGCTACTTTTGACTCACTCTGTATATATATAAATTATATACATCCCCCTCCCCGCGGGCGGTCTTTCTGGGGTGGATCGCCCGCGGGCTCCTGCCTCCATGTGGCGAGGGGGGTCAGCCGCGGCTGGGGGCCCTGCCGGGTCCCCCGCCCGGTTGCGAAGTGGACTTTTAACATACCCTGCTATCCTACAGCCCCCTCTTTCCTGTCTTCCCCTCTTTCCCCTCTTCCTTGCCCCCTGTTTTTTTTCTGCTTTCTCTTTTCACTTCGCGCGCCCCGTGGGCTGCCGGGGCTGATCGCTGGGGGTCTCGCTCCCATGGTCGGGGCCGGACTAAGTTGGCTGGTAGGGTGCCCGGGCCTGGGACCCTGGGGGGCCTTGGTCTTTGCTGCCGGCGGGGGAGAACTCTCGATGCTGCAAGGGCCCCTTTTGAAACGGGGGTACCCGCATGGGACGAGGCACCCATCCCCCGCCGGCGTGCGCTTGGTCCCCTTTGGCCCCGGGTAATCGGTTCCCCGCGGCCCCGGGCGCGAAACAACAATAAATTTTTTTGTATGGAAACATTTACAAATTTAAAGGACCTCGTTGACGACCCGGCTTGTGCATATGACCTCCCTCTGACTACCTCTTTGGACCGTGGGTCTGGTAAGGGCAGTCGGCAGCCCTCGCCCACCCCGTCTGCTCTTCTTGCCGACACCTCCTCTCCCTCTCTTCCCCAGGCTCGTGGCGCCGCTGCCCGACCCCCCAGTAGCGGATGGACCTGCAGTGGACCCCCCGACCCCTGGATCCCCCCATATTCCACGTCCCGATAGGGACCCACCTGCTTTTTCGCCCTCAGGTCGGAGGCCCGCGGCCCCGGTCGCCTCCCACTCCGGTCGGGCCTCATCGCCCCCGGCCCCCTCGGCCTCTGGGGGACGTGGGACCCGACGTCGCCGTCCGCCTTTCTCGTCTTCTCGCCCCCTCGAAGTTCCGGTGGTGTTTGGCCAGACGGCTTCACTCGGCCTTAGGACGATGGACAAGTTCCTCGTCCTCCGCCCCTCCTCCTCCAAGCCCCTCCCCACTAACCACGAACGCCTCTTTCGAGCGATCCATGGGAAGACGGGGACGGCGCGTTTTTGACCTTCGGCCTCAGAGGGATGGCTCCATTTTGATAAGGTCGCGTTCCTCTGCCGAAACCTCCTCTCTGCTCGCTATCCCCGATGTCCTGGGCTGCGGGATCACGGTGACTCCCCACCCCCGCCTCAATCAGTGCCAGGGCACGATCTACGCTGCTCGTCTTCTACCCATCCCGGTGGAGGACCTCCAGACTGACATCGCCTCCCAGGGTGTGGTGAGAATATACCGTTTTCCCGACAGATCGCGATCCCCAGCCGTCCCTTCTCCTCGCCTTCTCCTTACATTTGACTCACTGGTGCCCCCCGTTTCGGTATTCTGGGGCTTTGGTGAGAGACGAGCATGCGAATTCTCGGTTCGGCCATACGTGCCAGATCCTACGCGCTGTTTTCAGTGCAATAGGTTTGGCCACGTGAGCAGTTCCTGCCGTCAGCCGGCCCCGTTGTGTGTCCGCTGCGGCGGCCCTCCCCACCCCTTGCCCTGTACTGCTCCGCCTTCCTGCACCAACTGTCATGGACCGCACCCTGCTTCATCCCGCTCTTGCCGGTCCTTCCTCTTTGAGAGGGAGGTTCGGGCCCTCTGTTCATCAGAATTTCTCAGCGCTCGGGAGGCGCGGGACCGGTTGCGTGGCCGCGAGGCCCGGCGTGGTACCTCGTACGCCGAGGCTCTCCGTCCCCGGCCGCCGCCGGCCCAGACCCCGTCCTCACCGGCGGTTCCCGACGCGCCTCCACTCACCGTGTCCGCTACTCCCTGTCTATCCTCTGCCGCCCAGCGGACTCCCGCCGCGGCTCCCTGTACTACCAGCGCGTCCCCACGTGCTCCCTCCGCGAACGCCGATGCTTCGTCGGCAACCCCCCCTGCCCCTTCTACGCCCTCTCCACCGGCGCTTTCGGCCACCCCCATTCCGGACCGTGACCCGCCGTCGCCCATGCGGGCCGCACGACGGAGGGGAACGGGCCGCAACCGGGTGACTCCTCTTCAGGAGAATTTGCCGGCGTCAGTTTCCACATCGCCCCCCCGTCGGGGTGACCCTCGCCTTCGCCCACGTTCGGCGTCCCCCGTTGGCCCCGGGGCTTTCCAATCCCCTTGTTAATCTCGGGGCCGCCCGATCGGCCCACCCACCCCATAACCATCCGTTTCGCAGACTTTCCTACCCTCCATATACTTCGCTCCTGCAGTGGAACATCCGCGGGCTCCTGGTAGGCCTCGAGAGTCTCTCTTCTCTCCTGGCCTCCAGGTGTCCGGCGTGTTTCTGCCTTCAGGAGACGATACTGGGCTCCCGTTCCCTCCCTCGAGTGTCCGGCTACTGCGGGCTCCCTTCCCCGCCTCTCGATGGGGCGGGTAGGGGGGGCTCCGCGTCTTCGTGCACCGCTCCGTCCCTTTCCGCCCCCTCCCGCTCCGTACTGTCTTGCAAGCTGTGGCCGTGCGCCTTTCTTGTGGCGTCAGCTCACGGTCTGCTCTCTTTACCTCTCCCCTAACGTACGCCCTCCACCCGATTCTCTCCGTGACCTAATTCTGCAGCTTCCCCGCCCTTTCCTGCTTCTCGGGGACTTCAACAGTCGGGACCCGGCCTGGGGGGACGTTTGCTCCACCTTTCTCTCCGGGACCCTTCTCTCCCTTATGGACGAGCTAGAGTTCACCTTTCTGAACGATGGCTCCCCAACCTGCCTCCACTCGGCCCATGACAGTTTCACCTGTATTGATCTTTCCCTGGTTTCCCTCGATATCGTGACGGAGTTCACCTGGAGGTCCTGCCGGATTCTTCCGGCAGTGACCATTTCCCTTGTGTCTTACCCCAACCCGTCTCCTCCCCCCCACCTCTGTCCGCCCGCGCTGGCTGTTCGCCCGAGCGAAATGGGCCTCATACACGAGGTGCACGGCGATCTCGCCGTCCATTCCTGCCTTTCCCTCCGTTAGTGAGGCCCTCGCCTTTCTCGAAGCAAGATCCTCTCGGCTGCCACCAGTTGCATCCCCCGTACCTCAGGCTCCCCCAGGCCGCGCAGCGTCCCATGGTGGACCCCAGAGTGCTCCCGTGCCGTTCAGGAGCGGCGCCGTGCTGGCCGTCGCTTCTACCGGACCCGCCAGCCGGAGCATAAGATGGCGTTTCAGCGCCTGAAGGCAGTGGCCCGTCGGGTCTTGAAACTAGCCCGGCGTACCTCCTGGCGGAGTTACGTGTCCGGGATCTCCTCCTCGACCGCCCCCTCGACTGTTTGGCGCAAGGTGCGTAGCTTTGAGGGGACCCGTGTCCCCCCTCGACCCCCGGGCTTCGGGTCGGGGACGACGAGTTCGTGTCCGATCCGGAGGCCGTCGCGAACGCACTCGCGGCGCACTTCGCAGCCATCTCCAGTTCGATTCCCCCCACTCCCGCCGCGACCCACCGGAATTTCCACCTCATAGGGATGACCCCTATAATCACCTCTTCCACATGACAGAGCTTCGGGAGGCCCTCCGCCCCCGACGCTCCTCCGCCCCCGGCCCCGATAATATCCCCTATGACTTGTTACGGCACCTCCACCCCTCTGCTCTCAGCTTTCTACTGGACCTCTATAACCGGATTTGGTTGGAGGGTTCATTTCCGGACCGATGGCGTGAGTCCATCGTCGTCCCCATCCCGAAGCCCGATAAAGACCCCTCACTCCCGTCGAACTATCGCCCCATTTCCCTAACATGCTGTGCCTGCAAGGTGATGGAGGCGATGGTCGCCTCGCGGCTGTCCTTTACCTTGGAGGCGAGTGACCAGTACCCTGCTACCCAGGCTGGTTTCCGGCGCTTCCGGTCTACCACCGACCCCCTCCTTCTCCTTAGCCATGACGTGCAGGAGGCTTTCTCCCGGCGTCAATTTGTACTCGCCGTCTTTTTCGACCTCCAGAAGGCCTACGATACTACCCGGCGGAGCGCGGTCTTCGACTGCTTACGCTCCCTGGGTTTCGTAGGCTTTCTCCCTTCCTTTATTTATAACTTCTTGTCCGCCCGTTCTTTCCGCGTCCGCATCGGTTCTGCCCTCTCTGACCGCTTTCCGTTGGAGGAGGGTGTCCCTCAGGGTAGTGTCCTTAGCGTCTTGTGTTTCTCACTCGTGATGAACACAGTCGCTACGGTCCTGCCTACATCCGTTCGTAGCTCCCTCTATGCCGATGACCTGGCTATCTATTGCTCTGGCCGCCTCCCGTCTTTGGCTGAACGTCGGCTCCAGCTAGCCATCAACGCGGTGGTTCGCTGGGCGTCCTCGGTTGGCTATGCTTTCTCACCCTCTAAGTCTTCCAGTATGCTTTTCCGTCCTCGGCGCCTCCGTCTGTCGCATACCTTCGCCCTTACCCTTGCCGGCACTCCTCTTCCCCTCGTCCCATCCGTTAGATTCCTGGGTATGACCCTCGACGGATTTTTCGGTTGGGTTCCACACCTTAGGCGGTTGCGGCAAACATCTTGCCGCACCCTCTCCCTTTTGGGTCATCTGTCCCACACGACCTGGGGAGCTGACAGGCGTACTCTGCTGCGCCTGTACACCTCCCTGGTGCAATCCCGTGTCGACTACGGCTGTGTGGTCTACAGCTCCTGCCTCCTCTCCGGCACTCCGTATGCTGGATCCTCTTCTCCACCGTGGCCTTCGCCTGGCGTCGGGTGCCTTCCGCTCGTCCCCTGTCGCTAGTCTTCAGGTGGACTGTGGACACCCCCCCTGCCCCTTCGCCGGGGCCTTCTCATGGCGAAGTGTTACCTTCGCATCTGCCGCCTTCCGATGTCCCTACTCTTCTCCGCGATCTCCCAGGCGCTACCCCGGCCTGACACGTGGCATTTCGCTGCCTCTCTGGCCGAGATTTTCTCGTCCCTGGGGATCCCCCCACCCTCTATTCTGCCGTTCTCCTTCGATCTGTCGCCCCCCTGGCGGACCACCCCTATCTGCAGTTGCCAGGCGCTCCGTGGCCTGCGTAAGGAGTCTCTTCCTGCCGTCCTCCGGTCTTCTTTTCTGGCCCATCTTCCCGTCCATTCGGACGACGTTCCCGTCTACACCGACGGCTCGCGCTCCCCTGCAGGTGTCGCGGCCGCCGTCTTCTCTCCGTCATTGTCACCTACCTCCCGGGGTATCCCCCTGCCGGTTCAGGCCTCCATCTTTTCCGCGGAGCTCTTTGCCCTTCTGGAAGCCCTCCGTCTGGTATCGGGTTGTTCGCGGTCCTCCTGTACCATTTTTCCGGACTCGCTGAGCGCCCTTCAGGCGCTCGAGCGCTATGATTCCCCGGACCCCCTCGTACGCCTTATTCAACAGGAGTACCATGTCCTGCACACCGTTCACCGGATCCGGGTCACCTTCTGCTGGGTTCCCGCCCATGTTGGTGTTTCCGGTAATGAGGCGGCGGACCGCATAGCCCGGTCCGCCGCCTCGCTGCCTCCCCTCCCCCGCCCGCTCCCCTTCTCAGACTATGTGCAGGTCTTTCGTTACTTTTACGACCGCATGTGGCAACAGTCCTGGGACGATGCCACCGGAAATAAACTCTGGTCCATCCGCCCCCGTCTGTCATATTGGGTGTCCTCTTTCCACCGCTCCAGACACAAAGAGCTCGTCCTTGCGCGGCTTCGCATCGGCCATACGCGCCTCACGCACAGCTATCTTATGTTCCGGCAGGAGGCTCCTCGTTGCGCCTCCTGCCAGTCGCCCCTCACCGTCTCTCACATCCTTGTGGAATGCCCCACCCTGTCGTCAGTACGTCGTCGCGCCTTCCCGTTCCTTTCTGATTTCCCCCTCCCCGAACGTTTACGCCTTATGCTCGCTGAGAGCCCTCTCTTCTCGCTTGACCGTCTTTCCTCTTCCTCTCCCAATCTCGCATCCTATCTGAGCTTTAGGTGACTTCTCACCTGTAGTCCGCTGTTCTCCCTTTTCTAGTGCCTTTTCTCCGTCTCCGTTTCTCTGTCTCGTATTCCGCCTCGCCATGATATCCGCTACCATATAGCGGGAAGTGGCGGTAAACGCCCCAATACAAAAAAAAAAAAAAAAAAAAAAAATTATATATATATATATTTTTTTTTTTGTTTCAAAGTATGACCGCTCATGGCCACCAAAAGAAAGGTGGATAGCAGAGCGAATACAGGACGAAAATTAAGGAACAGCTAATGGAAATGAACAATAGACGTGGGAGGAGGAGGAGGAGTGGGGGGAAGCAGAAAGATCATAGCGGAGTCACAGCCGGTAAAGAAGTCGGGAGCGAAAGAGGAAGGAGAACAACCCGGTTATCGAAAAGTAGGGACCTTCAGATAGAATAGCGCCAAGCCTATCAGAAGGCCCGACGCTCTCCAAAAAGGGAAAATACTCTGCGCGCAGCGCAGAGTAAAGCGGACACTCCACCAGGAGGTGGGCAACTGTAAGGAAAACGTTACAATTGGGACATCGGGGCACCCATCCCCGGCCATCAAATAGCCATGGGTCAGGTGGGTGTGGCCAATACGGAGGCGGGCCAGAGCCACCTCCTTAAGGCGCGACCGATGGAAGGAAGAGGTCCAACATCCCAATTTGGGTTTAATCTTGCAAAGTTTGTTATCTGTAGCGCCATCCCAGCGACTCTGCCACGGGAGCGCAAAAACCTACGGAAAGCAGGGATATAATCGGAAAAGGGGAGGGACACGGGTGAAACCTGTAGTCGGCACGCGGAACGGGCAGCTCGTTCGGCAGCCTCATTACCAGCCACGTTAACATGGCTGGGACCCAGCAAAATACCACCTCCTTGCCACCGAAAGCGACAAGGGTATGGCACAGTAGCTGGATTCGTCGGGACCAGTGGGGGACAGGGTCAAAACATTCCAGGCCATCCAGGGCACTGGCGGGGAATCCGAATAGATGACAAACGGCCCATCCGGATGCTCCCGCACCACCTCCAGAGGGCGCTCAGAATGGCATAGAGCTCCGCCGTGAAAACGGAAAGCTTCATCAGGGAGACGGGTACATCGGGGAGCAAGGGCAGACGACTGGGAACAGCCGCAGCCCCAACCGCCCCTGACGACCTCGAGCCATCCGTGAAGGACCGCAAACATGCAGAGTGACACGCCGCATGCTGAAGGAACAGAGACCGAAGCAAGGCAGAGTCAGAATCGGCCCTGCGAACGGGGCGCAGCGCGCAACGCCCTACAGCACGCAACAGGGGTGCTCTCCGAAGGTGCAACACCCTTGAAAGAGACCGGTATAACGGATGGAGGAGGAGTGCCCATACCATCGAGGAGGGAGGTCACCGTGTCGGTGAAATACCAACCCCCATCCCGGCAGAACGCCCTCTCCACCACCTGGAAACAGAGGAGAGTTGGGAAGACGGAGGATCCGGAGATAGTGCTTAGCAATGAGGAACGACTTCCGATCCCCCAACGGAGGGATGTCGCACTCAACCTGCAGACTATCAACCGGAGAGGAGCGGAAGGCGCCAGATGACATGCGCAGTCCTCTAGAGAGGACCGGACAGTATCCGAAGGGCGTACGGGAGGCGGAGCCATACACCCCAACTCCCATAATCTAATTTTGACTGTACCAGGGACACGTACAAACGGAGGAGTGTCCGCCTATCCGCGCCCATGTAGTATGCGAAGATGTCCCAGCAAATCCAGGGTAGTCTTGCAGACTCGCGCAGCCGGCGAGGGGTGGGGAACCCAGCTCAAACGGCTGTCGAAAACCATACCAGGAAAGCACTGACTGAACGAGGCCAGAGGCTGACCCCTGAGTGTAAGATCAAAGGTCGGGACGGCGCCGGATCCCCGTCTCCTCGGCGGAAGGAAGGCCACACACGAAGTCTTCGGGGAAGACAGCGTAAGGCCCACCGACGACGCCCAGCGTTCAACCCGATTGACCGCGAGTTGGACTTGCCTCTCCACGAGGGGAGGACTCCTCCCCGTGGCATAGACAGCCAGATCGTCGGCATAGATGGAACATCGCACCGAGGGCGGAAGGGCTCCCGGTAGCGCAGACATGACCAGGTTGAAGCAGGAGACGCTTAAGACACACCCCTGGGCACCCCCTCCTCCTGAACATACAGGTCAGATAGGGCCGCCCCATTACGGACGCGGAAAGTGCGACGGCAGAGGAAGTTACGAAGAAATGTGGGCAAAAAGCCCACAAAACCAAGAGACTTCAAACGGTCCATGACCAATGTTCCCTCTAAGGTGTGCGCGTGTGCGCGCGCACACGCGTTGTGAAACCCGCACACACAGCAAAATAAAATGCGCACAGGCTCAAGCGTATCATGAGTCACGACAGTAAATGAAGTAATTTAAAAAATATACCGTCACGCAAGCAATGTTCCCTCTAAGGTGTGCGCGTGTGCGCGCGCACACGCGTTGTGAAACCCGCACACACAGCAAAATAAAATGCGCACAGGCTCAAGCGTATCATGAGTCACGACAGTAAATGAAGTAATTTAAAAAATATACCGTCACGCAAGGTCTGACCATTTGCATCAACATATTCTATAGTCGCTCTTTTAAGTATGATATTAACCCCTTCCGCCCGACTTCGCCGACGTCCGCGCAATTACGCAATACAGATTTTTTTACTCTATGTATTTGCATTTTTTTTCTTTTATACATTAACGCATTGAATATAAACCTTCTCTTTCTTATTTTTGCATAAAAACGAATAGTAATTATCTCATAATTCATAAAAAATAAAATTATTTTTTATTTTATTCCTATTTTGTGAATGGATAAAATCATGTATTAATCTTGATAGTCTATTTTAAATTTCTAAATGCTAAAAATTGTTTTGAGAAATGATAACTAAAATAGTCATTTTCAATTAATGTTATTTTATTTTATTTCTTTGTTTTGTTGAATTTTATTTTACTATTTTTTATTTTATTCATATTTTTAGAATGGATAAAATGTTTTTTTTAAGAATATATATAATATTGTAAAAAAAATTTTAATATCCATTTAATAGTACCGTAATGATCAAGCTATCACCTTATGGAAATAATATTTATTAAGTAGTTAATATTTATACAGGGTGTACATAAAGTCAGGATCTATTTTTGTGAAATAATTTTTTTTTTTCTGTTTTTCTTTTCAGAAGCCCTTAGAATGAATACAGAAGAGCGTGTGGCAATAGTAATTTGGCGAATCGAGGGAAAGAAATACAATGACATCAGAGAGAAGTTTAGAAGGAGATTTCATAAGCCGGGGCCAATAGACAAGACAATACGAAAATTGGTGAACAAATTTAAACGAACGGGATCTGTAAATGATGAAGCAAGATCAGGACGACCGTGTATGTCAGATCTTACCGTGAATGCAGTACGCGGAATTACACAGGTCAACAAAAAAACATTTTTTTTTCGTTGCCAAGGAAATTCGTACGAATTTAGGGTATTTTGGGGTTGCTGAATTCCAAAATGAAAGTAGTTTTTCCGATTTGGCTCTAGTTCTTGAGATAATGAATACCCTCAATTAATAGGAAACGTAACCATAACGCGTGCATATGGGAAACTACCGGAACATTCTAGATGGTGAGACCGAATAAAATGCCATTATGTATTTCATGTGTTTACTTTTGTATGATTTGAGACAATTTCAATGCGATTTGTAAGTAGGCTCCGCCTGAACATTAAATTTTTTGCATTTTTACGTGTTTCAATGGGGTACCAATTATCTCATAAATTAGAGCCAATCTAGCAAAACCGATGTCATATTCGGAATCAGCACCACAAAGTTACCCCAAAATCACTCTAATATGATTGGCAATAAAATGAGTGTTGACCAGTGTTATCAATGAGGAGCCACGTACGTCCGTTCGTGCTGCATCACACAGACTCGGCTTCCCGACGTCATCTGTGCACAAAATTCTGAAAGTTAATTTGCAGAAGAAAAGCTATCATTTGCAGGTTTTACATGATTTACATGAGGAAGATTTCCCTCGACGAAATGCTGTGTGTGCTGATCTCGTAGAACAAATCTGGAGTGATAATTTAATGGACAACATTCTCTTTAGTGATGAAGCCACTTTCCATACGTGTAGAAAAGTAAATCGCCATAACTGTCGAATTTGGGCAGATGAAAGACCGAATGATTTCGTCCAAAATTGGGAAAGAGAGACACCTAAAGTTAATGTCTGGATGGGTTTAACAAAATCTAAGGTTTATGGTCCTTTTTTCTTTGCTGAAGCTACATTACGGGGCTTATTTATCTTGACATGTTGCAGCAATTCCTTGAACCTCAGCTGATTGGGGATAGGATTGTTAGTACCATCGTCTATCAACATGATGGTGCTCCTTGTCACTATGCCAAAATTGTTCAGGATTATCTAAATGGACGTTTTCCAAATCGCTGGATCGGACGCGGAAGCAACAGACCTTGGCCAGCGAGATCACCAGATTTAACCCCTTTAGATTTCTTTGCATGGGGCTTTATCAAATCGCACGTCTATCAGACGAAGATTACGAGTCTTGAAAACCTACGTACACGTATACGAACTGCTGCAGATAACATAACCCCGCAAATGCTCCAGAATGTGTTTAGAAATGCTGCGGAACGATTTGAGCTGTGCAGGGATACTGATGGGCGTCACGTCGAATCCTACTCTTAATTATTTAATAAATGTTACCACTTTATCATTTTATGATTGAATTCCATATAATTTCCAAGTGCTTCACAAAAATAGATCCTGACTTTATGTACACCCTGTATATATTTCATTTTGAAGATAATAGCGCTCAGAAAAGTTTGCACAATTTTTCACCATGGATCTAAATGTATGCACAACGAAAATCTTTTGCGCACACGGACTAAAAAAAATTAGAGGGAACATTGTCCATGACAACTCCCCGACGGGTCGTGTCATAGGCCTTTTGAACATCAAAAAAGACGGCCAGAACAAGGTTCCAGCGGGAAAAGGCCTCCTGTACATCATGACCAAGGAGGAGAAGGGGGTCCAGAGTACCCCGAAATCGACGAAAGCCATACTGGGTCGGGGGGTATAACCCAAGCGACTCCAGTGTAAAAGAAAGTCGGACGGCCACCATCTTTTCAAGGAGCTTGCATAAGCAGCTCGTCAAGGCAATAGGCCGATAGCCCGCAACCTCCGCCGGATCCTTCCCCGGCTTAGGTATCGGGACCACAATCGCCTCCCTCCAACGCGAAGGGAACGACCCCTCAACCCACACCCGGTTGAAAAGATCCAGCAAGAAGTGTAGGGCCATCGGGTGCAGATTCCAAAGAAAGTCATACGGAATGTCATCAGGGCCAGGGGCGGAAGAACGACGGGTTGCCAAGGCAGCCCGAAGTTCCCGCATCGTAAAGAGATGGTTATAGGGCTCGTTCCCAGGCGGCGGGAACGTAACATTCGAAAAGGACGATCCGCAGCTGAAGGCGAACGGGAAACCGCAGCAAAAGCCCAGCCAGCCGATCGGCCACAGCAGCAGGATCCGAAAGGAAGCCGTCCCCGTCCCGAAGGACAGGGCGACTAGCAGGGACCGGCTTCCCCTCGATACTACGTACCTTCCGCCACACAGCAGCAGAAGGGGTAGACGAGGAAATGCCGGACACAAAAGCACGCCAAGAGGCCCGACGGGCCAACTTGAGAGTCCGGCGGGCGAAAGCCTTCGCCCGCCGCATCTCAATCAAGTGGTCCGCGCGCCGGGTGCGGTGGAAGCGGCGCGCGCCCTCTTCCTCTCGCACACCCCGGTGACATGCTGGAGTCCACCACGGGACGCTACGCGTCCGCGGGTTACCGGAAGATCGAGGAATACAGTCCTCCGCGACGCCCATCACCACCCGCTCGAAGAACTCCAAGCTCTCATCCACAGAGCCAAAGCTCAACACCGAACGGCAATGACGGAACGAGCTCTGAAGGATGGCCAGTCAGCCCGCGCAAGGCACCACCTCGGTCGAGACGAGACACCCGGCTGCGGTCCGACCGGCTCAAGACAGACTGGGTAATGATCACTGCCATAAGAGTCCCCCAACACCTTCCACGAAAAATCGAGTAAGGCATCGAGGGACACCAAGGAGAGATCAATACAGGTAAATGAACCCGTGGGTTCGTGGAAGTAGTAGGTTCACCGGAATTGAGGCACGCGAAGGAAAGTTCCTCCATTAAGGAGAGCAACATACCAGCAACATTAGTCGACCGGACATCTCCCCAAGCCGGGTCGCGACTGTTAAAGTCCCCGAGGAGGAGAAACGGTCGAGGTAGTTGCAACACCAACTCGCGAACCGCGTCGCGAGAAGGAGGGTCATGAGGAGGAATATAAATCGAGCAGGCAGTGTACTGGCGATCTAAAAAGAGCCGCACAGCCACAGCCTGCAAGGAAGTGCGAAGAGGCACACCTCGCGATGGTAACGAATGATGCACATAAATCGCCGCACCCCGCCGGGTGTGTGCTCATCCGGGGTGCAAGGGAAACCAACATAGCCAGAGAGACGAGGGAGTCCCCGCGCAGCCAGGATAGTCTCCTGGAGACAAACACAGGAAGGCCGCTCGCTCTCAGCAGGGAGGCAAGGTTCTCCCAGTTAGCTAAAAGCCCCCTACAGTTCCAATGCAAAATGGAACTGTAAGGGGAAGTGGCATTATAAGAGGCAGAGAAAACAGAGAAATAGCCACGGACCAAGCTGAGCAGCAAACTCAACGGTCCGTAACCAGGGACGGAATCGGCTTCCCCGACTCACCCCGAACGGGGGGGTAGGGGCCACCGACCCCGCAGCTGCTTCACCCGTAGTAGAACGAGAGGTGGAGAGTGGAACAGGGAGTTCAGAGGGGGGCTCCCCTGGGGGGGGAGAGACGACGAGACGGGCCCAGCCGAAACCCCCGACTCCCCACCAGAGGGGGGGGGGGAGAACCAGATGTTCGAGGGCTCGTCAAACCAGACAAGCACTGACGGGGGGGGGAGGAAAGGTCCACCACAGGTGGGAGAGTAGATCCAGGAGAGAGAGACTCCATGAAGAAGGGCCAGGCTCCTCTCGACCGGGTCCACCATGGGAACAGAGTCAGTAATCGAGGGTGTCATGGGGCGGTGTACCTCAACCGACACCCGGACACTGGTCGGGGCACCGGGAGGTGACGCCTCACCAGCCCTCCGTATAGGGGGAGTCCCGAGCGGATCAGGAGCGGCGCGCCGCTTCCCCTCCGGTGAAGAAGGGGAAGCAGGGCGAGCAGCGGTCATGATCGGGTCTGGAGGACTCCGACTCCGACCACGGCGACGCTTCCTCCTCCCCTTCGGGGCATCACCTTCCCCACCCGAGAGACGAGTAGGCAAGGATCCAGACCCCAAGGCCGGAGAGGGAGAAGGGGCACTTGTAGGCAGGGAATCAGATGGGATGTCTGAAAGTGAGGCAGAGGAACAAGAAGGCCCGCGGCGCCAGGAGGACCACCAACCCCCGGAACTTCCAGGGGGGGCACCACTCCGGTAGACGCCGGGGTAGCACGGGAGGGGCCCGAGGACCCGCCAGGGCCAAGAGCCGCAGCATAGGACAACCCCCGCCGCGGCTCCCGGTCACGGACCCTATCGCGCGCCTCCCGCGCACTAAGGAATTCGGTAGTCCTTAAGGACCGCACCTCGAATTCAAACTTGAAAACGGGGCAGTCCCGAGAGGAGGAAGGGTGGGCCCCCGAGCAGTTCGAGCACCGCGGGGGCTTCGTGCACGGGGTAGGGTGCGCAGGCCCACCGCAGCGGACACATAGCTTACCCTCACGGCGGCACGCAGAGCTAACATGGCCGAACCGGTTGCAGCCAAAGCAGCGAACCGGGTCAGGCACATATGGTCGCACCGAAAACTCACACGACCGGCGATCACCCACGCCCCAGAACACCTGGGCCGGAGGCACAAGGGAGTCAAAGGTCAGGAGCAGACGAGCGGACGGGGTAAGAGCACCATCCCGGCGCGACGAAAAGCGGAAGACCTTCGTTACCCCCTGGGGGGCAAGATCCTCCTGCAACTCGCCAACCGGGATTGACAGCAGACGGGAAGCGAAAATGGTGCCCTGACAGCTATTCAATTGCGGATGGGGAGTCACAGAAACTCTGCAACCCAAGACATCCTGCAACTGTAGAAGGGACTCAGTCACCCCCGAAGAACGGGACTTCAAAAGAAGAGACCCATCCTTCAGAGGGCGGATATCATAACGACAGGGAACCCCACCGTCTTAAGGCGCTGAAACACCCGTTCCGAGTTGCCCGGAAGGGAGCCAGCGGAAGGGCGGAGAACAAGGAACCTGTCCACCGGACAGAAATTGACAGCGGGACAGGTCCATGTGTAACGGTAACCGAGAGTGGGCGAGAGAACAAGGGCCGCGAAGACCCCGCCCTACGGCCACCACGAGTCCGGCCACGAGAGCCAGACGCCGCAGAGGACGAGAGGGGGCCATACGGCTTGAAGGTCAATCCAGCGGAGGCAGAGGCCGCTGAACGACCAGAAGTAGTAGTCTTATCCAAATCCAAGGGCGGGCCAGAGTCGTCAACAGGAGGGGATTGAAGTTTAGAAATTGAACCCATAAACAATAGCTTTACAAAAAAGACAGCCTCGGACCCAAGGCAATGCACCATCCGCCGCTGCATCCTTCAAGGCGCAGGCCCAACGTCCCGGGTAGCCCGCCCCCCAACCTGACTGTCGTTTTAAAAACAGCAGATTGGCACTACGGAGATTTGTCCGTTAAGGGCCAAGCAAAGACCCAATCCAGACGCAGCAGCGGTCCGGGCGCCCGTACCGTCCCCAGAGCACGGCTCAGCCACGGAGCGATGCCCCCCGGCGGGTGCACCCGATGACCCCAAGACTGCAAAATACAAACAGAGGGGGGGGGATACTACAATTGACAGAGGCACAAGACCGAGTCAAGACAAAAGAAATTCCGGGAGAGACGGAAAAAAAGGGGGAGCAAAAAGAAAGAAAAGGAAAAAAAAAAAAAAAAAAACGCAACTAGGTAACTCTTCGCCCACACCCCGCGAGGAGTTGAGGAAACCCCAACAACCCACGAGGTGTACGAGCCCCCTCGGCCCGGCAAGCCGGAGTACCTAATCGAGGGGGTATATATATATATATATATATATATATATATATATATATATGAATTACAAGGGCAAGAGGAAGCCTTGAAGACCTTCCGGTCCACTTTGGGAGGTTCGTGTTATTGAACAAGTTCATTTTTTTTCAACTGTTCTAGCAGTGGTAGAAAACTCTATAGAAAAGTGTAAAGCTTTCTTCCCACCCTCCTCCTCTTCCCTCCCTGGCAGAGGCAGGTACGGCAAAAGGTTGAAGAAAACACGTCGACCCTGGAAAAGTAGACAAGGAATTTTTACACGAAAGTGAAGAATATGCAAGATAGCTCTATAATTACGCATGCACACATAGAAACCGCGCAGACGAACTCCTGCAGAATTACGTTATGTTTTAGTCTTAAACCACCATGTTCAGTACTTAGTCCAGCCTGTTTTTAAACATATTTACACTTGGCTGGAAACAACTTCTGAGGGAAGTTGGTTCCAGATATTAACTATTTTATAAAGGGTGGGCCGTAAGTTTCCATACATAGGAAAAATTAAACGTTTGTTTTTATGTTTCAGATACCCTAAGAATATGCGTTTGACGTAAGATCTTGTTTACTGATGAAGCAAATTTTTACGTCAATGGAGAGGTTAATCGGCAAAACATACGTTATTGGAGTAATGCTAACCCTAACTGGCTGAGTCCGACGAAGATGCAAGGTGCCGGTAAAGTGATGGTGTGGGCCGGGATATGGGGTGACAGAATTATTGGACCAATTTTTGTCAGTGGAAATCTTAATGCCGAAAGGTATCTTATGTTGCAAGAAGAGATTTTCCCATCCCTGCTAAACGAGGAAGGTAACTTCCCAGTTTACTTCCAGCAAGATGGAGCTCCACCTCATTATGGTCTTCACGTGCGTCGGTATTTGGATCAGCAGTTTCCGGATGCTTGGATTGGTCGGCGTGGTCCTGTGGAGTGGCCTCCCAGATCCCCAGATCTCACCCCCCTTGATTTCTATCTTTGGGGGCACTTGAAGGCCATGGTGTATCAGGAAAAGATACGAGACATAAATCATCTAAAGGAACGTATCACCAACGCCATTACAAGCATAACGTCAACTGTGCTAATGCGTGTTCATCAACAGTGAGGAACACGTATTGAAATGTGTTTTCAAAACAATGGCAACCATGTAGAGCATATTATATAAATAAAAATGGTTGTCCATAACAAAATGTTTATTTTTCCTAAGTATGGAAACTTACGGCCCACCCTGTAGAAGAAAAAATTGCCGCAGATAGAGTGTACTAAATGTTTTTAGTTCCAGTTTAAACCCATTATTTCTTGTTGGATTGGTATTAAATGAGAATAAATTCCTTTAGTCTACCCTCTATAACACTGAGCATCCTGAAAACTTGAATAAGCTGACCGCGCAACCTCCTCGTCTCTAAGGTAAACAGATTTAGACGCTCCAATCTCCGTTGGTAGTTTTGCATTCTCATTGAAGGGATCAATTTCGTAGCCCTTGCTTGTACCCTTTCCAACCATTCTATATCCTTCCTAAATGACGAAGACCAAATCTGCGCACAATATTCGAGTTGAGGTCCGACTAATGAATTATAAAGAGACATTACAGTCTCCTTGTAACGAAACTGGAACTGTCTTTTACAGTGGCGGCTCGTGACTAAAAATTCTAGGGGTGCTGTCTCTAAGAATGGCTTGAAATAATTACTGAAATAAAAGGATGAGCATTGAGCAATGAATAAAAGTTTCAAAAGTTATTGAAAACGTTATTCAGTGAGCTCATCCTTGATTATTTCAATTGTAAATAAAAAATTTAGGGGTACTGCAGTTCCGCAGTGCCTACCGACGAGCCGCCACTGGTCTTTTAATATAACTTAATATTTTTAAGGCCCTCTTTTCGACTTTTGCACAGTGCTTTGACAATTTGAGATCATTACTCATATAGACTCCTAAGTCTTTCTCTAGATCGGTCTCAGTCAAATTTCTTCCCAAGAGAGAATAATCGAACTTCAGGTTTTTGTAGCCTATGTGCATTACCTTACATTTGTCCAAGTTGAACGGCCTCTGCCAAGTAGCAGACCATTTGCCCAACCTGTCAAGATCATTTTGAAGCTTTCTTACATCCTCCTCATTACCTATACCTCTTCCTAATTTCGTATCGTCTGCAAATTTGTAAATTGTACTTAGGAGCCCGACGTCTATATCGTTAATATACTGTAGATAATAAAAAGTAAAGGACCCAGAACGAAGCCCTGTGGAACACCACTGGTGACGGGCGCCCACTCCGAAGCCACTCCATTTATTACCGCTCCCTGCTTTCTATCTTTTAACCAATCTTTAATACAGCTGGAAACGAGCTCGGTGATTCCTAGTCCTCTAACTTTAGCCATCAATCTCGCGTGAGGAACTTTGTCAAAGGCTTTTTGAAAGTCGAGATACATTATATCTATTGCTCTACTTACATCGTATAGAGTATGCACATTATGGAAAAACTCTAACAGGTTTGTCAGACAAGATCTATGTCGTCTAAATTCATGTTATGAATAACAAATTAGATTGTTAGATTCAAGGTGATACACAATACGTTCTGTAATGATGGATTACAACAGTTTGCCGACAGCTGATGTTAAACTGATCAGGTGGTAATTACAAGGATTAAGTACTCTTTTTAAAGATTGGTGTTACGTTTACTAACTTCCAGTCGGTTGGAACTTTCCCTAACTCGATTTATTGTTTGAATATGGTTACTAAGTCGTCAGCAACATTGTAGTTAACCTCTTTTAATACCCTTGGAAGAAATAAGTCGGGACAGGTGATGACCAGGTGATTCGTATTTATTCATCTTGTCAATTAGTTGATGTACTTCATCTCTCATAAAACTTATGGTCTCTATGGGATGGTGACTGTCATACGTAATCCGAGGATTTAGCACTTCACTTGAGTCTTCCTCCGTGAAGACTGCAACGAAGAACTCGTTTAACTTATTAGCTATATATTTATCACTGAATTTCAGTCCGCTATTTCTATCTTTTAGGCGACCTACAGAACTTTTAATTGGCTTTCTGCTATTAACATGAGCACCAATCTTTTTAGGGTTAACTTTAAAGAGTGAGACAACACTAGCTTCTTCATCACGTTAAGCTGATCTAATTAAGGACTTAACCTTCCTACGTACGTTTATATAGTTTTCTGAATTAGTCTGGTTGCACACTACCAAAATGAAGGAAGTATTTCTACCAGACAATATATATATATATATATATATATATGTTGGTGAAGGCCGCTTCTGGCAAGCTTCAATTTCAATTTAAGCAGAAAGCCACAGACAAGAAGGAAAGAAACATCCATCATGTTGGAAAGGGACTATATTTTGTACATTGCAACGTTTCAAGCACAAACTATGCTCATCTTCAGGCAAAAATTCTAAAAAGTTAAAACAGAATATTAAAAACCATAATGACAAATATAAACAAAATAAAGTAGGGAAAAATTCACAAGCTTTAAAAACAATGAAAGTCACTAAAAATTCTAAATAGTTAAAACAATTAAAAACCACAATGACAATTATAAAACAATAGGGAAAAATTCACAAGCTTCAAAACAATGAAAGTGACACCAAAAAAACAATGAATAACAGTTAGTTTTTGGGGGTTTTACATTTTGTATTTTATAACTGTTATTCATTGTTTTTTTGGTGTCACTTTCATTGTTTTGAAGCTTGTGAATTTTTCCCTATTGTTTTATAATTGTCATTGTGGTTTTTAATTGTTTTTAACTTTTTAGAATTTTTTAGTGACTTTCATTGTTTTTAAAGCTTGTGAATTTTTCACTACTTTATTTTGTTTATATTTGTCATTATGGTTTTTAATATTCTGTTTTTAACTTTTTAGAATTTTTGCCTGAAGATGAGCATAGCAAAGCTGGGCACTTGCGGGTTTTTTTGCGGTACTGCGGTACTGCCGCACTACCAAACCGGTACCGCATAACGCAGTACCGCAAAGGATCGCTGAAAGTACAGCCTGTACTTTCAGCGATCCTTTGCGGTACTGCGTTATGCGGTACCGGTTTGGTAGTGCGGTAGTACCGCAGTACCGCAGTACCGCAAAAAAACCGCAAGTGCCCAGCTCTGCTCAGCATAGTTTGTGCTTGAAACGTTGCAATGTACAAAATATAATCCCTTTCCAACATGATGGATGTTTCTTTCCTTCTTGCCTGTGGCTTTCTGCTTAAATTGAAATTGAAGCTTGCCAGAAGCAGCCTTCACCAACATATATATATATATATATATATATATATATATATATGCACTAAAATCACAAAATAACACGTGACCTTATTAATAAGCAAACAACCACAGGGAAAAGGAAACACAAAGTCCGAGCGCTTTCGTGATATATTCACATTATCAAAGAGGAACAGAAAATAGACGGAGATTACAAAGTAAATGAGTTAAATAGACAAGCAAAAAATTCACAATCGGCACCTCAAATTAAAGGCCTTAAAGCCCTCTAAAGATTTTTTCAATTGATAACATAATCTGTAGGCTGCTAAATTACTAAATATAAAAGAAGTATACTGTATAGATGAAATTAGACAAAAAAAAAAAAAAACAATACAGAGAACAAAAATTATTATAATGGTTATTAACACTAATATTTAATTAAAGCAGGCAATTAATTGGCAAGAATTTCATGAAAAACGAATAGATAACGTAGATAACAAATAGATAACATAATCTGTAGGCTGCTAAATTACTATATAGATGAAATTAGACAAAACACCAGTACAGAAAACAAAAATTATTATAATGGTTATTAACACTAATATTTAATTGAAGTAGGAAATTAAGTGGCCCGAAATTAATGGAAACAAAGGGAATGTTGCCATCGTCTTACAGATTATTACAAAATTTCTACAAACAGTCTGGAAAAAAATTGTTTTCCCAAAAGCAACCCAGTTCAAAAGTCCAATAAACCCCCAGCAACCAAAGATTATACACGAAAGAAATATTACAATTAAAATAGACACATAAGAATGTTAACGGTTCTTACAATAATATTTATTTATTTAACCAGGGCAAACCATTAAGGGGCAAGAATGTAGTTAAGAAAACAGTAGGCCCTTCGCCAGCTTTCTGACAATGCACGAATCTAATTTGTACAACCCAGGGCTGATATTAAGGACCAAATCCGCATTATTCTTGATCACACTTGATTCCAGTATATTTCTGCTAACAATAGATTTACTAAACCTTAATTTGGAAGCATTTTTCCAGTCAATGGGATGATTAGTATCTCTTACGTGAATGAAAATGGCGTTAGATTCCTGGCCACTTCTTATACTGTATTGATGCTGTTTAATACGTAACTCAAGGGTCTTACCAGTTTGGCCAATGTAAAATTTATTACATAGTGTGCAAGGGATTTTATATACACAACCATGTTCACTTAAAGGGGAGTTCTTAATCAATGAATTCTTAATTACATCTAAATTTTTGAACGCAATATTTACGTTAAAAGTCCTCAGCAGATTCGGCAGATCAAGGAAATTTTCTCTGAATGGTAACACTAAAACATTTTTTGTGTTATAAGGAATCTTATCCTTTACTTCGTAGAAGGTTTTCTTTGCCATTTTTAAGGACTTATCTATGCAGTTCTTTGGGTATTTTAAATCAAAAGCAATTTTGTATATTTTACTAATTTCGTCGTCAATGAACTCAGGGCTACAAATTCGTAGGCCTCTTAGAAACAAAGTAGAAAGAACGGATCGTTTTACATTAATGTGGTGATCAGAATAATAATGTATATAGGAACAATTATTAGTGGGTTTTCTGTAAATATTGTACTTAAACTTTTTTCCAGACCTATATATTAAAACATCTAAAAAAGGGATCGAAGAATCTTTTTCTATTTCAACTGTAAAATTGATAGAGGGAATTAAATTATTAAGTTTGAGTAAGAATTCATTGAGATTTAAAGTCACTGGCCAAAGACAAAGAACATCATCTACATATCTAAACCATGGAACATAATTTGGCAGAATCTTCCTTAATAACTTACTTTCAAAAAACTCCATATATAAGTTACTCAAAATGGGGGAGAGAGGGTTTCCCATCGCCATACCAAATTTCTGCCTAAAATATTCATTATTGAACACAAATTTTGAGTCTACTATGCACAGCTTAATTAATTCTATAATTGTGGCCCTTTTTTAGATGTTTTAATATATAGGTCTGGAAAAAAGTTTAAGTACAATATTTACAGAAAACCCACTAATAATTGTTCCTATATACATTATTATTCTGATCACCACATTAATGTAAAACGATCCGTTCTTTCTACTTTGTTTCTAAGAGGCCTACGAATTTGTAGCCCTGAGTTCATTGACGACGAAATTAGCAAAATATACAAAATTGCTTTTGATTTAAAATACCCAAAGAACTGCATAGATAAGTCCTTAAAAATGGCAAAGAAAACCTTCTACGAAGTAAAGGATAAGATTCCTTATAACACAAAAAATGTTTTAGTGTTACCATTCAGAGAAAATTTCCTTGATCTGCCGAATCTGCTGAGGACTTTTAACGTAAATATTGCGTTCAAAAATTTAGATGTAATTAAGAATTCATTGATTAAGAACTCCCCTTTAAGTGAACATGGTTGTGTATATAAAATCCCTTGCACAATATGTAATAAATTTTACATTGTCCAAACTGGTAAGACCCTTGAGTTACGTATTAAACAGCATCAATACAGTATAAGAAGTGGCCAGGAATCTAACGCCATTTTCATTCACGTAAGAGATACTAATCATCCCATTGATTGGAAAAATGCTTCGAAATTAAGGTTTAGTAAATCTATTGTTAGCAGAAATATACTGGAATCAAGTGTGATCAAGAATAATGTGGATTTGGTCTTTAATATTAGCCCTGGGTTGTACAAATTAGATTCGTGCATTGTCAGAAAGCTGGCGAAGGGCCTACTGTTTTCTTAACTGCATTCTTGCCCCTTAATGGTTTGCCCTGGTTAAATAAATAAATATTATTGTAAGAACTGTTAACATTCTTATGTGTCTATTTTAATTGTAATATTTCTTTCGTGTACCATCTTTGGTTGCTGGGGGTTTATTGGACTTTTGAACTGGGTTGCTTTTGGGAAAACAATTTTTTTCCAGACTGTTTGTAGAAATTTTGTAATAATCTGTAAGACGATGGCAACATTCCCTTTGTTTCCATTAATTTCGGGCCACTTAATTTCCTACTTCAATTAAATATTAGTGTTAATAACCATTATAATAATTTTTGTTTTCTGTACTGGTGTTTTGTCTAATTTCATCTATATAGTAATTTAGCAGCCTACAGATTATGTTATCTATTTGTTATCTACGTTATCTATTCGTTTTTCATGAAATTCTTGCCAATTAATTGCCTGCTTTAATTAAATATTAGTGTTAATAACCATTATAATAATTTTTGTTCTCTGTATTGTTTTTTTTTTTTTTGTCTAATTTCATCTATACAGTATACTTCTTTTATATTTAGTAATTTAGCAGCCTACAGATTATGTTATCAATTGAAAAAATCTTTAGAGGGCTTTAAGGCCTTTAATTTGAGGTGCCGATTGTGAATTTTTTGCTTGTCTATTTAACTCATTTACTTTGTAATCTCCGTCTATTTTCTGTTCCTCCTTGATAATGTGAATATATCACGAAAGCGCTCGGACTTTGTGTTTCCTTTTCCCTGTGGTTGTTTGCTTATATATATATATATATATATATTTTTTTTTTTGTCTGGTAGAAATACTTCCTTCATTTTGGTAGTGCAACCAGACTAATTCAGAAAACTATATAAACCTACGTAGGAAGGTTAAGTCCTTGATTAGATGAGCTTAACGTGATGAAGAAGCTAGTGTTGGCTCACTCTTTAAAGTTAACCCTAAAAAGATTGGTGCTCATGTTAATAGCAGAAAGCCAATTAAAAGTTCTGTAGGTCGCCTAAAACATAGAAATAGCGGACTGAAATTCAGTGATAAAAATATAGCTAATAAGTTAGAGTTCTTCGTTGCAGTCTTCACGGAGGAAGACTCAAGTGAAGTGCTAAATCCTCGGATTATGTATGACGGTCACCATCCCATAGAGACCATAAGTTTTATGAGAGATGAAGTACATCAACTAATTGACAAGATGAATAAATACAAATCACCTGATCCCGACTTATTTCTTCCAAGGGTATTAAATGAGGTTAACTACAATGTTGCTGACGACTTAGTAACCATATTCAAACAATAAATCGAGTTAGGGAAATTTCCAACCGACTTGAAGTTAGCAAATGTAACACCAATCTTTAAAATGGGTCTTTAATCCTTATAATTACCACCTGATCAGTTTAACATAAACTGTCGGCAAACTGTTGGACTCCATCATTACGGAACGTATTGTGTTTCACCTTGAATCTAACAATCTAATTTTTTATTCTCAACATGAATTTAGGCGACATAGATCTTGTCTGACAAACCTGTTAGTTTTTTTCCATAATGTACATACTCTATACCAGGGCTCACCAACCTTTTTTTTATTCACCGACCACTTTTACGATTTTTTGAAAATTAGAAAAGCTTATCGCCCACCTTAGATCAAAAAGAATAAATCAACATAATCGATAAAATAATTAAATAAATGTTTAATTACCTTTAATTTGAGGCCAGTAGTGGGCGCTACCGCCCAGGTTGGTGACACCTGCTCTATACGATGCAAGTAGAGCAATAGATATAATGTATCTCGACTTTCAAAAAGCCTTTGACAAAGTTCATCACGCGAGATTGATGGCTAAAGTTAGAGGACTAGGAATCACCGGGCTCCTTTCCAGTTGGATTAAAGATTGGTTAAAAGATAAAAAGCAGAGTAGTAGTAATAAATGGAGTGGCTTCGGAGTGGGCGCCCGTCACCAGTGGTGTTCCACAGGGCTTCGTTCTGGGTCCTTTACTTTTTATTATCTACAGTATATTAACGATATAGATGTCGGGCTCCTAAGTACAATTTACAGACGATGCGAAATTAGGAAGTAGTATAGGTAATGAGGAGGATATAAGAAAGCTTCAAAATGATCTTGACAGGTTGGGCGAATGGTTTGCTACTTGGCAGACACCATTCAACTTGGACAAATGTAAGGTAATGCACATAGGCTACAGAAACCTGAAGTTCGATTACTCTCTCTTGGGAAGGAATTTGACTGAGACTGATCTAGAGAAAGACTTAGGAGTCTATATCAGTAATGATCTGAAATTGTCAAAGCACTGTGCAAAAGTCGAAAAGAGGACATTAAAAATATTAAGTTATATTAAAAGAGTTCCAGTTTCGAACAAGGAGACTGTAATGTGTCTTTATAATTCATTAGTCAGACCTCAACTTGAATATTGTGCGCAGATTTGGTCTTCGTCCTTTAGGAAGGATATAGAATGGTTGGAAAGGCTACACCCTTCAATGAGAATGCAAAACTACCAACGGAGATTGGAGCGAATAAATATGTTTACCTTAGAGACGAAGAGGTTGCACGGTCAGCTTATTCAAGTTTTCAAGATGCTCAATGGAATAGAGGGTAGACTACAGGAACTCATTCTCATTTAATACCAATCCAACAAGAAATAATGGGTTTAAACTGGAACTAAAAACATTTAGTACCTCTATCTGCGGCAATTTCTTCTGTAAAATTGTTAATATCTGGAACCAACTTCCCTCAGAAGTTGTTTGCAGCCAAGTGTAAATGTTTAAAAATAGGCTGGACAAAGTGCTGAACACTCATGGTTTAAGGCTAAAACATAACGTAATTCTGCAGGAGTTCGTCTGCGCAGTTTCTGTGTGCATGCGTAATTATAGCTATCTTGTATCTTCTTCTTTCGTGTAAAAATTCCTTGTCTACTTTTCCAGGGTCGACGTGTTTTCTTCAACCTTTTCCCGTACCTGTCTCTGGCAGGGAGGGAGAGGAGGAGGGTGGGGAGAAAGCCTTATACTTTTCTATAGAGTTTTCTACCACTGCTAGAACAGTTGAAAGAAAAATGAACTTGTTTAATAACAGGAACCTCCCAAAGTGGACAGGAAGGTCTTCAAGGCTTCCTCTTGCCCATGGAAGTACTCCTGGGAAGACATTCGGCAAGGAGTGCTGAAGCTCTCGTTTCTCCTATCACTGTCCTCTATCAGATCTTTGTCTCGTCTACCATACGAGTACATCAGCATGCTCTCAAACAGAGCTGGGCACTTGCGGCATATTGCGGTACTGCTGCACTACCAAACCGGTACCAAACCGGTACGCGGAAATTTGAATGCGGTAGCGGTACTGCGGTACTTTCAGCGATCCTTTGCGGTACTGCGTTATGGGGGCCCGGGGTGGTAGTGCGGTGGTATCGCAAGTACCGCAAAATATGCCGCAAATGCCCAGCTCTGCTCTCAAATCACTTCTCCCTCTATTCTTCACAATACATACATTTTACACACTAACAATCTTCAAAATTTATTAAAAAGGTAATGGAAACGGCATCCTGGCCTTAGACCTTGATCTCTCCTTATATTGGGGTTGTGTGTGTGGTTCATTTTTGCGGGCGTTCGCCCTTACTACAACCACCTACCCGGAATTCCCCCCCCCCCCCCGCCACCGATTTAAAATTACTTTTTTTTCATCGTAGCAATTAGGTTTGAAGCATTCGTAAAAGTCCACTACATTACAATTTGCTCAATCCTTTGCAAAACAGTGGTTTTGCTGCTGAAGTTTGTCACTATCGACATATATACAGAATATATCCTTTGGTAACCTTTGGTTTGCTTCAGCCCGAATTTTTCATCCTCACCAAGGTAAAGCTTTTCACTCCACCTTCCACCTACAGTTTAACGTGGAATACGAACCACGCCCCAGCAGTAACCCAGCGTCTTTACTAGGCTACCCATTTATCTACCAACCAACTTGTGAAAAGATGAACAGCCTAGTTTTACTGCACGTCGCCTGTAGTCACCGGGTCTCGATCCTGGGGCCGATGAATTCTTAGTCAGCGACGGTAACCACCATCAGAGGGGCATCGATCTACATACAGTACATATGTGTAATCCTCAAGCTGAACGACGACCTCCCCAAGCAGACCAGAAACTAATAAACCAGTCCTGATAATGACCAACATCCTACACAAGACCATCTATGTTTACTATATACAATTACACAATGACTACAGTACACTGCCGAAACATTGCAAACTACAATACTATCTACAAAATTTAGCTCTGGAAGCAAACAAAGATACCTTACCCTTAACGGAAATACTCTTGCACTGCCTTTCGGAAACCATCTTGAAGGCAAAGATGCAAGTATAATAACAGTACCTACAATTTTAGGTTTACCTTTAATAACTAAATAAATGCGAACCATGTCAAAAAAACCATGAACCCATTTGATAGACTTATTTTACAAAATTTAAGGTGTATATAGGAACTTACAACACTTGCATTACTGTATTCCCTCAAACCAATTGCAGCGCATCGTAATTACAGGGTATCCGAGTGGTCTTTTAATTATTCCTTTTCGACGGAGGAAACTATGTTTGCGCGTTTCATAGACAATTGGGATAGGAATACTATGAACATTATGTTGAATATTTACAGTATTTAACGAGAAATTAGTAAACATTGAATAACTTCTAAACGTACGCTACAAACTCTATACAAATTTTTAAAAAATACATTTGCAATGATAATCCTCTGGCTGAGAGAGTCCTTGTAATGACAAAAGTTCACTTTCAAAAAGTAATCGAGCAATGCATAACTTTCTCAGTGTTCAGTCGTAGCACCATTTACGTTGTTAGCATTTTCAGAGGAAGTGTCCGCTTCCTTGGCGTTCTCTTCTGGAATCTTTTCAAGAAACGAAACTTTCCTCGAGGTTACTTTTTGTACATGGTTCTCTGTCCAACAGTGTTGGACAACTCTGAAAGAAACATTACAGTTTGTTAATGTTTAAAAACAGGCTTAATACTCTAAATTTAAGAAAATTTCAGCATTTCTTACCGTGACCCTCAGCATGGATCTGAAAGGAAGCAAGGGTACAAAAGTATCTCTTTCAAATTTTTTAACAACGCCTACAACTACAATCACTTCTTGCCGAGCATTTACATAAGCACTGCTGCTTATATGAAGAACGAGCTTATAAGTAGCATATACAGCTGCTTTAGATTTCATGACCATCATTCCGGCTTGTTCTTTAACTTCAGGTAATGTTGCCTCCGCTGCTTCAATTACACCGAGTGTTGCACTAACTGCTGTCCGAGTGGGGAATCTTAAAGTTTTCATTAGTATCCCTTCTTCAGTTGGTTTAATCTGCAGTCTTTTATGCAAGTTAGACAACCAGTGTTCCACAACATTTACCTGAAAATTTGTAAATTTAAAATTAACCAAGACTTTAAAGATCATACGATTACTTAAACTTAATGTGCATAATAATAATAATTTAAGCCTCACCATATCCTTCGTGCATCAGTGAATTTCTCCTTTGAGCTGCGCAACCCGTTTGGCAATTTTAAGAATCCTTATTTTTCTTTTGGAATCAATGAAGCGATTCGTTTGACAATTTCCTTTTCAGCTGAAGAGGGAGATTAAAATTATTTTTTTCCCACTCATTTCTTCCGGTGTACTAGAATTGGAAATCCGGAAGGGGGAATTTGACGAAGAAATTAACGTATACACTAATTTTTCCTAGCTTAAGGTTCACTTCCTTATAGAAAATACAAAAACCCGCAATTGCTTCACCGTTTCTTCATCTTCCAAATTTGGAAGTCTACTTTGATTATTGACAAACACCAGACGAGATAGAGTACGTAGTTACGAGGGGATAGTGAATTACCAGTTGTAGCAGAAGACCGACTCTTCAGCAAAAAAAACAATATCATATGATCCAACTTGTTCAGCATTCTGTTCGTTAAAGAGACCTCTTCACTGGACGTAGTTTGATACGATTTAAAGGGAAGATTTATCTGAAATAAATTAAAAATAAAGTTTATCTAGATTTTTGCATGGAACAAGATATCTTCCACTGACTTAGACCATGCTGGATAAAAACAGACCGAGAAATCATTGGTTTCAAAGATCCAAATCTAGAAACCATAATGCTTAATTTTCCATTGATCACTTCAATTCTTAAACTTAGAATTTCACGTTTAGTTGTGAAAGTCACTTTGAAATAAGTAAATTCAAGTTCTACCTGTGTGGCATTTTTGATAATTGGCAAAGCAGCTTCAATTTTGTCCAAACTACCACAAGCCAATTTGTCCAAATATTCATAAGGTACAACTTTCTTAGAAAAATTAAATGCAGTTCCCGTTCTCTTTAAACCTCTTTCAGTTCCATTTAGAAATGATCCAACATTTGTTTATACTCTGCAAGTATAAAAATCTTAAAAATAAGAGTACTTTAAATAAAAAAATTAAGTTTCAAATTACATCACTTCAATTCGGTCTACCTTTACGTGGTTATACTTCGAGCTTATGTAGTGTAGTGTGTTGGCTACCAATGGTATGGAAGTTGCTCGATCGAGAAAAGAATTACACACTTCCATCTGTAAATTAATAAACTTGATTAAGGAAATATTCTAGATTAGAGTGAGTAACATACCATTTACTTTAAATCAAGTAGGAAAGTTACAGTAACTTCATTTACGTTACTAAACTATTTTTGAAGTTGATAAAATAAAGAGGAAGTAGAAATATTGAAAATGGGTTGGAGTCAGAACTATTCACGAATCACCTATACTGAAGATAATATAGCCGAATGCACTAGTGAAAAATAGTTCTTAAATAGCTCAGTAACTTGAGGGGTAATTATTACAATATAACCAAATTCAAATTATGAAATATGAGTTAACCAAATAAAAGTTCATTCGCACAAATCAAACTACACTCCCAATCAAAATTAAGAACCTTAACTATTTAAAAACTTACTGACAAAATACACAAAGTCTAATTCACATATTAAAAACTAACTAAATCAAGCAAATTAAAATAAATTACCTCAACTTCACTAATCTCGTTATTACAAATCATTTTCAAAAGAATTTCTTTCTTTCATAAATGCTCTTCTCTAACTATTTTAATAAAGAATTTCATTTTTGTTATAAGTTATGAATTATATATGGTTTCGAATGTTCTTCAAAGTGAATAATTAAGTTGGTCGGTTGGTTGGATTTTTTTTGTTTGTTTGTTTGTTTGTTTGCTTATCGATGATTTTATTTCTAAATGGAGTACATAGTGATTATTTTGAGTTAGGATGAGAGGCTGTGTCACGTAAGCAGTAAATAATTAATTAGCAATTTCTAAAATGGAGAACATGATGAGGGTATATACTGGGTGATCCAGATAAATGGGACCCATAAAAAAAAGCCAAATATTCTTAATATTTAATTCCTTTCATAAAAACTATATATCATTCGAAAGAGTAGAGTTACAAGTTTATTATGAAATATTTATTTTTTAAAAATGACTCCTTTCAAATGTGCTCCATTAGTTGCCAAGCATTCCAGTGTTCTCGCTTGTAAGTTCTGCATCACTTTTGCAAGAGTGTGCGGTGGTATGGCCTGTATCTCATTTGTGATGGCGGCCTTCAATTCTTGCAAGGTCGTTGGGTTATTTCTGTAGACCCTACTCTTTAAATATCCCCAGAGATAATAATCTAAGGGAGAAAAATCCGGAGACCTTGCGGGCCATTCAACGTCTCCAAATCTTGAGATTAACTCGCCTGGAAACGTTTGACGCAAAACTGCCATGCAGTTCCTCGTGGTATGGCAGGTAGCTCCGTCTTGTTGGAACCAGTGGTTTTCTAGACAAAGATCTCTTAATTTAGGAATAAGGAAATCGGTCAACATTTTTTCGTAGCGATCACCATTTACAGTGACCGTGTTTCCGGTGGAATCCTCGAAAAAGTACGGCCCTATGATCTGAGATGCAGTAAGACCACACCAAACAGTTACACACTGACTATGCAACGGGACTTCGGTAATATTCAATGGATTTTCTGTTGCCCAGAAACGACAATTTTGTTTGTTTACAGTTCCATTCAAGTGAAAATGGGCTTCGTCTGACATAATCAAAGTTGCTAGAAAATTGGTGGTGTCATTTACCTTCTGTTGGATCCATTGACAGAATTGTCGTCTTCGTGCGAAATCTCCATCGTTTAGTTGTTGCACTGTTTGAATTTTATATGGAAAGAGCATTAAATTTTGCTTGAATACGGTGTGTTGTTGTTCCATATCCAACTCCTAACAGCTGAGAAGCACGTCTGATGCTTATGTTAGGATTATCCTGTACAATTTCATGAGTTCTGTTAATGATCTCGTCTATCCTTGCTGTGCGCACTTTTCCAGTTGGTTTTCTTTTTCCAATGCTGCCAGTTAGGGAAAAATTTCTGACACACCGACGGATTACTTTCTTAGAAGGTGACTTTGACATCTGAAAATTTGTCTTGAAAGATCTTTTAGCTGAAACTACACTTCTTCCATGCTCATAATATTGCTCAGTTATGAAACGCAGCTGTTCCACAGTCCATGCAGTCATCTTGAAGGGTTAGTTTTAACTAACACTTTTATTTTGTTTTGTATCTTGTCTTGTATTGTCAAAACCTATACAATGCTGTACAAACTTGTAACTATCCTCTTTCGAATGATGCGTATGATTTTATAAAAGGACTTATACTTTAAGAGTTACAGGGGTTTCTTTTGGGTCCCATTTCTCTGGATCACCCTTTATATATATATATATATATATATATATATATATATATATATATATATACATATATATATATATAACGTAAAGAACGACGCTTGTATAGGAGAATATTCACGCAAGATGAGGAGGGAGAACGAAACAAATGAAAAAATGAGGTAACCACCCGGGAATCGAACCCGGGATCTTCCGATTGCCGGTCAGATATGATAACCATTACACCATGGGCCTCACTCGATCAGATGCCGTAATTCTCCTACATACGCGCAGAAACCAATGCCCCAAGGGGGCACCTCTCGCATGCCGTACATTATATACATTTTAACTGCAAACACGCAGTATAATTAACGTAAAGAACGACGCTTGTATAGGAGAATTACGGCATCTGATCGAGTGAGGCCCATGGTGTAATGGTTATCATATCTGACCGGCAATCGGAAGATCCCGGGTTCGATTCCCAGGGTGGTTACCTCATTTTTTCATTTGTTTCGTTCTCCTCCTCATCTTGCGCGGAATATTCTCCTATATAAGCGTCGTTCTTTACGTTATATATATATATATCAAAGCTATTGACTTCTTAGGGAAACGGAGCTTACAGATGAACAGAAGGACCAACACAACGGCAAACATTTTCATTTATTTTTTGTACTTCAGACGTTTCGACAAATCTTTTGTCATCATCAGTGAATTAAGTCTTAAAACCTTAAAACAAAAATAAAAAGTGAAAATTACAAATACAATATTAAAACCATTAAAATTAAAACCTTAAAACAAAATGAAAATTGCATCAATCAAAATTAAAATCATTAAAATTTCATCACTACAAAAATTAAAATTAAATTAAATCACCTCAATAGGTAAATACACAATGTTTACATCAACCTCCATACTTGGCAAAGCCTAAGAGAAAACTGTATGGTCAGAGGATTAGAAAGTATATGTCTATGAGAATCGGTTGTTAGTTAAAAGAGCTGCAATTTGTAAGATGAACTATTATTGTTAATGGAGGGTTTGTTTCTATAGATGTACAAAGATTCTAAAATTCGGAGTTCTGTGAGGTTATTGGATCTAGTTAAAATTTCAAACTGAGTTTTGTGAAGGGGATGGTTGTTTTCATTACTATGGTTTCTAATTGCGGATTGTGGAGGGCTACTGAGGGGACGGTTGGTACGGACTGACAAGCCCAAATGTTGAGAAAGGCGCACCTCCAGTTGGAGTTGAGTGCTGCCAATATACGCAGCCTTACAGCTGTCGCACGTGCATTTGTACACAACATTGGGCCATACAGTTTTGGGGAATTCATCTTTGAACTTTAAAAAATTTGATAATTTAAGTGGGTTGACGAAGGCGAATCTAAAATTTATTTGCGGATAACTAGACTTGAGCAGTTTGGACAATTCACCTCGAATACGCAATGATAAATAACCATAAAAAGGTAATTTAATATATCTGGTTTCTTTTTGTACTGTAGTTATGGGGAGTTTAGTATTAAAAGTGTTATTTAAAAATTTCTTCAACTGGTTATCAAATAGATTAGAAGGGTAGTAATTGTTAATAAAGTACTGTCTTAAAAATTTAAATTCTTCGTTTAACGAAAAGTAATCCGAACAAATACGGTAACTTCTTGTTAATAATGTTACTATAGCACTAATCTTATATTTATAAAACATACAACTTAAATAATTGGGTCCCAAACCAGTAAAACTTTGTTTTCGAAATAGTGAAGTTTGGAACTTATTATGAGCCCGTTTAACTAAAACATCCAGGAAAGGTAAACTATTATTTGTTTCGTTTTCACATGTGTACTTAATATTACTATGTTGTTTATTAAGATAATTAAGAAAAAGTTTTACGTGTGAAGGATGGTTAAATATTAAGAAAGTGTCATCCACGTATCTTCTGTAATATATGGGTTTAAAACTATTAGGACAACTTTTCAACCAAATTTCTTCGTAATGGCAAAGAAATGCATTTGCTAGTGTTGGGCTCAACGGGGAACCCATAGCTACCCCATCAATTTGGCTGTAAAGGTTGTTATTAAATAAGAAGAGATTATCAAAACACACTATTTCGAGAAGATTTTTAAATTGAGTCTGAGTGAGGCCATTAATAAGAGTATTATAAGTAGTGAATAACTTGTTTAGTATGATATTTAATGTTTCTTTTAACGGGACATTAGTAAACAATGACGAGACATCAAAACTGGCCAGAGTAAGAGAATCGGCATGATTGATCTCTTTTATCTCTTTAGCAAAATCAAACGAGTTGCTAATAGAATAATCATTAAAGGTGAGTTTTGAAAGCAAGGGAACGAAGAATTTGGCTAAGTTATAATTGAATGTACCACAGGCGAAAGAATAGGTCTTAGTGGGAAATTTGGCTTATGGACTTTAGGTAAACCGTTAGAATTCCTGGATAGAACCAGAAGCAAATAAAAAATTGTATGTATTGTCAGCAATAATATTACTATTTTTTAATTTACGCAAACACCTATTAAGTTTATCTTCGAGTTTTAGTAATTTAGACAGAACATTCTCTTTTACCCTTTTAAATTTAGACGTATCCGACAAAATTGTCTCCATTCTATTTATGTAAACAATTGAATCAATCAACACCACTCCTCTACCCTTATCCGGTTTTGTAATGATGACAGAGTTACCCTTTTTCAAATTATTAAGAATTTTAAAATCTTGCTTATATACTGTATATACCCTCATCATGTTCTCCATTTTAGAAATTGCTAATTAATTATTTACTGCTTACGTGACACAGCCTCTCATCCTAACTCAAAATAATCACTATGTACTCCATTTAGAAATAAAATCATCGATAAGCAAACAAACAAACAAACAAAAAAATCCAACCAACCGACCAACTTAATTATCCACTTTGAAGAACACTCGAAACCATATATAATTCATAACTTATAACAGAAATGAAATTCTTCATTAAAATAGTTAGGGAAAAGCATTTATGAAAGAAAGAAGTTCTTTTGAAAATGGTTTGTAATAACGAGATTAGTGAAGTTAAGGTAATTTACTTTTATTTGCTCGATTTAGTTAATGTTTTTAATATGTGAATTAGAATTTGTGCATTTTGTCAGTAAGTTTTTAAATAGTTAGGATACTTAATTTTGATCGGGAGTGTAGTCAGATTTGTGCGAATGAACTTTTATTTGGTTGATAATTCATTATATTTCATAACTTGAATTTGGTTATATTGTAATAATTACCTCTTAAGTTATTGAGCTACTTAAGAACTATTTTTCACTAGTGCATTCGGCTATATTATCTTCAGTATAGGTGATTCGTGAACAGTTCTGCTCCAACCCATTTTAATTTTCAATATTTCTACTTTATTTTATTAACTTCAAAAAGAGTTTAGTAACGTAAAGGAAGTTACTGTAACTTTCCTACTTGATTTAAAGTAAATGTTATGTTACTCACTCCAATCTAGAATATTTCCTTAAATCAAGTTTATTAATTTACAGATGGAAGCGTGTAATTCTTTTCTCGATCGAGCAACTTCAATACCATTGGTAGCCGACACACTACACTACATAAGCTCGAAGTATAACCACGTAAAGGTAGACCGAATTGAAGTGCTGTAATTTGAAACTTAAATTTTTTTTATTTAAAGTACTCTTATTTTAAGGTTTTTATACTTGCAGGGTATAAACAAAAATGTTGGATCATTTCTAAATGGAACTGAAAGAAGTTTAAAGAGAATAACCGGAACTGCATTTAATTTTTCTAAGAAAGTTGTACCTTATGAATATTTGGACAAATTGGCTTGTGGCAGTTTGAACAAAATTGAAGCTGCTTTGCCGATTATCAAAAATGCCACACAGGTAGAACTTGAATTTACTTATTTCAGTGACTTCCACAACTAAACGTGAAATGCCAAGTTTATTTAAGAACTGGAAGTGATCAATGGAAAATTAAGTGTTATGGTTTTTAGACTTGGTTCTTTGAAACCAATGATTTCTTGGTCTGTTTTTATCTGGCATGGCCTAAGTCAGTGAAAGATCTAGAAAAACTTTATTTTTAATTTATTTCAGATAAATCTTCCCTTTAAATCGTATCAAACTGCGTGCAGTGAAGAGGTCTCTTTAACGAACAGAATGCTGAACAAGTTTGATCATATGATAGATTATGCCCTTCCTGCTGAAGAGTCGGAGTCCTCTGCTACAACTGGTAATTCACTATCCTCGTAACTACGTACTCTATCTCGTCTGGTGTCTGTCAATAATCAAAGTAGACTTCCAATTTGGAAGATGAAGAAACTTAAGCAATTGCGGGTTTTTGTATTTTCTATAAAGGGAAGCGAGAACTTAAGCTAGGAAAAATTAGTGTATACGTTAGTTTCTTCTCAGATTCTCCCTTCCGGATTTCTAATTCTAGTATACGGGAAGAAATGAGTGGAAAAAAATAATTTTAATCTCTCTTCAGTGAAAGGAAATTGTCAAACGAATGGCTTGCATTGCTTCCAAAATAAAAATAAGGATTCTTAAAATTGCCAATCGGGTTGCGCAGCTCAAAGGAGAAATTGTCACTGATGCACGAAGCTTATCGGCGAAGGATATGGTGAGGCTTAAATTATTATGCACATTAAGTTAAGTAATCGTATGATTTTTAAATTCTTGGTTAATTTTAAATTTACAAATTTTCAGGTAAATGTTGTGGAACACTGGTTGTCTAACTTGCATAAAAGACTGCAGATTAAACCAACTGAAGAAGGGATACTAATGAAAACTTTAAGATTGCCCACTCGGACAGCAGTTGGTGCAACACTGAGTAATTGAAGCAGCGGAGGCAACTTTACCCAAAGTTAAAGAACAAGCCGGAATGATTGTCATGAAATCTAAAGCAGCTGCATATGCTACTTATAAGCTCGTTCTTCATATAAGCAGCAGTGCTTATGTAAATGCTCGGCAAAAATGATTGTAGTTGTAGGCGTTGTTAAAAAATTTGAAAGAGATGCTCTTGTACCCTTGCTTCCTTTCAGCTCATGCTGAGGGTCACGGTAAGAAATGCTGAGATTTTCTTAAAAATTTAGAGTATTAAGCATGTTTTCAAACATTAACAAACTGTAATCTTTCTTTCAGAGTTGTCCAACACTGTTGGACAGAGAACCATGTACAAAACCAAGTAACCTCGAGGAAAGAGTTTCGTTTCTTGAAAAGATTCCAGAAGAGAACTCGAAGGAAGCGGACACTTCCTCTGAAAATGCTAACAACGTAAATGGTGCTACGACTGAACCTGAAAAAGTTATGCATTGCTCGATTACTTTTTGAAAGTGAACTTTTGTCCTTATAAGGACTCTCTCAACCAGAGGATTCTCATTACAAATGTATTTTTTTAAATTTGTATAAACTTTGTAGCGTACGTTTAGAAGTTATTCATGTTTACTAATTTCTCGTTAAATACTGTAAATATTCAACATAATGTTCAGAGTATTCCTATCCCAATTGTCTATGAAACGCGTAAACATCGTTTCCTCCGTCGAAAAGGAATAATTAAAAGAAGCCCACTCGGGTACCCTGTAATTACAATGCGCTGCAATTGGTTTGAGGGAATACAGTAATGCAAGTGTTGTAAGTTCCTATATACACCTTAAATTTTGTGAAATACGTCTCTATCAAATGGGTTTTTTGACATGGTTCGCATTTATTTAGTTATTAAAGGTAAACCTAAAATTGCAGGTAGTGTTATTATACTTGCATCCTTGCCTTCAAGATGGTTTCCGAAAGGCATTGTAAGAGTATTTCCGTTAAGGATAAGGTATCTTTGTTTGCTTCCAGAGCTAAATTTTGTAGATACAGTATTGTAGTTTGCAATGTTTCGGCAGTGTACTGTAGTCCTTGTGTAATTGTATATAATAAACTTAGATGGTCTTATTGTGTATGAAGTTCGTCATTATCAGGACTGGTTTATTAGTTTATGGTCTGTTTGGGAAGGAGGTCGTTCCGCTTGAGGATTACACATATGTACTGTATATAGATCGATGCCCCTCTGATGGTGGTTACTGTCGCTGACTAAGAATTCATCGGCCCCAGGATCGAGACCCGGTGACTACAGGCGGCGTGCAGCAAAACTAGGCCTGTTCATCCTTTCACACAAAAATTGGTTGGTAGATAAATGGGTAGCCTAGTAAAGACGCTGGGTTACTGCTGGGGCGTGGTTCAGATTCCACGTTAAACTGTAGGTGTAAGGTGGAGTGAAAAGCTTTACCTTGGTGAGAATGAAAAATTCGGGCCGAAGCAAACCAAAGGTTACCAAAGGATATATGTCGATAGTGACAAACTTGAGCAGCAAAACCAGTTTTGCAAAGGATAGAACGAGTTGTAATTTAGTGGACTTTTACGAATGCTTCAAGCCTATTTGCTACGATGAAAAAAAAAGTAATTTTAAATCGGTGGGAAAAAAGTAATTCCGGGTAGGTGGTTATATTTGTGTAGTAAGGGCGAACGCCCACAAAAATGAACCCCCTACACACCAATATAAGGAGAGATCAAGGTCTAAGGCCAGGATGCCGTTTCCATTATCTTTTTAATAAATTTTGAAGATTGTTAGTGCATAAAATGTGTATGTATTGTGAAGAATAGAGGGAGAAGTGATTTTGAGAGCATGCTGATGTACTCGTATGGTAGACGAGACAAAGATCGGATAGAGAGGACAGTGACGAGAAACGAGAGCTCCAGCACTCCCCGCCGAATGTCTTCCCAGGAGTACTTCCATGGTCAAGAGGAAGCCTTGAAGACCTTCCGGTCCACTTTGGGAGGTTCCTGTTATTAAACAAGTTCATTTTTCTTTCAACTGTTCTAGCAGTGGTAGAAAACTCTATAGAAAGTATAAGGCTTTCTCCCGACCCTCCTCCTCCTCCCTCCCTGCCAGAGGCAGGTACGGGAAAAGGTTGAAGAAAACACGTCGACCCTTGAAAAGTAGACAAGAAATTTTTACGTGAAAGAAGAATATAAAAGATAGCTCTATAATTACGCATGCACACACAGAAACTGCGCAGACGAACTCCTGCAGAATTACATTGTTTTAGCCTTAAACCATGAGTGTTCAGCACTTTGTCCAGCGTATTTTTAAACATATTTACACTTGGCTGGAAACAAGTTCTGAGGGAAGTTGGTTCCAGATATTAACTATTTTACAGGAGAAGAAATTGCCGCAGATAGAGGTACTAAATGTTTTTAGTTCCAGTTTAAACCCATTATTTCTTGTTGGATTGGTATTAAATGAGAATAAGTTCCTGTAGTCTACCCTCTATTCCATTGAGCATCTTGAAAACTTGAATAAGCTGACCGCGCAACCTCTTCGTCTCTTAAGGTAAACATATTTATTCGCTCCAATCTCCGTTGGTAGTTTTGCATTCTCATTGAAGGGTGTACCCTTTCCAACCATTCTATATCCTTCCTAAAGGACGAAGACCAAATCTGCGCACAATATTCGAGTTGAGGTCTGACTAATGAATTATAAAGAGACATTACAGTCTACTTGTTCGAAACTGGAACTGTCTTTTAATATAACTTAATATTTTTAATGTCCTCTTTTCGACTTTTGCACAGTGCTTTGACAATTTGAGATCATTACTGATATAGACTCCTAATTCTTTCTCTACAGTAGATCAGTCTCAGTCAAATTCCTTCCCAAGAGAGAGTAATCGAACTTCAGGTTTCTGTAGCCTATGTGCATTACCTTACATTTGTCCAAGTTGAATGGTGTCTGCCAAGTAGCAAACCATTCGCCCAACCTGTCAAGATCATTTTGAAGCTTTCTTACATCCTCCTCATTACCTATACTACTTCCTAATTTCGCATCGTCTGCAAATTTGTAAATTGTACTTGGAGCCCGACATCTATATCGTTAATATACTGTAGATAATAAAAAGTAAAGGACCCAGAACGAAGCCCTGTGGAACACCACTGGTGACGGGCGCCCACTCCGAAGCCACTCCATTTATTACCACTCTCTGCTTTTTATCTTTTAACCAATCTTTAATCCAGCTGGAAAGGAGCTCGGTGATTCCTAGTCCTCTAACTTTAGCCATCAATCTCGCGTGAGGAACTTTGTCAAAGGCTTTTTGAAAGTCGAGTTACATTATATCTATTGCTCTACTTGCATCGTATAGAGCAGGTGTCACCAACAATACAGCTGATCGTCTTGGTTTATCAGACAATCAAGTTACTGCCATGGTTTCTGCCACCTTGAAAGCTGGAGGGGCTGATCTGGATAACTTCGTCATCTCAACCTCAACAACACGTCGCAACAGAATGCTGTCCAGGTATAATATCAGCCAGAGTCACATGTCCAAGTTTTGTGAAAACCCCCCACAGTACGCTGCCTTACACTGGGATGGAAAGTTGCTCAAAGATGTCTTGGGCAGTGAACCTGGAAGTACCTCAGAGACTTTAGCTGTGCTAGTGTCTGGTCCACCTTCATACACTGAAGGAAAGTTATTGGGAGTACCTGTCATCGACAATTCTTCTGGCACAGCTCAGGCTGAGGCTTCAATGGATTTACTGGAGACATGGGAACTTACGGATAATGTTACTGCCCTTGTTTTGACACTACATCCAGTAACAGTGGAGTTCACAGAGGAGCTGCCAAACTGCTAGAGAAAATGCTGAACAAAAAGGTGTTTTATCTGGCCTGTCGACATCACATCCTGGAAATCCTAGTAGGAGCAGTTTGGGAGAAGCTGTTTGGGAAGGTGAAGGGGCCAGATAATCCCTGGTTTGAGCATCTGAAGGATGTTTGGACGGACTTGTTCAAGGAAAACCCAAAGATGCTGGCTATCAACAGCAAATGGCTGAAGGAAAAGAAGAACAGTGAAGAAATACTCCAAGACATTCTAACAGCAGAAAGGCTTCCAAGAGCCGACTACAGGGAAATGGCTGAACTGACAGTCATTGTTCTTGGAGGAACGCCTCCTCGAGGTATTCACTGGAGTCGACCAGGCGCCATTCATCAGGCCAGATGGATGGCCAGAAACCTGTACTCCATGAAAATGCTGATGTTTGCAGATCAACTTGAGTACGACGAAGACACTGTATCAAAGCTGGAAATACTCAACACCTTCCTTGCGCTGTTCTACACTCCTGTATGGATGATGTCAATGTCTGCTGCAGATGCTCCCGTGAATGATCTAAGTCTAACCCAGGACATGTTGAAGTACAAGAAAACTGACCCAGAGCTTGCTGATGCAGTACTTAATAAGATGGAAAACCACAAATGGTACCTGACGCAGGAAGTCGTGCCATTTGCCCTGCTCAGCAGTAGATTGAGTGACACATTGAAGCACGACATTGCTGCCCAGTTACATGCCACTGAGAAGCCAGACAGCTTCAGAACAGGAAAGCCTCTATTCCAGAGAGTCACAGCTAAGACCACCCTGGTTGATCTCATTGGCCCAGAATCACATTTCCTGCTGGACACACTGAACATTGGATCCGAGTGGCTTCTGGAACCTGTCACGTCTTGGCCACAGAATGAGGACTACAGAAAAGCGTTGGACTATGTTAAGAATCTGAAAGCGGTGAATGACATTGCTGAACGTGGTGTCAAGATGATGAGCGACTTTGCAAATGTCATAACAACAGATGCCAAGCAAAGGGACTATCTCCTTCAAGCTGTGGAGTTCAACAGACGCCGCTTTGACAGCTTCAAGAAACAAACTCTCAACAACTGACTGTGTAAATGTCATTATGAAATTAATCATCATGTAATGCTTTCACTTCTTGATCGATTAGACTTGTGACAAAATGTTAATCTCAAATTTGTGTCATGAATAAGGCGCCTTGTCTGCCTTGAGTGTGAGAAAACGAATTTTGTGATATTTCTGAAATCTTTGTATGTACCAATGTGCCATTTCTTGTTCCAAGACTATCATAATTGTATAAGTTAGAAAGAGGATTAAAAACACTTTAATTTGGTGCCTATTTTGTTGCTCTATCTTGTTTAGATAAAAGGTTATAGTGCAAAACATGATTCAAGGGACCCCGGAACTGGTGCTTTTGGCCGATTTCAAGGCAGAAAAATTAAAGCTCCGTGCGGCAATGCTTCACAACAACCTAGGTCAAAATGGTTGTGATTTTCGGCCTTTTCAGGTCAAAAGGCATGGGAAAAAGTACAGAAACCTATGAAAATAAGAAAAAATTGATTTTTGAACAGGGCTACCATCCCATAGAGACCATAAGTTTTACGAGAGATGAAGTACATCAACTAATTGACAAGATGAATAAATACAAATCACCTGATCCCGACTTATTTCTTCCAAGGGTATTAAAACAGGTTAACTACAATGTTGCTGACGACTTAGTAACCATATTCAAACAATAAATCGAGTTAGGGAAAGTTCCAACCGACTGGAAGTTAGCAAATGTAACACCAATCTTTAAAAAGGGTATTTAATCCTTATAATTACCACCTGATCAGTTTAACATCAACTGTCGGCAAACTGTTGGACTCCATCATTACAGAACGTATTGTGTATCACCTTGAATCTAACAATCTAATTTTTTATTGTCAACATGAATTTAGGCGACATAGATCTTGTCTGACAAACCTGTTAGAGTTTTTCCATAATGTGCATACTCTGTACTATGTAAGTAGAGCAATAGATATAATGTATCTCGACTTTCAAAAAGCCTTTGACAAAGTTCCTCACGCGAGATTGATGGCTAAAGTTAGAGGACTAGGAATCACTGGGCTCGTTTCCAGCTGGATTAAAGATTGGTTAAAAGATAGAAAGCAGGGAGCGGTAATAAATGGAGTGGCTTCGGAGTGGGCGCCCGTCACCAGTGGTGTTCCACAGGGCTTCGATCAGGGTCCTTTACTTTTTATTATCTACAGTATATTAACGATATAGACGTCGGGCTCCTAAGTACAATTTACAAATTTGCAGACGATACGAAATTAGGAAGAAGTATAGGTAATGAGGAGGATGTAAGAAAGCTTCAAAATGATTTTGACAGGTTGGGCGAATAGTCTGCTACTTGGCAGACGCCATTCAACTTGGACAAATGTAAGGTAATGCACATAGGCTACAAAAACCTGAAGTTCGATTATTCTCTCTTGGGAAGAAATTTGACTGAGACCGATCTAGAGAAAGACTTAGGAGTCTATATCAGTAATGATCTCAAATTGTCAAAGCACTGTGCACAAGTCGAAAAGAGGATATTAAAAATATTAAGTTATATTAAAAGACAGTTCCAGTTTCGGAACAAGGAGACTGTAATGTCTCTTTATAATTCATTAGTCAGACCTCAACTCGAATATTGTGCGCAGATTTGGTCTTCGTCCTTTAGGAAAGATATAGAATGGTTGGAAAGGGTATAAGCAAGGGCTACAAAATTGATCCCTTCAATGAGAATGCAAAACTACCAACGGAGATTGGAGCGACTAAATCTGTTTACCTTAGAGACGAGGAGGTTGCGCGGTCAGCTTATTCAAGTTTTCAAGATGCTCAATGGAATAGAGGGTAGACTACAGAAACGTATTCTCATTTAATACCAATCCAACAAGAAATAATGGTTTTAAACTGGAACTAAAAACATTTAGTACTCTCTATCTGCGGGCATTTTTTCTCCTATAAAATAGTTAATATCTGGAACCAACTTCCCTCAGAAGTTGTTTCCAGCCAAGTGTAAATATGTTTAAAAACACGCTGGACAAAGTATTGAACACATGGTTTAAGACTAAAACATAACGTAATTCTGCAGGAGTCCGTTTGCGCGGTTTCTATGTGTGCATGCGTAATTATAGAGCTATTTTGTATATTCTTCACTTTCGTGTAAAAATTCCTTGTCTACTTTTCCAGGGTCAAGGTGTTTTCTTCATCCTTTCTCGTACCTGTCTCTGCCAGGGAGGGAGAGGAGGAGGGTGGGGAGAAAGCCTTATACTTTTCTTAGAGTTTTCTAACTGGTAGAATAGTTGAAAGAAAAATGAATTTGTTTAATAACAGGAACCTCCCAAAGAGGACAGGAAGTTCTTCGAGGCTTCCTTTTGCCCTTGTAACTTCTTGTGTGTGTGTGTGTGTGTGTGTGGGTGTGTGTCTCTCTCTCTCTCTCTCTCTCTCTCTCTCTCTCTATATATATATAATATATATATATATATATTTACACACACACACATATATATATATATATATATATATATATATATATATATATATATATATATATATATAATGTAAAGAACGACGCTTGTGTAGAAGAGCGTTCCGCACAAGATGAGGAGGGAGAAGCAAATGAAAAATGAGGTACCTCCCAGGAATCGAACCCGGGACTACCCAATTGCCGGTCGGATATGTTAATCACTACACCAAGGACCCCAATTAGTCAGTACTCGTAATTCTCCTACATACGAGCGGAATCAAATGTCTTGAGGGGGCACCTTCCCATGCCGAACATATATACATTTTAACTGCAAACAATAAACACAGTATAATTAATGTAAAGAACGACGCTTGTGTAGAAGAGCGTTCCGCACAAGATGAGGAGGGAGAACGAGCAAATGAAAAATGAGGTACCTCCAGGAAACGAACCCGGGACCACCCAATTGCCGGTCGGATATGTTAACCACTACACCAAGGACCCCGATTAGTCAGTACTCGTAATTCTCCTACATACGAGCGGAATCAATTCCCTGAGGGGGCACCTTCGGCATGCCGAACATATATACATTTTAACTGCAAACACCACACAGTATAATTAATGTAAACAACGACGCTTGTGTAGAAGAGCGTTCCGCATAAGATGAGGAGGTAGAACGAACAAATGAAAAATGAGGTACCTACCAGGAACCGAACCCGGGATCATCCAATTGCCGGGCGGATATGTTAACCACTACCCCCGTTCTCCCTCATCTTGTGCGGAACGCTCTTCTACACAAGCGTCGTTCTTTACATTAGTTATATTGTGCGTTTGTTGTTAAAAAAAATGATATATATATATATATATATATTATAATATATATCCTTTTAGAGAAGCAGATTGTAGAAACGAACCGACCATGGAAGTACTCCTGGGAGGACATTAGGCAGGGGAGTGCTGGAACTCTTTTCTCCTCTCACAGTCCTCTCTATCCGATCTTTCTCCGTGTTTCATCTACCATATGAGTAGATCATCATGCTCTCAAAATCACTTCTACCTCTATTTTTGAAAATACATATATATTTTACACTAACAATCGTCAAAATTTATTAAAAAGTTAATGGAAAAGGCATCATGGCCTTAGACCTTGATCTCCTTGTATTGGTGCGCGCGCGCGCGTAGGGGGTTCATTTTTGCGGGCGTTTGTCCTTACTAGTGATGGATCGAATAACCGCAACCGCACTACAACCGCACAAAATTCACAACCGCAACCGTAACCGCAACCGCCGTTCCATAAGTGCGGTTGCGGTTGTAAAAGCTTAGTAATTTAATTTTAGGTTAATTAGAAATATTTCTTTTTTTAAAAAAAAATGATGGGTTCCTTATGCGTGGAGCGGGAACGTTGTACGATGAGAGGCGTTGCCGCTTGAAAGGTGAAAATGCAGCAAAAATATTATTCTTGAAATTCACACTGCCTGTCATTAAGTTTGACATCAGTTTTTCAAATGAATAATATCCATAACTTTCCAATGGGTGGAGGCTGGGGAAAGTGGTAGGTGGGATGAACAGTGCGATGGGTCCTCGTCCCTCATCCTGGTAACACACTTAGTGCAAAATATGGTTTTAATTAATTTGACCTATTCTTTCATAATAGCTATAAGTTTAGAATATACTTCATTTAAATAGTATTTATTTAGTAAATACCTTATGTTGAACACAAGTTTTGCAACACACAAATAGCGGTAGCGGTGTATTGCAAAACTTGTGTTCAACATAAGGTATTTACTAAATAAATACTATTTAGTATATATTATGTACCAAGTGTGGCTAAATCGCACTATAGTGGCTAAATCCAGTTAATAATTACGCATTTTTCCTAGTATATGATAACCGCAACCGCAAACGCGGTTGGAAAAAATTCGACAACCGCAAACACAACCGCAACCGCGGTTGTGAAAAACCGACCACTCGATCCATCACTAGTCCTTACTACACAAATATTACGAACTACCCGAAATTAGTTTTCCTGATTTGAAATCACTTTCCATCGTAGGAATTAGGTTTGCATCGTAGGAATTAGGTTTGAAGCATTCGTAAAAATCAATTACATTACAATTTGTTCACTTCTGCTGCTCAAATTTATCACCGACATGTAGAGAATATATCCTTCGATTTGCTTCTGCCCGAATTTTTCATTCTGACGAAAATAAAGCTTTTCACTCCACCTTATATCTACAGTTTAACGTGGAATCCGAACCACGCCCCACCAGGAGCCCAGAGTCTTAACCACTAGGCTACCCAGAGCACCCATTTATCTACCAACCACTTCTTGTGTGAAAGGATGAACAGCAGAGTTTTGCTGCATACCGCCTGCCGACACCGCGTCTCGATCCTGGGGCCTATGGATTCTTAGTCAGCGAAGCTAACCACCACAAGCGCATCGATCTATATGCAGTACATATATATATATATAATATATATACATATAATCCTCAAGCGCAACGACCTCCTCCCCAAATAAACCAAAGACTAATAAACTAGTCCTGATAATGACCAACATCCTACACAACCGAACAACGAGAGCATCCAAGTTTACTGTACACAATGACTGCAGTACGCTGACGAAACGTATTGCAAACTACAATACCTACAAAATTCAGCTCTGGAAACTAACAAAGATACTTTACGCTTAACGCAAATACACTTGCTCTGCCTTTCGGAAACCATCTTGACGGAAAGATACAAGTATCATAATAACATTAGCTGCAATTTTAGGTTTACCTTTAATAACTAAATAAATGCAAACCATTTTGAAAAAAAACATGAACCCATTTGATAGAGGAGTATTTTACAAAATTTAAGGTGTATATAGGGACAACACTTGCGTTACTCCCTCAAACCAATTGCGGCGCATTGTAATTAGAGAGTACCTGAGTGGGGTTCAGTTAGTTATTCCTTTTCGACCGAGGCAACGATGTTTATGTTTTATAGACACTTGGGTTAGGAATACTCTGAACATATTATATTTAATAATACTCTGAATATATTATATTTAGTATTTACAGTATTTAACAAAAGACTAGTAAGCATTGAATAACTTTCAAACATACGCTACAAAGTTTATAAAATTTTAAAAAATACATTTTTAACGAGAATCCTCTGGTCGAGAGAGTCCTTACAAGTACAATAGTTTACTTCAAAAGTAAGAGAGTAATGCATAACCGTTTTTCAATGTTCAATCGTAGCACCAATGATGTTGTTGGCAGTTTCAGATGAAGCGTCCGCTTCCTTCAAATTCTCTTGTGGAATCTTTAAGAGAACTCTTTCCTCGAGGACACTTGGTTTTGTACATAGTTCTTCGTCCGACAAAGTTGGACAGCCCTGAAACAAAGATTACAGTTTGTTAATGTTTAAAACAAGTTTAATACTCTAGAATTAAGAAAATTTCAGTATTTCTTACCGTGAATCTCAGCATGGAGCTAAAAGGAAACAAGGGTACAAGAGCATCTCTTTCAAATTTTTTAACAATTCCGACAACTACAATCACTTTTCGCCGAGCATTTACATAAACACTGCTGCTGATATGAAGAGAGAGCTTATAAGTAGCATATACATCTGCTTTAGATTTCATGACCATCACTTCGGCTTGTTCTTTAACTTTGGGTAATGTTGCCTCCGCTGCTTCTATAACACTCAGTGTTGCACCAACTGCTGTCCGAATGGGCAGCCTTAAATTTTTCATTAGTATCCCTTCTTCAGTTGGTTTAATCTGCAGTCTTTTATGGAAGTTACACAACCAGTTCTCCACAACATTTACCTGAAAATTTGTAAATTTAAAATTAACCAAGATTAAAGATCATACGATTACTTACACTTAATGCCCATAATATAATAGAGGCCTCACCATATCCTTCACCAATAAGCTTTGTGCATCAGTGACAATTTCTCCTTTGAGCTGCGCAACCAGTTCGACAATTTTTAGAATCCTTATTTTTATTTTGGAAGCAATGCAAGCCATTTGTTTGACAATTTCCTTTTCAGCTGAAGAGGGAGATTAAAATTATTTGCAGTGTATAAATAAAAATGTTGGATCACTTCTTAATGGAACTGAAAGAGGCTTAAAAAAAGTAACGGGAACTGCATTTAACTTTTCTAAGAAAGTTGTACCTTATGAATACTTGAACAAATTGGCTTGTGGAAGTTTGGACAAAATTGAAGCTGCTTTGCCGATTATCAAAAATGTCTCGCAGGTAGAACTTGAATTTACTTATTTCAAAGTGATTTTCACAACTAAACTTGAAATTTCAAGTTTATTTAATAACTGGAAATGATCAATGGAAAATTAAGGATTATGGTTTTTAGACTTGGTTCTTCGAAACCACTGATTTCTTGGTCTGTTTTTATCCAGCATGATCTTAAGTCAGTGGAAGATCCCTTGTTCCATGCAAAGATCTAGATCAGTGGTCGGCGAACGTTTTTGGGTATTACCCCAAAATATATTTGAGGACGTAATCAGGACGTAAATTCGTAATATTCTAAAATTTAGAATAACGCCACATTTATGTAACAAAATAAAATAAAATAAAAATATCAGCAAAGTGTCTCATACCGCACGCATTACCCCCAAAAGTTTTAAATTTACCCCTGTTCCCCGACCACTGATCTAGATAAACCTTGATTTTTAATTTATTTCAGATAAATCTTCCCTTTAAATCGTATCAAACTAAGTGCAGTGAAGAGGTCTCTTTAACTAACAGAATGCTGAACAAGTTGGATCATATGATAGATTATGCCCTTCCTGCTGAAGAGTCGGAGTCCTCTGCTAAAACTGGTAATTCACTATCCTCGTAACTACGTGGCTCTATCTCGCATTCTCGTCTGTGGTCTGTCAGTAATCAAAGTGGATTCCAAATTTGGAAGATGAAGTTAAACAACTGCGAGTTTTAGTGTTTTCTAGGAAAGGAAGTGAGAACCTTAAGCTAGGATAAATTAGTGTATATGTTAGTTTCTTCCTCAGATTCTCCCCTCCGGATTTCTAATTCTAGTATACGGAAAGAAATGAGTTGGAAAAAAAATAATTTTAATCTCCCTCTTCAGCTGAAAAGGAAATTGTCAAACGAATGGCTTGCATTGCTTCCAAAATAAAAATAAGGATTCTAAAAATTGTCGAACGGGTTGCGCAGCTCAAAGGAGAAATTGTCACTGATGCACAAAGCTTATTGGTGAAGGATATGGTGAGGCCTCTATTATATTATGGGCATTAAGTGTAAGTAATCGTATGATCTTTAATCTTGGTTAATTTTAAATTTACAAATTTTCAGGTAAATGTTGTGGAGCACTGGTTGTCTAACTTCCATAAAAGACTGCAGATTAAACCAACTGAAGAAGGGATACTAATGAAAACTTTAAGGCTGCCCATTCGGACAGCAGTTGGTGCAACACTGAGTGTTATAGAAGCAGCGGAGGCAACATTACCCAAAGTTAAAGAACAAGCCGAAGTGATGGTCATGAAATCTAAAGCAGATGTATATGCTACTTATAAGCTCTCTCTTCATATCAGCAGCAGTGTTTATGTAAATGCTCGGCGAAAAGTGATTGTAGTTGTCGGAATTGTTAAAAAATTTGAAAGAGATGCTCTTATACCCTTGCTTCCTTTCAGCTCCATGCTGAGAATCACGGTAAGAAATACTTAAATTTTCTTAATTCTAGAGTATTAACCTTGTTTTAAACATTAACAAACTGTAATCTTTGTTTCAGGGCTGTCCAACCTTTGTCGGACGAAGAACTGTACAAAACCAAGTGTCCTCGAGGAAAGAGTTCTCTTAAAGATTCCACAAGAGAATTTGAAGGAAGCGGACGCTTCATCTGAAACTGCCAACATCATTATTGGTGCTACGATTGAACATTGAAAAACGGTTATGCATTACTCTCTTACTTTTGAAGTAAACTATTGTACTTGTAAGGACTCTCTCGACCAGAGGATTCTCGTTAAAAATGTATTTTTTAAAATTTTATAAACTTTGTAGCGTATGTTTGAAAGTTATTCAATGTTTGCTAGTCTTTTGTTAAATACTGTAAATACTAAATATAATATATTCAGAGTATTACTAAATATAATATGTTCAGAGTATTCCTAACCCCAGTGTCTATAAAACTGATAAACATCGTTGCCTCGGTCGAAAAGGAATAACTAAGTGAACCCCACTCAGGTACTCTCTAATTACAATGCGCCGCAATTGGTTTGAGGGAGTAACGCAAGTGTTGTCCCTATATACACCTTAAATTTTGTTAAATACGCTTCTATCAAATGGGTTCATGTTGTTTTTTTCAAAATGGTTTGCATTTATTTAGTTATTAAAGGTAAACCTAAAATTGCAGCTAATGTTATTATGTTACTTGTATCTTTCCGTCAAGGTGGGTTCCGAAAGGCAGAGCAAGTGTATTTACGTTAAGCGTAAAGTATCTTTGTTAGTTTCCAGAGCTGAATTTTGTAGGTATTGTAGTTTGCAATACGTTTCGTCAGCGTACTGCAGTCATTGTGTACAGTAAACTTGGATGCTCTCGTTGTTCGGTTGTGTAGGATGTTGGTCATTATCAGGACTAGTTTATTAGTCTTTGGTCTATTTGGGGAGGAGGTCGTTGCGCTTGAGGATTATATGTATATATATATGTACTGCATATAGATCGATGCGCTTGTGGTGGTTAGCGTCGCTGACTAAGAATCCATAGGCCCCAGGATCGAGACGCGGTGTCGGCAGGCGGTATGCAGCAAAACTCTGCTGTTCATCCTTTCACACAAGAAGTGGTTGGTAGATAAATGGGTGCTCTGGGTAGCCTAGTGGTTAAGACTCTGGGCTCCTGGTGGGGCGTGGTTCGGATTCCACATTAAACTGTAGGTATAAGGTGGAGTGAAAAGCTTTATTTTCGTCAGAATGAAAAATTTGGGCAGAAGCAAATCGAAGGATATATTCTCTACATGTCGGTGATAAATTTGAGCAGCAGAAGTGAACAAATTGTAATGTAATTGACTTTTACGAATGCTTCAAACCTAATTCCTACGATGCTAACCTAATTCCTACGATGGAGTGAGATTTCAAATCAGGAAAACTAATTTCGGGTAGTTCGTTATATTTGTGTAGTAAGGACAAACGCCCGCAAAAATGAACCCCCCTACGCGCGCGCGCGCACCAATACAAGGAGATCAAGGTCTAAGGCCATGATGCCTTTTCCATTAACTTTTTAATAAATTTTGAAGATTGTTAGTGTAAAATATATATGTATTTTGAAAAATAGAGGTAGAAGTGATTTTGAGAGCATGATGATCTACTCATATGGTAGATGAAACACGGAGAAAGATCGGATAGAGAGGACAGTGAGAGGAGAAAAGAGTTCCAGCACTCCCCTGCCTAATGTCCTCCCAGGAGTACTTCCATGGTCGGTTCGTTTCTACAATCTGCTTCTCTAAAAGGAGATACATATATATATATGTGTATATATATATATATATATATATATATCATTTTTTTTAACTACAAACGCGCAGTATAACTAATGTAAAGAACGACGCTTGTGTAGAAGAGCGTTCCGCACAAGATGAGGGAGAACGGGGTGTAGTGGTTAACATATCCGACCGGCAATTGGATGATCCCGGGTTCGGTTCCTGGTAGGTACCTCATTTTTCATTTGTTCGTTCTACCTCCTCATCTTATGCGGAACGCTCTTCTACACAAGCGTCGTTGTTTACATTAATTATACTGTGTGGTGTTTGCAGTTAAAATGTATATATGTTCGGCATGCCGAAGGTGCCCCCTCAGGGCATTTGATTCCGCTCGTATGTAGGAGAATTACGAGTACTGACTAATCGGGGTCCTTGGTGTAGTGGTTAACATATCCGACCGGCAATTGGGTGGTCCCGGGTTCGTTTCGTGGGAGGTACCTCATTTTTCATTTGCTCGTTCTCCCTCCTCATCTTGTGCGGAACGCTCTTCTACACAAGCGTCGTTCTTTACATTAATTATACTGTGTTTATTGTTTGCAGTTAAAATGTATATATGTTCGGCATGGGAAGGTGCCCCCTCAAGACATTTGATTCCGCTCGTATGTAGGAGAATTACGAGTACTGACTAATTGGGGTCCTTGGTGTAGTGGTTAACATATCCGACCGGCAATTGGGTAGTCCCGGGTTCGATTCCTGGGAGGTACCTCATTTTCCATTTGCTTCTCCCTCCTCATCTTGTGCGGAACGCTCTTCTACACAAGCGTCGTTCTTTACATTATATATATATATATATATATAGAGAGAGAGAGAGAGAGAGAGAGAGAGAGAGAGAGAGAGCCAGAGAGACCCCCCCCCACACACACACACACAAGAAGTTACAAGGGCAAAAGGAAGCCTCGAAGAACTTCCTGTCCTCTTTGGGAGGTTCCTGTTATTAAACAAATTCATTTTTCTTTCAACTATTCTACCAGTTAGAAAACTCTAAGAAAAGTATAAGGCTTTCTCCCCACCCACCTCCTCTCCCTCCCTGGCAGAGACAGGTACGAGAAAAGGATGAAGAAAACACCTTGACCCTGGAAAAGTAGACAAGGAATTTTTACACGAAAGTGAAGAATATACAAAATAGCTCTATAATTACGCATGCACACATAGAAACCGCGCAAACGGACTCCTGCAGAATTACGTTATGTTTTAGTCTTAAACCATGTGTTCAATACTTTGTCCAGCGTGTTTTTAAACATATTTACACTTGGCTGGAAACAACTTCTGAGGGAAGTTGGTTCCAGATATTAACTATTTTATAGGAGAAAAAATGCCCGCAGATAGAGAGTACTAAATGTTTTTAGTTCCAGTTTAAAACCATTATCTCTTGTTGGATTGGTATTAAATGAGAAAACGTTTCTGTAGTCTACCCTCTATTCCATTGAGCATCTTGAAAACTTGAATAAGCTGACCGCGCAACCTCCTCGTCTCTAAGGTAAACAGATTTAGTCGCTCCAATCTCCGTTGGTAGTTTTGCATTCTCATTGAAGGGATCATTTTGTAGCCCTTGCTTATACCCTTTCCAACCATTCTATATCTTTCCTAAAGGACGAAGACCAAATCTGCGCACAATATTCGAGTTGAGGTCTGACTAATGAATTATAAAGAGACATTACAGTCTCCTTGTTCCGAAACTGGAACTATCTTTTAATATAACTTAATATTTTTAATATCCTCTTTCGACTTGTGCACAGTGCTTTGACAATTTGAGATCATTACTGATATAGACTCCTAAGTCTTTCTCTAGATCGGTCTCAGTCAAATTTCTTCCCAAGAGAGAATAATCGAACTTCAGGTTTTTTAGCCTATGTGCATTACCTTACATTTGTCCAAGTTGAATGGCGTCTGCCAAGTAGCAGACTATTCGCCCAACCTGTTAAAATCATTTTGAAGCTTTCTTACATCCTCCTCACTACCTATACTTCTTCCTAATTTCGTATCGTCTGCAAATTTGTAAATTGTACTTAGGAGCCCGACGTCTATATCGTTAATATACTGTAGATAATAAAAAGTAAAGGACCCAGATCGAAGCCCTGTGGAACACCACTGGTGACGGGCGCCCACTCCGAAGCCACTCCATTTATTACCGCTCCCTGCTTTCTATCTTTTAACCAATCTTTAATCCAGCTGGAAACGAGCCCAGTGATTCCTAGTCCTCTAACTTTAGCCATCAATCTCGCGTGAGGAACTTTGTCAAAGGCTTTTTGAAAGTCGAGATACATTATATCTATTGCTCTACTTACATAGTACAGAGTATGCACATTATGGAAAAACTCTAACAGGTTTGTCAGACAAGATCTATGTCGCCTAAATTCATGTTGGCAATAAAAATTAGATTGTTAGATTCAAGGTGATACACAATACGTTCTGTAATGATGGAGTCCAACAGTTTGCCGACAGTTGATGTTAAACTGATCAGGTGGTAATTATAAGGATTAAATACCCTTTTTAAAGATTGGTGTTACATTTGCTAACTTCCAGTCGGTTGGAACTTTCCCTAACTCGATTTATTGCTTGAATATGGTTACTAAGTCGTCAGCAACATTGTAGTTAACCTGTTTTAATACCCTTGGAAGAAATAAGTTGGGATCAGGTGATTTGTATTTATTCATCTTGTCAATTAGTTGATGTACTTCATCTCTCGTAAAACTTATGGTCTCTAAGGGATGGTTACCGTCATACGTAATCCGAGGGTTTGGCACTTCACTTGAGTCTTCCTCCGTGAAGACTGTAACGAAGAATTCGTTTAACTTATTAGCTATATATTTATCACAGAATTTCAGTCCGCCATTTCTATCTTTTAGGCGACCTACAGAACTTTTAATTGGCTTTCTGCTATTAACATGGGCAAAAATTTATTTAGGGTCAACTTTAAAGAGTGAGCCAACAGTAGCTTCTTTATCACGTTCAGCTGATGTATTTAAGGACTTAATCCTCCGACGTAGGTTTATATAGTTTTCTGAATTAGTTTGGTTGGACACTACCATAATGAAGGAAATATTTCAACTAGAAAATTATATATATATATAGGGTGTCCCATAAGTCCGGCATCATAGGAAAAATAATAAAAAAAGGCAAAACAAAAGCTTTTATTTACAGAACGTGCTCAATATGTCCAACATTGTTTTCAATACACAAATTCAGACGTGATACACAGTCAGCAAGCACGCGGTGAATGATGTCAGGAGTAATGGTGTTACATACCCCAATAATGCGCTGCCGCAAATGTTCAACACTCCTAATTTTCTCTGCGTATACCAGCGCTTTCAAGTGGCCCCAGAGATAAAAATCTAGTGGCGTGAGATCTGTGCTTTGAGCTGGCAATTCCATTCCACAGGCACTCGACGTCCTATCCAATGACCAGGGAATTGTTGGTACAGGTATTCCCTTACTTGGGTGCTGTAATGTGCAGGAGCGCCGTCTTGCTGGAACCATGTTGGGAAATTTCCTTCTTCGTTCAAGACACTGGGAAATGCTTCTTCCTTGATCATACGTAGGTAGGTGCCTCCAGTGACATGTTCATCGAAAAATAGGGGGCCTATGATGCGATCCTTCCAAATGCCACACCATACCATCACCCGAGATGCACCTTGTTCCTTTGAAGAGGTATACCAGTGATGGTTGTTTTGAGACCAGTAGCGGGCATTCTGTCGATTTACCTCACCATTTCCATAAAAAACGGCCTCGTCACTGAACAGAATGGTGGACGGAAAATTGGCATCCCGAGCATATTGTTCCGTAGTCCATTCACAAAATCCCATCCGCCGGTTGGGATATTCTTCGCTTAATTTCTGTAGGATCTGAAGTTCATATGGATGCCATTTGTGAGCCTGAAGAATGCGATGGATGCCACTTTTCGACACTCCTGTCTCGGCGGACAATCGCCGAAGAGACTTATTGGGACTTCTGTTAAAATGAGCGAGGATAGCAGTCGCTGTATCATCGTCAGTGGACCTCCTTGAAGGTCCACTGCGTGGTTTATCTTCTATGGATCCTGTTTCCTTAAACTTTGCAACAAGTCTGCTAACACAACTCTGTGTTATTGGCTCGCGGTCTGGATACAGTCTGTTAAATTCAGCAGCGGCCTCTCTTTGACTCCGATTTCCTATGAGTAGAATTATCTGGATTCGTTCTTCCTTGCCACAGACATTATGGCCTGTAGAATTTCTCCTATGATGCCGGACTTATGGGACACCCTCTTATATGTATATATATATATATATATATATATATATATATATATATATATATATCATGTTATCCATTTTAGAAATTGTTAATTAGTTATTTACTGCTTACGTGACACAGCCTCTCATCCTCATTCAAAATAATCACTATGTACTCCATTTAGAAATAAACTCATCGATAAGCAAACAAACAAACAAAAAAAATCCAACCAACCGACCAACTTAATTATCCACTTTGAAGAACACTCGAAACCATATATAATTCATAACTTATAACAGAAATGAAATGCTTCATTAAAGTAGTTAGAGAAGAGCATTTGTATATTTAAGAAGTGTTTGTGAAAAATGGTTTGCAACAATAAGACGAGTGTAGTTGAGGTAATTTGTTTTAAGTTTGATTTGTTTCAATGGGTATGCGTTTTATAATTTGTGATTTTTGCTGGTGAAGTTTTTAAGTAGTTATAGGTTCTTAATTTTGATTGGGAATGTAGTTTGATTTGAGCGATTGAATTTTTATTTGGTGGATGATGCATAACGCTTGATAGGTTTAATTGTTTTTATATTTAACGATATGGTTTTTGTAGTGGAAAGTTTTTAACTTATGTTTGGAGTATTAACTTTAAACTAATTTTCTTTAAGATATGTGTAGTTAGTTTCCAATGCATGTTAAGTTCTCTTTGAGAACGTGATAATTTTGTAGTCTTATGGTGACCTCACTTTTTTAATTCGCTACTTGCTTTTAAATTTTCCTGAAGCTTGAGATTTATAGTTTCAGGATTTTTTAATGACTTGGTATTTTTTCTTAGATTGAAATAAAAATATTTTGCGTAGTAATTTCCTGTAAATTACTATTGAGCTAGTTAGCGGAACTTTTAACTGTCTTCGGCTATATCTTTAGTGTAGTGATTCTTGAACAATTAGTTCTGATTTCAATATTTCTACCCCCGCCCCTCCCACATCATTTTTTATAACTTCAGAATTGGTTTATTAACTTTGTTAAATTAGTCTCACTACTCTGCAGATTGCTTAAAATTTATTAACTTGCAGATGGAAGCGTGTGATTCCTTTCTCCATCGATCAAGTTCAATACCACTGGTAGCCGACACATTATCCTACATAAGCTCGACGTATAACTACGTAAAGGTAGACCAAATTGAAGTGTAATTTGAAACCACAACATTATTGGATCATTTGAAGATAAGCGTCCCCAGCTTTCTTTAACCTTATAAGGTTACCTAACCTGACCAATCATTAAGTCGACTGTACGCCCTTGACGATTGTTTAGGTTAGGTCGTTTATATTTCCGTTCTTAGCTTTATAAAGCTAACTAAAGTAGGCCTTAATCTTTAGGTGATCCACTTTTTATTTAAAGTACTCTTATTTTTAAAAAATTTCTTGCAGGGTATAAACAAAAATGTTGGATTATTTCTTAATGGAACTGAAAGAGGCTTAAAGAAAGCAACGGGAACTGCATATAACTTTTCTAAGAAAGTTGTACCTTATGAATACTTTGACAAATTGGCTTGTCAGAGTTTGGACAAAATTGAAGCTGCTTTGCCGATTATCAAAAATGCCACACAGGTAGAACTTGAATTTACTTATTTTAAAGTGACTTCACATAATCGTGAAATTCCAAGTTTATTTAAGAACTGGAAGTGATCAATGGAAAATTAAGCATTATGGTTTTTAGACTTGATTCTTTGAAACGAATGATTTCTTGGTCTGTTTTTATCCAGCATGGCCTAAGTCAGTGGAAGATCTCTTGTTCCATGCAAAGATCTAGATAAACTTTATTTTTAATTTATTTCAGATAAATCTTCCCTTTAAATCGTATCAAACTACGTGCAGTGAAGAGGTCTCTTTAACGAACAGAATGCTGAACAAATTGGATCATATGATAGATAATGCCCTTCCTGCTAAAGAGTAGGAGTCCTCTGCTACAACTGGTAATTCACTATCCTCGTAACTACGTACTCTTTCTCGTCTGGTGTCTGTCAATAATCAAAGTCAGCTTCCAAATTTGGAAGATGAAGAAACTGTTAAGCAATTGCGGGTTTTTGTATTTTCTATAAAGGGAAGCGAGAACCTTAAGCTAGGGAAAATAGTGTATACGTTAGTTTTTTCCTCATTCTCCCTTCCGGATTTCTAATTCTAGTATACCGGAAGAATTGAGTGGGAAAAAAATAATTTTAATCTCCCTCTTCAGCTGAAAAGGAAATTGTCAAACGAATGGCTAACATTGCTTCCAAAATAAAAATAAGGATTCTTAAAATTGCCAAACGGGTTGCGCAGCTGAAAGGAGAAATTGTCACTGATGCACAAAGCTTATCGGCGAAGGATATGGTGAGGCTTAAATTACTATATTATGCACATTAAGTTTAAGTAATCGTATGATTCTTGGTTAATTTTAATTTTACAAATTTTCAGGTAAATATTGTGGAAAACTGGTTGTCTAACTTGCATAAAAGACTGCAGATTAAACCAACTGAAGCAGGGATACTAATGAAAACTTTAAGATTGCCCACTCGGACAGCAGTTGGTGCAACACTGAGTGTAATTGAAGCAGCGGAGGCAACTTTACCCAAAGTTAAAGAACAAGCCGGAATGATTGTCATGAAATCTAAAGCAGCTGCATATGCTACTTATAAGCTCGTTCTTCATATAAGCAGCAGTGCTTATGTAAATGCTCGGCAAAAAGTGATTGTAGTTGTAGGCGTTGTTAAAAAATTTGAAAGAGATGCTCTTGTACCCTTGCTTCCTTTCATCTCCATGCTGAGGGTCACGGTAAGAAATGCTGAGATTTTCTTAAAAATTTAGAGTATTAAACATGTTTTCAAACATTAACAAACTGTAATCTTTCTTTCAGAGTTGTCCAACACTGTTGGACAGAGAACCATGTACAAAACCAAGTAACCTCGAGGAAAGGGTTTCGTTTCTTGAAAAGATTCCAGAAGAGAACTCGAAGGAAGCGGACACTTCCTCTGAAAATGCTAACAACGTAAATGGTGCTACGACTGAACACTGAGAAAGTTATGCATTGCTCGATTAGTTTTTGAAAGTGAAATTTTGTCCTTATAAGGACTCTCTCAACCAGAGGATTCTCATTACAAATGTATTTTTTTTAAATTTGTATAAACTTTGTAGCGTACGTTTAGAAGTTATTCAATGTTTACTAATTTCTTGTTAAATACTGTAAATATTCAACATAATGTTCAGAGTATTCCTATCCCAATTGTCTATGAAACGCTCAAACATCGTTTCCTCCGTCGAAAAGGAATAATTAAAAGAAGCCCACTCGGTACCTGTAATTACAATTCGCTGCAATTGGTTTGAGGGAATACAGTAATGTAAGTGTTGTAAGTTCCTATATACACCTTAAATTTTGTAAAATACGTCTCTATCAAATGGGGGCAGTGTACTGTAGTCCTTGTGTAATTGTATATAATAACTTAGATGGTCTTGTTGTGTAGGAAGTTGGTCATTATCAGGACTGGTTTATTAGTTTCTGGTTTGTTTGTGAAGGTCGTTCCGCTTGAGGATTACACATATGTACTGTATATAGATCGATGCCCCTCTGATGGTGGTTACTGTCGCTGACTAAGAATTCATCGGCCCCAGGATTGAGACCCGGTGACTACAGGCGGCGTGCAGCAAAACTAGGCATGTTCGTCCTTTCACAGAAAAATTGGTTGGTAAATAAATGGGTAGCCTAGTAAAGACGCTGGGTTACTGCTGGGGAGTGGTTCAGATTCCACGTTAAACTGTAGGTGTAAGGTGGAGTGAAAAGCTTTACCTTGGTGAGAATGAAAAATTCGGGCTGAAGCAAACCAAAAGATATATTCTGTATATATGTCGATAGTGACAAACTTGAGCAGCAAAACCAGTTTTGCAAAGGATTGAACAAGTTGTAATGTAGTGGACTTTTACGAATGCTTCAAGCCTATTTGCTACGATGAAAAAAAAAAGTAATTTTAAATCGGTGGGGGAAAAAAGTAATTCCGGGTAGGTGGTTGTTTGTGTAGTAACGGCGAACGCATATACCACACACACACACACACCAATATAAAGAGAGATCAAGGTGTAAGGCCGGGATGCCGTTTCCATTAGATTTTTAATAAATTTTGAAGATTGTTAGTGTATAAAATGTGTGTGTTGAGAAGAATAGAGGGAGAAGTGATTTTGAGAGCATGCTGATGTACTCGTATGGTAGACGAGACAAAGATCGGATAGAGAGGACAGTGACAGGAGAAACGAGAGCTCCAGCACTCCCTGCCGAATGTCTTCCCAGGAGTACTTCCATGGGCAAGAGGAAGCCTTGAAGACCTTCCGGTCCACTTTGGGAGGTTCCTGTTATTAAACAAGTTCATTTTTCTTTCAACTGTTCTAGCAGTGGTAGAAAAGTACAAGGCTTTCTCCCCCACCCTCTTCTCCCTCCCTGCCAGAGGCAGGTACGGGAAAAGGTTGAAGAAAACACGTCGACCCAGAAAAAGTAGACAAGGAATTTTTACACGAAAGAAGAATATACAAGATAGCTCTATAATTACGCATGCACACACAGAAACTGCGCAGACGAACTCCTGCAGAATTACGTTATGTTTTAGCCTTAAACCATGAGTGTTCAGCACTTTGTCCAGCGTATTTTTAAACATATTTACACTTGGCTGGAAACAACTTCTGAGGGAAGTTGGTTCCAGATATTAACTATTTTACAAGAGAAGAAATTGCCGCAGATGGAGGTACTAAATGTTTTTAGTTCCAGTTTAAACCCATTATTTCTTGTTGGATTGGTATTAAATGAGAATAAGTTCCTGTAGTCTACCCTCTATTCCATTGAGCATCTTAAAAACTTGAATAAGCTGACCGCGCAACCTCTTCGTCTCTAAGGTAAACAGATTTAGTCGCTCCAATCTCCGTTGGTAGTTTTGCATTCTCATTGAAGGGTGTACCCTTTCCAACCATTCTATATCCTTCCTAAAGGACGAAGACCAAATCTGCGCACAATATTCGAGTTGAGGTCTGACTAAAATTATAAAGAGACATTACAGTCTATTTGTTCGAAACTGGAACTGTCTTTTAATATACTTAATATTTTTAATGTCCTCTTTTCGACTTTTGCACAGTGCTTTGACAATTTGAGATCATTACTGATATAGACTCCTAAGTCTTTCTCTAGATCAGTCTCAGTCAAATTCCTTCCCAAGAGAGAGTAATCGAACTTCAGGTTTCTGTAGCCTATGTGCATTACCTTACATTTGTCCAAGTTGAATGGTGTCTGCCAAGTAGCAAACCATTCGCCCAACCTGTCAAGATCATTTTGAAGCTTTCTTACATCCTCCTCATTACCTATACTACTTCCTAATTTCGCATCGTCTGCAAATTTGTAAATTGTACTTAGGAGCCCGACATCTATATCGTTAATATACTGTAGATAATAAAAAGTAAAGGACCCAGAACGAAGCCCTGTGGAACACCACTGGTGACGGGCGCCCACTCCGAAGCCACTCCATTTATTACCACTCTCTGCTTTTTATCTTTTAACCAATCTTTAATCCAGCTGGAAAGGAGCTCGGTGATGCCTAGTCCTCTAACTTTAGCCATCAATCTCGCGTGAGGAACTTTGTCAAAGGCTTTTTGAAAGTCGAGATACATTATATCTATTGCTCTACTTACATCGTATAGAGTATGCACATTATGGAAAAACTCTAACAGGTTTCAGACAAGATCTATGTCGCCTAAATTCATGTTGACAATAAAAAATTAGATTGTTAGATTCAAGGTGATACACAATACGTTCTGTAATGATGGATTCCAACAGTTTGGCGACAGTTGATGTTAAACTGATCAGGTGGTAATTATAAGGATTAAATACCTTTTTAAAGATTGGTGTTACATTTGCTAACTTACAGTCGGTTGGAACTTTCCCTAACTCGATTTATTGTTTGAATATGGTTACTAAGTCGTCAGCAACATTGTAGTTAACCTCTTTTAATACCCTTGGAAGAAATAAGTCGGGATCAGGTGCTGACCAGGTGATTTGTATTTATTCATCTTGTCAATCAGTTGATGTACTTCATCTCTCGTAAAACTTATGGTCTCTATGGGATGGTCACCGTCATACGTAATCCGAGGATTTGGCACTTCACTAGAGTCTTCCTCCGTGAAGACTGTAACGAAGAACTCATTTAACTTATTAGATATATTTATCACTGAATTTCAGTCCGCCATTTCTATCTTTTAGGCGACCTACAAACTTTTAATTGGCTTTCTGCTATTAACATGGGCAAAAATCTTTTTAGGATTAACTTTAAAGAGTGAGCCAACACTAGTTTCTTCATCACGTTCAGCTGATCTAATCAAGAACTTAACCCTCCTACGTAGGTTTATATAGTTCTCTGAATTAGTCTGGTTCCACACTACCATACTACCACACTACCACACTACCACACTTCCATAATTAAGGAAGTATTTAAAAAAGGACCGACGGTCCCGGTCCCGGTCCTTGCCTCAAACTGGACCGACGGTCCCGGTCACGGTCCTTTCTGAAGATAGGACCTAGGAACGACTCGGTCCTCGGTCTTTATATATAATATAAGTGAAAAATTTGATTAAAATGAAAAATGAAATTAAAGACACCGGAAATCTTTAATTTTATTAACGTAAATTATAATTAATACAATACATAAATGATGAAAAAAGTTATTAAGTTAAATGCTTTGTTCCCTTCAAGAAGACTAGCATTTCAAAATGGCTGTCACTGAGCCCTGACCTTTTCGGCTTGAGGACGTCCTTCCCCAAAGAGAAGAGCCTCTCCACGGCGGCACTGGATGGGATAGGCGTGTTAAACTTGAAGAACACAGCAAGCACTTGTACTCCAGGTTCTGCTCACCCTTGGGGCCCAGGTATTCAAAGTATTTGTCCAGATACGGCCAGGGATTGCCGGGTTCAGTTCTTCCGCTAGGAGCTCCAGTTGCTTGACTTGAAGTTGAAGCACTAACATCAGTAGATTCTTCGTCTCCTCCAGGTGTTGAAACAAGTTTCAGTTCAGTCTCAGTCTCTTTCTGAGTCTTCTGGAGGAAACGATCCATCTTCTTTAGAACTTCAAATAATCACTAAACACACTAAAATCACTAAAAAAGACCGTCCGGACCGACCGTCCGGAATTGCTTAAAAATTGACCGTCGCTCCTCATTTCGGTCCTCACTGAGAAAAGGACCGACTTAACCGCTCACCGTCCTTAAAAAGGACCGAGTTCCTGGAGTTCGATCCTTTTGGAACTCGGTCCTGCCCACCTTTGTATATATATATATATATACTAGCTGAGGTACCCGGCGTTGCCCGGGATAAATTTCACATTAGATCCCCATTTTAAATAAAATAAAGTTTAAGACAAAAGGCTGAATTTGATTAAAATGATTTATCTTAATTCTTCATTCCATAAGAGGTTCCCGTGCCAAATTTGATAGCTCTAGGTCAAACGGTTTGAAGTCGTCCTAAAAAATAATTATATGTGAAGCTCAAGATTTTCATGACTGTGTTCTTTTCTGTAGTTTTATTGACCAAATAATTAATCAAAATTTTCACGCTGCGTTCTTTTCTGTAGTTTAATCGCGGATACCCCCATTACTCCCACCCCTCTCCCAATTACCCCACCCCCTCTCCCCCAATTACCCCAACTCAGCTCAATTTCACTGCTGCGTTCTTTTCTGTGGTTTAATCGCGATGCTGGGGCCTTCGGGCCCAAACAGACAAACAGACAGGCTGACTGACTCTGTGTTGACATTCTTCATCCCATAAGAGGTTCCCGTGCCAAATTTGGTAGCTCTAGGTCAAACGATTTGCGCTTGCCTAAAGGACAGACAAACAGACAGGCGAAAATATATAATAGAATATATATATATATATCATGTTATCTATTTTAGAAATTGTTAATTAGTTATTTACTGCTTACGTGACACAGCCTCTCATCCTCATTCAAAATAATCACTATGTACTCCATTTAGAAATAAAATCATCGATAAGCAAACAACAAAGAAAAAAAATCCAACCAACCGACCAACTTAATTATCCACTTTGAAGAACACTCGAAACCATATATAATTCATAACTTATAACAGAAATGAAATGCTTCACTGAACTAGTTAAGAAAGAGCATTTATATAATAAAAAAGTGTTTGTAAAAAATGGTTTGCAATAATGAGATCAGTGTAGTTGAGGTAATTTATTTTAATTTTGATTTGTTCTAATGGGTTTGAGATTTGTAATTTGTCCGTTTTCCTGGAGCAGTTTTTAAGTAGTTATAGGTTGTTAATTTTGGTCCGGAGTGTAGTTTAACTTGAGTGATTGAACTTCTGTTTGGTGGATCAGGCATAATGCTTGATAGATTTAATTTGGTTTATATTTAACGATATGGTTTTGTCTTTGCGGTGGAAGGTTTTTGGAAAGTTTGTTTTGGAGTGGTAACTTTAAACTAATTTTGTTTTACTTAAAGATGCATGTGTAGTTAGTCTTCAATGCATGTTTTAAGTTCTATTTGAGTACGTGATAACTTTATCAGTCTTATGGTCCTTGATTAAGTTTTTAATTCGCTACTTGCTTTTAAATTTCCCTGAAGCTTCAAAATTTATAGCTTCAGGATTTTTTAATGATTTGGTATTTTTTTCTTCAAGATTGAAATAAAAAAGTTTTTGCGTTGTAATTTTCTAAATTACTACTACCCCCACCCCCGCAATTTTTTTGTAACTTCAAAATGACTTTAGTAACTTTGTTAAATTAGTCACTCTCTACTCGACACATTGCTTACAATTTATTAACTTGCAGATGGAAGCGTGTGATTCCTTTCTCCATCGAGCAAGTTCACTACCACTGGTAGCCGACACATTATCCTACATAAGCTCGAAGTATAACTATTTAAATGTAGACAAAATTAGTGTTGTAATTTGAAACCACAACTTTATTGGATCACCTGAAGATAAGGGTCCCCAGCTTTCTTTAACATTATAAGGTTAACAAACAGAAAATAGAACTACGTAACCTGACCAATCGTTTGGTCAACTGTACGCCCTTGACGATTGTTTAGGTTAGGTCATGTTTTCGGTCTTAGCTTTATAAAGCTAACTAAAAAAGGACCTGATCTTGTGATCCACTTTTTATTTAAAGTACTTTTACTTTAAGATTTTTATATTTTCAGGGTATAAATAAAAATGTTGGATCACTTCTTAATGGAACTGAAAGAGGCTTAAAAAAAGTAACGGGAACTGCATTTAACTTTTTTAAAAAGTTACCTTATGAATACTTGGACAAATTGGCTTGTGGAAGTTTGGACAAAATTGAAGCTGCTTTGCCGTTTATCAAAAATGTCTCGCAGGTAGAACTTGAATTTACTTATTTCAGTGATTTTCACAACTAAACTTGAAATTTCAAGTTTATTTAATAACGAAGTTATCAATGGAAAATTAAGGATTATGGTTTTTAGACTTGGTTCTTTGAAACCACTGATTTCTTGGTCTGTTTTTATCCAGCATGATCTTAAGTCAGTGGAAGATCTCTTGTTCCATGCAAAGATCTAGATCAGTGGTCGGCGAACTTTTTTGGGTATTAGCCCAAAATATATTTGAGGACGTAATCAGGACGTAATCAGGACGTAAATTCGTAATATTCTAAAATTTAGAATAACGCCACATTTATGTAACAAAATAAAATAAAATAAAAATATCGGCAAAGTGTCTCATACCGCACGCATTACCCCCAAAAGTTTTAAATTTACCCCTGTTCCCCGACCACTGATCTAGATAAACCTTGATTTTTAATTTATTTCAGATAAATCTTCCCTTTAAATCGTATCAAACTAAGTGCAGTGAAGAGGTCTCTTTAACTAACATAAAGCTGAACAAGTTGGATCATATTATATTTGTGCCATTCCTGCTGAAGAGTCGGAGTCCTCTGCTAAAACTGGTAATTCACTATCCTCGTAACTATGTGGCTCTATCTCGCATTCTCGTCTGTGGTCTGTCAGTAATCAAAGTGGATTCCAAATTTGGAAGATGAAGTTAAACAACTGCGAGTTTTAGTGTTTTTTAGTGTTTTAGTTTCTTCCTCAGATTCTCCCTTCCGGATTTCTAATTCTAGTATACGGAAAGAAATGAGTTGGAAAAAAAATAATTTTAATCTCCCTCTTCAGCTGAAAAGGAAATTGTCAAACGAATGGCTTGCATTGCTTCCAAAATAAAAATAAGGATTCTAAAAATTGTCGAACGGGTTGCGCAGCTCAAAGGAGAAATTGTCACTGATGCACAAAGTTTATCCGTGAAGGATATGGTGAGGCTTCAATTATTATATTATGGGCATTAAGTGTAAGTAATCGTATGATCTTTAATCTTGGTTAATTTTAAATTTACAAATTTTCAGGTAAATGTTGTGGAGCACTGGTTGTCTAACTTCCATAAAAGACTGCAGATTAAACCAACTGAAGAAGGGATACTAATGAAAACTTTAAGGCTGCCCATTCGGACAGCAGTTGGTGCAACACTGAGTGTTATAGAAGCAGCGGAGGCAACATTACCCAAAGTTAAAGAACAAGCCGAAGTGATGGTCATGAAATCTAAAGCAGCTGTATATGCTACTTATAAGATCTCTTCATATCAGCAGCAGTGTTTATGTAAATGCTCGGCGAAAAGTGATTGTAGTTGTCGGAATTGTTAAAAAATTTGAGCAAGATGCTCTTGTACCCTTGCTTCCTTTCAGCTCCATGCTGAGAATCACGGTAAGAAATACTGAAATTTTCTTAATTTTAGAGTATTAAACTTGTTTTAAACATTAACAAAGTGTAATCTTTGTTTCAGGGATGTCCAACTTTGTCGGACGAAGAACTGTGTACAAAACCAAGTGTCCTCGAGGAAAGAGTTCTCATAAAGATTCCACAAGAGAATTCGAAGGAAGCGGACGCTTCATCTGGAACTGCCAACAACATCATTGGTGCTACGATTGAACAGTGAAAAACGGTTATGCATTACTCTCTTACTTTTGAAGTAAACTATTGTACTTGTAAGGACTCTCTCGACCAGAGGATTCTCGTTAAAAATGTATTTTTTAAAATTTTATGAACTTTGTAGCGTATGTTTGAAAGTTATTCAATGTTTACTAGTCTCTTGTTAAATACTGTAAATACTAAATATAATATCTTCAGAGTATTCCTAACCCAAGTGTCTTTAAAACTGATAAACATCGTTGCCTCGGTCGAAAAGGAATAACTAACTGAACCCCACTCAGGTACTCTCTAATTACAATGCGCCGCAATTGGTTTGAGGGAGTAACGCAAGTGTTGTCCCTATATACACCTTAAATTTTGTAAAATACTCCTCTATCAAATGGGTTCATGTTTTTTTTCAAAATGGTTTGCATTTATTTAGTTATTAAAGGTAAACCTAAAATTGCAGCTAATGTTATTATGATACTTGTATCTTTCCGTCAAGATGGTTTCCGAAAGGCAGAGCAAGTGTATTTGCGTTAAGCGTAAAGTATCTTTGTTAGTTTCCAGAGCTGAATTTTGTAGGTATTGTAGTTTGCAATACGTTTCGTCAGCGTACTGCAGTCATTGTGTACAGTAAACTTGGATGCTCTCGTTGTTCGGTTGTGTAGGATGTTGGTCATTATCAGGACTAGTTTATTAGTCTTTGGTTTATTTGGGGAAGAGGTCGTTGCGCTTGAGGATTATATGTATATGTACTGCATATAGATCGATGCGCTTGTGGTGGTTATCGTCGCTGACTAAGAATCCATAGGCCCCAGAATCGAGACGCGGTGTCGGCAGGCGGTATGCAGCAAAACTGCTGTTCATCCTTTCACACAAGAAGTGGTTGGTAGATAAATGGGTGCTCTGGGTAGCCTAGTGGTTAAGACTCTGGGCTCCTGGTGGGGCGTGGTTCGGATTCCACGTTAAACTGTAGGTATAAGGTGGAGTGAAAAGCTTTATTTTCGTCAGAATGAAAAATTCGGGCAGAAGCAAATCAAAGGATATATTCTCTACATGTCGGTGATAAATTTGAGCAGCAGAAGTGAACAAATTGCAATGTAATTGACTTTTACGAATGCTTCAAACCTAATTCCTACGATGGAAAGTGATTTCAAATCAGGAAAACTAATTTCTGGTAGTTCGTTATATTTGTGTAGTAAGGACAAACGCCCGCAAAAATGAACCCCCCTACGCGCGCGCGCGCACCAATATAAGGAGATGAAGGTCTAAGGCCATGATGCCTTTCCCATTAACTTTTTAATAAATTTTGACGATTGTTAGTGTAAAATATATATGTATTTTGAAAAATAGAGGTAGAAGTGATTTTGAGAGCATGATGATCTACTCATATGGTAGATGAAACACGGAGAAAGATCGGATAGAGAGGACAGTGAGAGGAGAAGAGTTCCAGCACTACCCTGCCTAATGTCCTCCCAGGAGTACTTCCATGGTCGGTTGGTTTCTACAATCTGCTTCTCTAAAAGGATATATATATATTAATATATAATATATATATATATATATCATTTTTTTTAACTACAAACGCAGTATAACTAACGTAAAGAACGACGCTTGTGTAGAAGAGCGTTCCGCACAAGATGAGGGAGAACGGGGTGTAGTGGTTAACATATCCGACCGGCAATTGGATGATCCCGGGTTCGGTTCCTGGTAGGTACCTCATTTTTCATTTGCTCGTTCTCCCCCTCATCTTGTGCGGAACGCTCTTCTACACAAGCGTCGTTGTTTACATTAATTATACTGTGTGGTGTTTGCAGTTAAAATGTATATATGTTCGGCATGCGAAGGTGCCCCTCAGGGCATTTGATTCCGCTCGTATGTAGGAGAATTACGAGTACTGACTAATCGGGGTCCTTGGTGTAGTGGTTAACATATCCGACCGGCAATTGGGTGGTCCCGGGTTCGTTTCCTGGGAGGTACCTCATTTTTCATTTGTTCGTTCTCCCTCCTCATCTTGTGCGGAACGCTCTTCTACACAAGCGTCGTTCTTTACATTAATTATACTGTGTTTATTGTTTGCAGTTAAAATGTGTATATATGTTCGGCATGGGAAGGTGCCCCCTCAAGACATTTGATTCCGCTCGTATGTAGGAGAATTACGAGTACTGACTAATTGGGGTCCTTGGTGTAGTGGTTAACATATCCGACCGGCAATTGGGTAGTCCCGGGTTCGATTCCTGGGAGGTACCTCATTTTTCATTTGCTTCTCCCTCCTCATCTTGTGCGGAACGCTCTTCTACACAAGCGTCGTTCTTTACATTATATATATATATATATATGTGTATGTGTGTGTGTGTGTATATATATATATATATATATATAGAGAGAGAGAGAGAGAGAGACAGACAGACAGAGAGACACACCCACACACACACACACAGAAGAAGTTACAAGGGCAAAAGGAAGCCTCGAAGAACTTCCTGTCCTGTTTGGGAGGTTCCTGTTATTAAACAAATTCATTTTTCTTTCAACTATTCTACCAGTTAGAAAACTCTAAGAAAAGTATAAGGCTTTCTCCCCACCCTCCTCCTCTCCCTCCCTGGCAGAGACAGGTACGAGAAAAGGTTGAAGAAAACACCTTGACCCTGGAAAAGTAGACAAGGAATTTTTACACGAAAGTGAAGAATATACAAAATAGCTCTATAATTACGCATGCAAACATAGAAACCGCGCAAACGGACTCCTGCAGAATTACGTTATGTTTTAGTCTTAAACCATGTGTTCAATACTTTGTCCAGCCTGTTTTTAAACATATTTACACTTGGCTGGAAACAACTTCTGAGGGAAGTTGGTTCCAGATATTAACTATTTTATAGCAGAAAAAATGCCCGCAGATAGAGAGTACTAAATGTTTTTAGTTCCAGTTTAAAACCATTATTTCTTGTTGGATTGGTATTAAATGAGTATACGTTTCTGTAGTCTACCCTCTATTCCATTGAGCATCTTGAAAACTTGAATAAGCTGACCGCGCAACCTCCTCGTCTTTAAGGTAAACAGATTTAGTCGCTCCAATCTCCGTTGGTAGTTTTGTATTCTCATTGAAGGGATCAATTTTGTAGCCCTTGCTTATACCCTTTCCAACCATTCTATATCTTTCGTAAAGGACGAAGACCAAATCTGCGCACAATATTCGAGTTGAGGTCTGACTAATGAATTATAAAGAGACATTACAGTCTCCTTGTTCCGAAACTGGAACTGTCTTTTAATATAACTTAATATTTTTAATATCCTCTTTTCGACTTGTGCACAGTGCTTTGACAATTTGAGATCATTACTGATATAGACCCCTAAGACTTTCTCTAGATCGGTCTCAGTCAAATTTCTTCCCAAGAGAGAATAATCGAACTTCAGGTTTTTGTAGCCTATGTGCATTACCTTACATTTGTCCAAGTTGAATGGCGTCTTCCAAGTAGCAGACTATTCGCCCAACCTGTCAAAATCATTTTGAAGCTTTCTTACATCCTCCTCATTACCTATACTTCTTCCTAATTTCGTATCGTCTGCAAATTTGTAAATTGTACTTAGGAGCCCGACGTCTATATCGTTAATATACTGTAGATAATAAAAAGTAAAGGACCCAGATCGAAGCCCTGTGGAACACCACTGGTGACGGGCGCCCACTCCGAAGCCACTCCATTTATTACCACTCCCTGCTTTCTATCTTTTAACCAATCTTTAATCCAGCTGGAAACGAGCCCAGTGATTCCTAGTCCTCTAACTTTAGCCATCAATCTCGCGTGAGGAACTTTGTCAAAGGCTTTTTGAAAGTCGAGATACATTATATATATTGCTCTACTTACATAGTACAGAGTATGCACATTATTGAAAAACTCTAACAGGTTTGTCAGACAAGATCTATGTCGCCTAAATTCATGTTGACAATAAAAATTAGATTGTTAGATTCAAGGTGATACACAATACGTTCTGTAATGATGGAGTCCAACAGTTTGCCGACAGTTGATGTTAAACTGATCAGGTGTAATTATAAGGATTAAATACCCTTTTTAAAGATTGGTGTTACATTTGCTAACTTCCAGTCGGTTGGAACTTCCCTAACTCGATTTATTGTTTGAATATGGTTACTAAGTCGTCAGCAACATTGTAGTTAACCTGTTTTAATACCCTTGGAAGAAATAAGTCGGGATCAGGTGATTTGTATTTATTCATCTTGTCAATTAGAGATGTACTTCATCTCTCGTAAAACTTGGTCTCTATGGGATGGTCACAGTCATACGTAATCCGGGTTTGGCATTTCACTTGAGTCTTCCTCCGTGAAGACTGTAACGAAGAACTCGTTTAACTTATTAGCTATATATTTATCACTGAATTTCAGTCCGCCATTTCTATCTTTTAGGCGACCTACAGAACTTTTAATTGGCTTTCTGCTATTAACATGGGCAAAAATTATTTAGGGTCAACTTTAAAGAGTGAGCCAACACTAGCTTCTTTATCACGTTCAGCTGATCTATTTAAGGACTTAATCCTCCTACGTAGGTTTATATAGTTTTCTGAATTAGTTTGGTTGGACACTACCATAATGAAGGAAATATTTCTACTAGACAATATATATATATATATATATATATATATATATATATATATATATATATATATATATATATATATATATATATATATATAGGGTGTCCCATAAGTCCGGCATCATAGGAAAAATAATAAAAAAAGGCAAAACAAAAGCTTTTATTTACAGAACGTGCTCAATATGTCCAACATTGTTTTCAATACACAAATTCAGACGTGATACACAGTCAGCAAGCACACGGTGAATGATGTCAGGAGTAATGGTGTTACATGCCCCAATAATGCGCTGCCGCAAATGTTCAACACTCCTAATTTTCTCTGCGTATACCAGCGCTTTCAAGTGGCCCCAGAGATAAAAATCTAGTGGCGTGAGATCCGTGCTTTGAGCTGGCCATTCCATTCCACAGGCACTCGACGTCCTATCCAATGACCAGGGAATTGTTGGTACAGGTATTCCCTTACTTGGGTGCTGTAATGTGCAGGAGCGCCGTCTTGCTGGAACCATGTTGGGAAATTTCCTTCTTCGTTCAAGACACTGGGAAATGCTTCTTCCTTGATCATACGTAGGTAGGTGCCTCCAGTGACATGTTCATCGAAAAATAGGGGGCCTATGATGCGATCCTTCCAAATGCCACACCATACCATCACCCGAGATGCACCTTGTTCCTTTGAAGAGGTATACCAGTGATGGTTGTTTTGAGACCAGTAGCGGGCGTTCTGTCGATTTACCTCACCATTTCCATAAAAAACGGCCTCGTCACTGAACAGAATGGTGGACGGAAAATTGGCATCCCGAGCATATTGTTCCGTAGCCCATTCACAAAATTCCATCCGCCGGTCGGGATCATCTTCGCTTAATTTCTGTAGGATCTGAAGTTCATATGGATGCCATTTGAGCCTGAAGAATGCGATGGATGCCACTTTTCGACACTCCTGTCTCGGCGGACAATCGCCGAAGAGACTTATTGGGACTTCTGTTAAAATGAGCCAGGATAGCAGTCGCTGTATCATCGTCAGTGGACCTCCTTGAAGGCCCACTGCGTGGTTTATCTTCTATGGATCCTGTTTCCTTAAACTTTGCAACAAGTCTGCTAACACAACTCTGTGTTATTGGCTCGCGGTCTGGATACAGTCTGTTAAATTCAGCAGCGGCCTCTCTTTGACTCCGATTATCTATGAGTAGAATTATCTGGATTCGTTCTTCCTTGCTCACAGACATTATGGCCTGTAGAATTTCTCCTATGATGCCGGACTTATGGACACCCTGTATATATATATATATATATATATATATATATATATATATATATATATATATCATGTTATCCATTTTAGAAATTGTTAATTAGTTATTTACTGCTTACGTGACACAGCCTCTCATCCTCATTCAAAATAATCACTCTGTACTCCATTTAGAAATAAACTCATCGATAAGCAAACAAACAAACAAAAAAAATCCAACCAACCGACCAACTTAATTATCCACTTTGAAGAACACTCGAAACCATATATAATTCATAACTTATAACAGAAATGAAATGCTTAATTAAAGTAGTTAGAGAAGAGCCTTTGTATATCTAAGAAGTATTTGTGAAAAATGGTTTGCAACAATAAGACCAGTGTAGTTGAGGTAATTTGTTTTAAGTTTGATTTGTTTCAATGGGTATGCGTTTTATAATTTGTGCTTTTTGCTGGTGAAGTTTTTAAGTAGTTATAGGTTCTTAATTTTGATTGGGAGTGTAGTTTGATTTGAGCGATTGAATTTTTATTTGGTGGATGATGCATAGCGCTTGATAGCTTTAATTTTTTTTATTTTTAACGATATGGTTTTTGTAGTGGAAAGTTTTTAACTTATTTTTGGAGTATTAACTTTAAACTAATTTTCTTTAAGATGCATGTGTAGTTAGTCTTTAATGCATGTTAAGTTCTCTTTGAGAACGTGGTAATTTTGTAGTCTTATGGTGACCTCACTTTTTTAATTCGCTAATTGCTTTTAAATTTTCCTGAAGCTTGAGATTTATAGTTTCTGGATTTTTTAATGACTTGGTATTTTTTCTTAAAGATTGAAATAAAAATATTTTGCGTAGTAATTTCCTGTAAATTATACTGATCTAGTTACACGGAATTTTAACTGTCTTCGGCTATATTTTAGTGTAGTGATTCTTGAACAATTAGTTCAGATTTCAATATTTTTCTACCCCCCCCCCCCCCCTCCCAATTATTTTTATAACTTCAAAATTGGTTTATTAACTTTGTTAAATTAGTCACACTACTCTGCACATTGCTTAAAATTTATTAACTTGCAGATGGAAGCGTGTGATTCCTTTCTCCATCGAGCAAGTTCAATACCACTAGTAGCCGACACATTATCCTACATAAGCTCGACGTATAACTATGTAAAGGTAGACCAAATTGGTGTTGTAATTTGAAACCACAACTTTATTGGATCACTTGAAGATAAGCGCCCCCAGCTTTCTTTAACCTTATAAGGCTACCTAACCTGACCAATCATTAAGTCGACTGTACACCCTTGACGATTGTTTAGGTTAGGTCGTTTATATTTCCGTTCTTAGCTTTATAAAGCTAACTAAAGTCGGCCCTAATCTTCAGGTGATCCACTTTTTATTTAAAGTACTCTTATTTTTAAGGTTTTTATTCTTGCAGGGTATAAACAAAAATGTTGGATCATTTCTTAATGGAACTGAAAGAGGCTTAAAGAGAGCAACGGGAACTGCATATAACTTTTCTAAGAAAGTTGTACCTTATGAATACTTTGACAAATTGGCTTGTGGAAGTTTGGACAAAATTGAAGCTGCTTTGCCGATTATCAAAAATGTCACACAGGTAGAACTTGAATTTACTTATTTCAAAAGTGACTTCCACAACTAAACGTGAAATTCCAAGTTTATTTAAGAACTGGAAGTGATCAATGGAAAATTAAGCATTATGGTTTTTAGACTTGATTCTTTGAAACGAATGATTTCTTGGTATGTTTTTATCCAGCATGGCCTACGTCAGTGGAAGATCTCTTGTTCCATGCAAAGATCTAGATAAACTTTATTTTTAATTTATTTCAGATAAATCTTCCATTTAAATCGTATCAAACTGCGTGCAGTGAAGAGGTCTCTTTAACGAACAGAATGCTGAACAAGTTGGATCATATGATAGATTATGCCCTTCCTGCTGAAGAGTCGGAGTCCTCTGCTACAACTGGTAATTCACTATTCTCGTAACTACGTACTTTCTCGTCTGGTGTCTGTCAATAATCAAAGTCGACTTCCAAATTTGGAAGATGAAGAAACTGTTAAGCAATTGCGGGTTTTTGTATTTTCTATAAAGGGAAGCGAGAACCTTAAGCTAGGGAAAATTAGTGTGCGTTAGTTTTTTTCCTCAGATTCTCCCTTCCGGATTTCTAATTCTAGTATACGGGAAGAAATGAGTGGGAAAAAAATAATTTTAATCTCCCTCTTCAGCTGAAAAGGAAATTGTCAAACGAATGGTTAACATTGCTTCCAAAATAAAAATAAGGGTTCTTAAAATTGCCAAACGGGTTGCGCAGCTCAAAGGAGAAATTGTCACTGATGCACAAACCTTATCGGCGAAGGATATGGTGAGGCTTAAATTATTATATTATGCACATTAAGTTTAAGTAGTCGTATGGTTTTTGAAGTCTTGGTTAATTTTAAATTTACAATTTTCAGGTAAATGTTGTGGAACACTGGTTGTCTAACTTGCATAAAAGACTGCAGATTAAACCAACTGAAGAAGGGATACTAATGAAAACTTTAAGATTGCCCACTCGGACAGCAGTTGGTGCAACACTGAGTGTAATTGAAGCAGCGGAGGCAACTTTACCCAAAGTTAAAGAACAAGCCGGAATGATTGTCATGAAATCTAAAGCAGCTGCATATGCTACTTATAAGCTCTTTCTTCATATAAGCAGCAGTGCTTATGTAAATGCTCGGCAAAAAGTGATTGTAGTTGTAGGCGTTGTTAAAAAATTTGAAAGAGATGCTCTTGTACCCTTGCTTCCTTTCAGCTCCATGCTGAGGGTCACGGTAAGAAATGCTGAGATTTTCTTAAAAATTTAGTGTATTAAACATGTTTTCAAACATTAACAGACTGTAATCTTTCTTTCAGAGTTGTCCAACACTGTTGGACAGAGAACCATGTACAAAACCAAGTAACCTCGAGGAAAGAGTTTCGTTTCTTGAAAAGATTCCAGAAGAGAACTCTAAGGAAGCGGACACTTCCTCTGAAAATGCTAACAACGTAAATGGTGCTACGACTGAGCACTGAAAAAGTTATGCATTGCTGGATTACTTTTTGAAAGTGAACTTTTGTCCTTATAAGGACTCTCTCAACCAGAGGATTCTCATTACAAATGTATTTTTTTTAAATTTGTATAAACTTTGTAGCGTACGTTTAGAAGTTATTCAATGTTTACTAATTTCTCGTTAAATACTGTAAATATTCAACATAATGTTCAGAGTATTCCTATCCCAATTGTCTATGAAACGTAAACATCGTTTCCTCCGTCGAAAAGGAATAATTAAAAGCCCACTCGGGTACCCTGTAATTACAATGCGCTGCAATTGGTTTGAGGGAATACAGTAATGCAAGTGTTGTAAGTTCCTATATACACCTTAAATTTTGTAAAATACGTCTATATCAAATGCGTTCATGGTTTTTTGACATGGTTCGCATTTATTTAGTTACCTTAAATTTACCTTAAAGCGCTTCTCCCTCAAGGGTGCGCTGCTCCTACGAAGTCCGCTCAGCGCCTCCTGAGGCGGGGCCACGACGGGGTCGCCACCCTTCTTTTCTCTTGCTCCTGCCATACGATTTGGTCCCCTATTGAATTTGTGGGGGCTGGTCTGGCAGAGGAATACCCTGACACTGTGGGTTGGTCGGGTATGTTGGCTAAAAACATGTCCAAGTGTTTTTTTAAAAGTATCTACTGGGACTGCACTTATATCTCTAAGGTACTGAGGCAAGGAGTTAAACAGGCGAGAACCCTGCCTAGAGATACTATTATATTGAAGGGTTTGAATCCTCCTCAGACTGTTTGGTGGGAGGTGATATTTTTTACACATTCTGCCAGTTCTTGTTAAGGTGGGCACAATTAGTTCAGTATTGGGGGCCAACTAAAAGCCCTTCTAGATTTTTCCAGGTGTAGATTAGGATGAATCTCAAACCTCTCTATGGAATAAAGGTTGAGGCCTCTAAGCCTATCCCAGTAGTTTAATTTGTTTTTACTCGCTTGTTGCCCATCAGTTTGTTTAATATACGAGGTAAAGGTTCTTTGTAGGCCCTCAATTTTTTGCAATTCATTCTGTTTGTGGGGAAACCATAATTGAGAGCAGTAGTCAATGCGTGGAAGGACAAGTGATTTCCACAGGGTAAGCATGGTCATACTGTCCCTAGTTCTGAATGTCCTCAGTATATATACTATTAGTTTGCATGATGTTACTTTGTCAATGTGCCTGTTGAATGTTGCATCTTCAGATAATATAATCCCTAGATCCCTGACATTATCAGTTTGTGCAATATCTTTTCCTGTGGGTCCAGTGTAGTTGAATTGTTCTTTCAGGTATTTATTTGGTCCATACTTAATTAGTTCAAATTTGTCTTCATTGAAGGCCATATTGTTTGCATCTGCCCATGCATATATAGTTTGTAGATCTTTTTGTAGCTCTACACAGTCTTCTTTTTCTGTAATTGGTCTTAGTATTCTGGTATCTGCGAATGACAGGAGAGAGCTTCCTATGTTAGTTTATATTGTTTAGCATTATAATGAATAGAATTGGTCCTAGTACTGTGCCTTGCGGCACTCCACTAATCACTTCTTTTTCTATAGATCTTGCTCCATTTACAGTTATTTGTTTTCTGTCAGAGAAAGGCATGGATCCATTTTCCTACTTTTCCACAAATACCAAGTTCTTTTAGTTTATGGAATAATATACCATGGTCAACCTTGTCAAAAGCTTTTGCAAAGTCTAAATTGCAGGTAGTGTTATTATACTTGCATCTTTGCCTTCAAGATGGTTTCCGAAAGGCAGTGCAAGAGTATTTCCGTTAAGCGTAAGGTATCTTTGTTTGCTTCCAGAGCTAAATTTTGTAGATACAGTATTGTAGTTTGCAATGTTTCGGCAGTGTACTGTAGTCCTTGTGTAATTGTATATAATAAACTTAGATGGTCTTGCTGTGTAGGAAGTTGGTCATTATCAGGACTGGTTTATTAGTTTCTGGTCTGTTTGGGAAGGTCGTTCCGCTTGAGGATTACACATATGTACTGTATATAGATCGATGCCCCTCTGATGGTGGTTACTGTCGCTGACTAAGAATTCTTCGGCCCCAGGATCGAGACCCGGTGCCTACAGGCGGCGTGCAGCAAAACTAGGCCTGTTCATCCTTTCACACAAAAATTGGTTGTTAGATAAATGGGTAGCCTAGTAAAGACGCTGGGTTACTGCTGGGGCGTGGTTCAGATTCCACGTTAAACTGTAGGTGGAAGGTGGAGTGAAAAGCTTTACCTTGGTGAGAATGAAAAATTCGGGCTGAAGCAAACCAAAGTTTATATTCTGTATGTATGTCGATAGTGACAAACTTGAGCAGCAAAACCAGTTTTGCAAAGGATAGAACGAGTTGAAATGTAGTGGACTTTTACGAATGCTTCAAGCCTATTTGCTACGATGAAAAAAAAAAGTAATTTTAAATCGGTGGGGGAAAAAACTAATTCCGGATAGGTGGTTATATTTGTACGCCCGCAAAAAATGAACCCCCCCCCCCCCCCACACACACACACCAATATAAGGAGAGATCAAGGTCTAAGGCCAGGATGCCGTTTCCATTAACTTTTTAATAAATTTTGAAGATTGTTAGTATATAAAATGTGTATGTATTGTGAAGAATAGAGGGAGAAGTGATTTTGAGAGCATACTGATGTATTCGTATGGTAGACGAGACAAAGATCGGATAGAGAGGACAGTGACAGGAGAAACGAGAGCTCCAGCACTCCCTGCCGAATGTCTTCCCAGGAGTACTTCCATAGGCAAGAGGAAGCCTTGAAGACCTTCCGGTCCACTTTGGGATGTTCGTTATTAAACAAGTTCATTTTTCTTTCAACTGTTCTAGCAGTGGTAGAAAACTCTAAAGAAAAGTATAAGGCTTTCTCCCCACCCTCCTCCTCTCCCTCCCTGCCAGAGGCAGGTACGGGAAAAGGTTGAAGAAAACACGTCGACCCAGGAAAAGTAGACAAGGAATTTTTACACGAAAGAAGAATATACAAGATAGCTCTATAATTACGCATGCACACACAGAAACTGCGCAGACGAACTCCTGCAGAATTACGTTATGTTTTAGCCTTAAACCATGAGTGTTCAGCACTTTGTCCAGCGTATTTTTAAACATATTTACACTTGGCTGGAAACAACTTCTGAGGGAAGTTGGTTCCAGATATTAACTATTTTACAAGAGAAGAAATTGCCGCAGATGGAGGTACTAAATGTTTTTAGTTCCAGTTTAAACCCATTATTTCTTGTTGGATTGGTATTAAATGAGAATAAGTTCCTGTAGTCTACCCTCTATTCCATTGAGCATCTTGAAAACTTGAATAAGCTGACCGCGCAACCTCTTCGTCTCTAAGGTAAACAGATTTAGTCGCTCCAATCTCCGTTGGTAGTTTTGCATTCTCATTGAAGGGTGTACCCTTTCCAACCATTCTATATCCTTCCTAAAGGACGAAGACCAAATCTGCGCACAATATTCGAGTTGAGGTCTGACTAATAAATTATAAAGAGACATTACAGTCTATTTGTTCGAAACTGGAACTGTCTTTTAATATAACTTAATATTTTTAATGTCCTCTTTTCGACTTTTGCACAGTGCTTTGACAATTTGAGATCATTACTGATATAGACTCCTAAGTCTTTCTCTAGATCAGTCTCAGTCAAATTCCTTCCCAAGAGAGAGTAATCGAACTTCAGGTTTCTGTAGCCTATGTGCATTACCTTACATTTGTCCAAGTTGAATGGTGTCTGCCAAGTAGCAAACCATTCGCCCAACCTGTCAAGATCATTTTGAAGCTTTCTTACATCCTCCTCATTACCTATACTACTTCCTAATTTCGCATCGTCTGCAAATTTGTAAATTGTACTTAGGAGCCCGACATCTATATCGTTAATATACTGTAGATAATAAAAAGTAAAGGACCCAGAACGAAGCCCTGTGGAACACCACTGGTGACGGGCGCCCACTCCGAAGCCACTCCATTTATTACCACTCTCTGCTTTTTATCTTTTAACCAATCTTTAATCCAGCTGGAAAGGAGCTCGGTGATGCCTAGTCCTCTAACTTTAGCCATCAATCTCGCGTGAGGAACTTTGTCAAAGGCTTTTTGAAAGTCGAGATACATATCTATTGCTCTACTTACATCGTATAGAGTATGCACATTATGGAAAAACTCTAACAGGTTTGTCAGACAAGATCTATGTCGCCTAAATTCATGTTGACAATAAAAAATTAGATTGTTAGATTCAAGGTGATACACAATACGTTCTGTAATGATGGATTCCAACAGTTTGGCGACAGTTGATGTTAAACTGATCAGGTGGTAATTATAAGGATTAAATACCCTTTTTAAAGATTGGTGTTACATTTGCTAACTTACAGTCGGTTGGAACTTTCCCTAACTCGATTTATTGTTTGAATATGGTTACTAAGTCGTCAGCAACATTGTAGTTAACCTCTTTTAATACCCTTGGAAGAAATAAGTCGGGATCAGGTGCTGACCAGGTGATTTGTATTTATTCATCTTGTCAATCAGTTGATGTACTTCATCTCTCGTAAAACTTATGGTCTCTATGGGATGGTCACCGTCATACGTAATCCGAGGATTTGGCACTTCACTAGAGTCTTCCTCCGTGAAGACTGTAACGAAGAACTCATTTAACTTATTAGCTATATATTTATCACTGAATTTCAGTCCGCCATTTCTATCTTTTAGGCGACCTACAGAACTTTTAATTGGCTTTCTGCTATTAACATGGGCAAAAATCTTTTTAGGATTAACTTTAAAGAGTGAGCCAACACTAGTTTCTTCATCACGTTCAGCTGATCTAATCAAGAACTTAACCCTCCTACGTAGGTTTATATAGTTTTCTGAATTAGTCTGGTTCCACACTACCATAATGAAGGAAGTATTTCTACCAGACAATATATATATATATATATATACAAAGGTGGGCACCCGAGCCTCAAAAAGGACCGACGGTCCCGGTCCCGGTCCTTGCCTCAAACTGGACCGACGGTCCCGGTCACGGTCCTTTCTGAAGATAGGACCTAGGAACGACTCGGTCCTCGGTCTTTATATATAATATAAGTGAAAAATTTGATTAAAATGAAAAATGAAATTAAAGACACCGGAAATCTTTAATTTTATTAACGTAAATTATAATTAATACAATACATAAATGATGAAAAAAGTTATTAAGTTAAATGCTTTGTTTCCCTTCAAGAAGACTAGCATTTCAAAATGGCTGTCACTGAGCCCTGACCTTTTCGGCTTGAGGACGTCCTTCCCCAAAGAGAAGAGCCTCTCCACGGCGGCACTGGATGGGATGGGCGTGTTAACTTGAAGAACACAGCAAGCACTTGTACTCCAGGTTCTGCTCACCCTTGGGGCCCAGGTATTCAAAGTATTTGTCCAGATACGGCCAGGGATTGCCGGGTTCAGTTCTTCCGCTAGGAGCTCCAGTTGCTTGACTTGAAGTTGAAGCACTAACATCAGTAGATTCTTCGTCTCCTCCAGGTGTTGAAACAAGTTTCAGTTCAGTCTCAGTCTCTTTCTGAGTCTTCTGGAGGAAACGATCCATCTTCTTTAGAACTTCAAATAATCACTAAACACACTAAAATCACTAAAAAAGACCGTCCGGACCGGACCGTCCGGAATTGCTTAAAAATTGACCGTCGCTCCTCATTTCGGTCCTCACTGAGAAAAGGACCGACTTAACCGCTCACCGTCCTTAAAAAGGACCGAGTTCCTGGAGTTCGATCCTTTTGGAACTCGGTCCTGCCCACCTTTGTATATATATATATATACTAGCTGAGGTACCCGGCGTTGCCCGGGATAAATTTCACATTAGATCCCCATTTTAAATAAAATAAAGTTTAAGACAAAAGGCTGAATTTGATTAAAATGATTTATCTTAATTCTTCATTCCATAAGAGGTTCCCGTGCCAAATTTGATAGCTCTAGGTCAAACGGTTTGAAGTCGTCCTAAAAAATAATTATATGTGAAGCTCAAGATTTTCATGACTGTGTTCTTTTCTGTAGTTTTATTGACCAAATAATTAATCAAAATTTTCACGCTGCGTTCTTTTCTGTAGTTTAATCGCGGATACCCCCATTACTCCCACCCCTCTCCCAATTACCCCACCCCCTCTCCCCCAATTACCCCAACTCAGCTCAATTTCACTGCTGCGTTCTTTTCTGTGGTTTAATCGCGATGCTGGGGCCTTCGGGCCCAAACAGACAAACAGACAGGCTGACTGACTCTGTGTTGACATTCTTCATCCCATAAGAGGTTCCCGTGCCAAATTTGGTAGCTCTAGGTCAAACGATTTGCGCTTGCCTAAAGGACAGACAAACAGACAGGCGAAAATATATAATAGAATATATATATATATATATATCATGTTATCTATTTTAGAAATTGTTAATTAGTTATTTACTGCTTACGTGACACAGCCTCTCATCCTCATTCAAAATAATCACTATGTACTCCATTTAGAAATAAAATCATCGATAAGCAAACAAACAAAGAAAAAAAATCCAACCAACCGACCAACTTAATTATCCACTTTGAAGAACACTCGAAACCATATATAATTCATAACTTATAACAGAAATGAAATGCTTCACTGAACTAGTTAAGAAAGAGCATTTATATAATAAAAAAGTGTTTGTAAAAAATGGTTTGCAATAATGAGATCAGTGTAGTTGAGGTAATTTATTTTAATTTTGATTTGTTCTAATGGGTTTGAGATTTGTAATTTGTCCGTTTTCCTGGAGCAGTTTTTAAGTAGTTATAGGTTGTTAATTTTGGTCCGGAGTGTAGTTTGACTTGAGTGATTGAACTTCTGTTTGGTGGATCAGGCATAATGCTTGATAGATTTAATTTGGTTTATATTTAACGATATGGTTTTGTCTTTGCGGTGGAAGGTTTTTGGAAAGTTTGTTTTGGAGTGGTAACTTTAAACTAATTTTGTTTTACTTAAAGATGCATGTGTAGTTAGTCTTCAATGCATGTTTTAAGTTCTATTTGAGTACGTGATAACTTCATCAGTCTTATGGTCCTTGATTAAGTTTTTAATTCGCTACTTGCTTTTAAATTTCCCTGAAGCTTCAAAATTTATAGCTTCAGGATTTTTTAATGATTTGGTATTTTTTTCTTCAAGATTGAAATAAAAAAGTTTTTGCGTTGTAATTTTCTAAATTACTACTACCAGCCCCGCAATTTTTTTGTAACTTCAAAATGACTTTAGTAACTTTGTTAAATTAATCACTCTCTACTCGACACATTGCTTACAATTTATTAACTTGCAGATGCAAGCGTGTGATTCCTTTCTCCATCGAGCAAGTTCACTACCACTGGTAGCCGACACATTATCCTACATAAGCTCGAAGTATAACTATGTAAAGGTAGACAAAATTAGTGTTGTAATTTGAAACCACAACTTTATTGGATCACCTGAAGATAAGGGTCCCCAGCTTTCTTTAACATTATAAGGTTAACAAACAGAAAATAGAACTACGTAACCTGACCAATCGTTTGGTCAACTGTACGCCCTTGACGATTGTTTAGGTTAGGTCATGTTTTCGGTCTTAGCTTTATAAAGCTAACTAAAAAAGGACCTGATCTTGTGATCCACTTTTTATTTAAAGTACTTTTACTTTAAGATTTTTATATTTTCAGGGTATAAATAAAAATGTTGGATCACTTCTTAATGGAACTGAAAGAGGCTTAAAAAAAGTAACGGGAACTGCATTTAACTTTTTTAAAAAGTTACCTTATGAATACTTGGACAAATTGGCTTGTGGAAGTTTGGACAAAATTGAAGCTGCTTTGCCGTTTATCAAAAATGTCTCGCAGGTAGAACTTGAATTTACTTATTTCAGTGATTTTCACAACTAAACTTGAAATTTCAAGTTTATTTAATAACGAAGTTATCAATGGAAAATTAAGGATTATGGTTTTTAGACTTGGTTCTTTGAAACCACTGATTTCTTGGTCTGTTTTTATCCAGCATGATCTTAAGTCAGTGGAAGATCTCTTGTTCCATGCAAAGATCTAGATCAGTGGTCGGCGAACTTTTTTGGGTATTACCCCAAAATATATTTGAGGACGTAATCAGGACGTAAATTCGTAATATTCTAAAATTTAGAATAACGCCACATTTATGTAACAAAATAAAATAAAATAAAAATATCGCAAAGTGTCTCATACCGCACGCATTACCCCCAAAAGTTTTAAATTTACCCCTGTTCCCCGACCACTGATCTAGATAAACCTTGATTTTTAATTTATTTCAGATAAATCTTCCCTTTAAATCGTATCAAACTAAGTGCAGTGAAGAGGTCTCTTTAACTAACATAAAGCTGAACAAGTTGGATCATATTATATTTGTGCCATTCCTGCTGAAGAGTCGGAGTCCTCTGCTAAAACTGGTAATTCACTATCCTCGTAACTACGTGGCTCTATCTCGCATTCTCGTCTGTGGTCTGTCAGTAATCAAAGTGGATTCCAAATTTGGAAGATGAAGTTAAACAACTGCGGTTTTAGTGTTTTCTAGGAAAGGAAGTGAGAACCTTAAGCTAGGATAATTGTATATGTTAGTTTCTTCCTCAGATTCTCCCTTCCGGATTTCTAATTCTAGTATACGGAAAGAAATGAGTTGGAAAAAAAATAATTTTAATCTCCCTCTTCAGCTGAAAAGGAAATTGTCAAACGAATGGCTTGCATTGCTTCCAAAATAAAAATAAGGATTCTAAAAATTGTCGAACGGGTTGCGCAGCTCAAAGGAGAAATTGTCACTGATGCACAAAGTTTATCCGTGAAGGATATGGTGAGGCTTCAATTATTATATTATGGGCATTAAGTGTAAGTAATCGTATGATCTTTAATCTTGGTTAATTTTAAATTTACAAATTTTCAGGTAAATGTTGTGGAGCACTGGTTGTCTAACTTCCATAAAAGACTGCAGATTAAACCAACTGAAGAAGGGATACTAATGAAAACTTTAAGGCTGCCCATTCGGACAGCAGTTGGTGCAACACTGAGTGTTATAGAAGCAGCCGAGGCAACATTACCCAAAGTTAAAGAACAAGCCGAAGTGATGGTCATGAAATCTAAAGCAGATGTATATGCTACTTATAAGCTCTCTCTTCATATCAGCAGCAGTGTTTATGTAAATGCTCGGCGAAAAGTGATTGTAGTTGTCGGAATTGTTAAAAAATTTGAAAGAGATGCTCTTGTACCCTTGCTTCCTTTCAGCTCCATGCTGAGAATCACGGTAAGAAATACTGAAATTTTCTTAATTTTAGAGTATTAAACTTGTTTTAAACATTAACAAAGTGTAATCTTTGTTTCAGGGATGTCCAACTTTGTCGGACGAAGAACTGTGTACAAAACCAAGTGTCCTCGAGGAAAGAGTTCTCATAAAGATTCCACAAGAGAATTCGAAGGAAGCGGACGCTTCATCTGGAACTGCCAACAACATCATTGGTGCTACGATTGAACATTGAAAAACGGTTATGCATTACTCTCTTACTTTTGAAGTAAACTATTGTACTTGTAAGGACTCTCTCGACCAGAGGATTCTCGTTAAAAATGTATTTTTTAAAATTTTATGAACTTTGTAGCGTATGTTTGAAAGTTATTCAATGTTTACTAGTCTTTGTTAAATACTGTAAATACTAAATATAATATCTTCAGAGTATTCCTAACCCAAGTGTCTATAAAACTGATAAACATCGTTGCCTCGGTCGAAAAGGAATAACTAACTGAACCCCACTCAGGTACTCTCTAATTACAATGCGCCGCAATTGGTTTGAGGGAGTAACGCAAGTGTTGTCCCTATATACACCTTAAATTTTGTAAAATACTCCTCTATCAAATGGGTTCATGTTTTTTTTCAAAATGGTTTGCATTTATTTAGTTATTAAAGGTAAACCTAAAATTGCAGCTAATGTTATTTGATACTTGTATCTTTCCGTCAAGATGGTTTCCGAAAGGCAGAGCAAGTGTATTTGCGTTAAGCGTAAAGTATCTTTGTTAGTTTCCAGAGCTGAATTTTGTAGGTATTGTAGTTTGCAATACGTTTCGTCAGCGTACTGCAGTCATTGTGTACAGTAAACTTGGATGCTCTCGTTGTTCGGTTGTGTAGGATGTTGGTCATTATCAGGACTAGTTTATTAGTCTTTGGTTTATTTGGGGAAGAGGTCGTTGCGCTTGAGGATTATATGTATATATATGTACTGCATATAGATCGATGCGCTTGTGGTGGTTATCGTCGCTGACTAAGAATCCATAGGCCCCAGAATCGAGACGCGGTGTCGGCAGGCGGTATGCAGCAAAACTGCTGTTCATCCTTTCACACAAGAAGTGGTTGGTAGATAAATGGGTGCTCTGGGTAGCCTAGTGGTTAAGACTCTGGGCTCCTGGTGGGGCGTGGTTCGGATTCCACGTTAAACTGTAGGTATAAGGTGGAGTGAAAAGCTTTATTTTCGTCAGAATGAAAAATTCGGGCAGAAGCAAATCAAAGGATATATTCTCTACATGTCGGTGATAAATTTGAGCAGCAGAAGTGAACAAATTGTAATGTAATTGACTTTTACGAATGCTTCAAACCTAATTCCTACGATGGAAAGTGATTTCAAATCAGGAAAACTAATTTCGGGTAGTTCGTTATATTTGTGTAGTAAGGACAAACGCCCGCAAAAATGAACCCCCCTACGCGCGCGCGCGCACCAATATAAGGAGATGAAGGTCTAAGGCCATGATGCCTTTCCCATTAACTTTTTAATAAATTTTGACGATTGTTAGTGTAAAATATATATGTATTTTGAAAAATAGAGGTAGAAGTGATTTTGAGAGCATGATGATCTACTCATATGGTAGATGAAACACGGAGAAAGATCGGATAGAGAGGACAGTGAGAGGAGAAGAGTTCCAGCACTACCCTGCCTAATGTCCTCCCAGGAGTACTTCCATGGTCGGTTGGTTTCTACAATCTGCTTCTCTAAAAGGATATATATATATATATATATCATTTTTTTTAACTACAAACGCAGTATAACTAACGTAAAGAACGACGCTTGTGTAGAAGAGCGTTCCGCACAAGATGAGGGAGAACGGGGTGTAGTGGTTAACATATCCGACCGGCAATTGGATGATCCCGGGTTCGGTTCCTGGTAGGTACCTCATTTTTCATTTGCTCGTTCTCCCTCCTCATCTTGTGCGGAACGCTCTTCTACACAAGCGTCGTTGTTTACATTAATTATACTGTGAGGTGTTTGCAGTTAAAATGTATATATGTTCGGCATGCCGAAGGTGCCCCCTCAGGGCATTTGATTCCGCTCGTATGTAGGAGAATTACGAGTACTGACTAATCGGGGTCCTTGGTGTAGTGGTTAACATATCCGACCGGCAATTGGGTGGTCCCGGGTTCGTTTCCTGGGAGGTACCTCATTTTTCATTTGTTCGTTCTCCCTCCTCATCTTGTGCGGAACGCTCTTCTACACAAGCGTCGTTCTTTACATTAATTATACTGTGTTTATTGTTTGCAGTTAAAATGTGTATATATGTTCGGCATGGGAAGGTGCCCCCTCAAGACATTTGATTCCGCTCGTATGTAGGAGAATTACGAGTACTGACTAATTGGGGTCCTTGGTGTAGTGGTTAACATATCCGACCGGCAATTGGGTAGTCCCGGGTTCGATTCCTGGGAGGTACCTCATTTTTCATTTGCTTCTCCCTCCTCATCTTGTGCGGAACGCTCTTCTACACAAGCGTCGTTCTTTACATTATATATATATATATATATGTGTGTGTGTGTGTGTATATATATATATATATATATATATAGAGAGAGAGAGAGAGAGAGACAGACAGACAGAGAGACACACCCACACACACACACACACAGAAGAAGTTACAAGGGCAAAAGGAAGCCTCGAAGAACTTCCTGTCCTCTTTGGGAGGTTCCTGTTATTAAACAAATTCATTTTTCTTTCAACTATTCTACCAGTTAGAAAACTCTAAGAAAAGTATAAGGCTTTCTCCCCACCCTCCTCCTCTCCTCCCTGGCAGAGACAGGTACGAGAAAAGGTTGAAGAAAACACCTTGACCCTGGAAAAGTAGACAAGGAATTTTTACACGAAAGTGAAGAATATACAAAATAGCTCTATAATTACGCAGCACACAGAAACCGCGCAAACTGACTCCTGCAGAATTACGTTATGTTTTAGTCTTAAACCATGTGTTCAATACTTTGTCCAGCCTGTTTTTAAACATATTTACACTTGGCTGGAAACAACTTCTGAGGGTAGTTGGTTCCAGATATTAACTATTTTATAGGAGAAAAAATGCCCGCAGATAGAGAGTACTAAATGTTTTTAGTTTCAGTTTAAACCCATTATTTCTTGTTGGATTGGTATTAAATGAGAATAAGTTTCTGTAGTCTACCCTCTATTCCATTGAGCATCTTGAAAACTTGAATAAGCTGACCGCGCAACCTCCTCGTCTCTAAGGTAAACAGATTTAGTCGCTCCAATCTCCGTTGGTAGTTTTGCATTCTCATTGAAGGGATCAATTTCGTAGCCCTTGCTTATACCCTTTCCAACCATTCCATATCCTTCCTAAAGGACGAAGACCAAATCTGCGCACAATATTCGAGTTGAGGTCTGACTAATGAATTATAAAGAGACATTACAGTCTCCTTGTTCCGAAACTGGAACTGTCTTTTAATATAACTTAATATTTTTAATATCCTCTTTTCGACTTGTGCACAGTGCTTTGACAATTTGAGATCATTACTGATATAGACCCCTAAGTCTTTCTCTAGATCGGTCTCAGTCAAATTTCTTCCCAAGAGAGAATTCGAACTTCAGGTTTTTGTAGCCTATGTGCATTACCTTACATTTGTCCAAGTTGAATGGCGTCTTCCAAGTAGCAGACTATTCGCCCAACCTGTCAAAATCATTTTGAAGCTTTCTTACATCCTCCTCATTACCTATACTTCTTCCTAATTTCGTATCGTCTGCAAATTTGTAAATTGTACTTAGGAGCCCGACGTCTATATCGTTAATATACTGTAGATAATAAAAAGTAAAGGACCCAGATCGAAGCCCTGTGGAACACCACTGGTGACGGGCGCCCACTCCGAAGCCACTCCATTTATTTATACCACTCCCTGCTTTCTATCTTTTAACCAATCTTTAATCCAGCTGGAAACGAGCCCAGTGATTCCTAGTCCTCTAACTTTAGCCATCAATCTCGCGTGAGGAACTTTGTCAAAGGCTTTTTGAAAGTCGAGATACATTATATATATTGCTCTACTTACATAGTACAGAGTATGCACATTATTGAAAAACTCTAACAGGTTTGTCAGACAAGATCTATGTCGCCTAAATTCATGTTGACAATAAAAAATTAGATTGTTAGATTCAAGGTGATACACAATACGTTCTGTAATGATGGAGTCCAACAGTTTGCCGACAGTTGATGTTAAACTGATCAGGTTGTAATTATAAGGATTAAATACCCTTTTTAAAGATTGGTGTTACATTTGCTAACTTCCAGTCGGTTGGAACTTTCCCTAACTCGATTTATTGTTTGAATATGGTTACTAAGTCGTCAGCAACATTGTAGTTAACCTGTTTTAATACCCTTGGAAGAAATAAGTCGGGATCAGGTGATTTGTATTTATTCATCTTGTCAATTAGTTGATGTACTTCATCTCTCGTAAAACATACGGTCTCTATGGGATGGTTACCGTCATACGTAATCCGAGGGTTTGGCACTTCACTTGAGTCTTCCTCCGTGAAGACTGTAACGAAGAATTCGTTTAAGTTATTAGCTATATATTTATCACTGAATTTCAGTCCGCCATTTCTATCTTTTAGGCGACCTACAGAACTTTTAATTGGCTTTCTGCTATTAACATGGGCAAAAATGTATTTAGGGTCAACTTTAAAGAGTGAGCCAACACTAGCTTCTTTATCACGTTCAGCTGATCTCTTTAAGGACTTAATCCTCCTACGTAGGTTTATATAGTTTTCTGAATTAGTTTGGTTGGACACTACCATAATGAAGGAAATATTTCTACTAGACAATATATATATATATATATATATATATATATATATATATATATATATATATAACATATATATATATATATATATATATATATATATATATATATATATATATAAATATATATATATATATATATATATATATATATATATATGGGTGTCCCATAAGTCCGGCATCATAGGAAAAATAATAAAAAAGGCAAAACAAAAGCTTTTATTTACAGAACGTGCTCAATATGTCCAACATCGTTTTCAATACACAAATTCAGACGTGATACACAGTCAGCAAGCACACGGTGAATGATGTCAGGAGTAATGGTGTTACATGCCCCAATAATGCGCTGCCGCAAATGTTCAACACTCCTAATTTTCTCTGCGTATACCAGCGCTTTCAAGTGGCCCCAGAGATAAAAATCTAGTGGCGTGAGATCCGTGCTTTGAGCTGGCCATTCCATTCTACAGGCACTCGACGTCCTATCCAATGACCAGGGAATTGTTGGTACAGGTATTCCCTTACTTGGGTGCTGTAATGTGCAGGAGCGTCGTCTTGCTGGAACCATGTTGGGAAATTTCCTTCTTCGTTCAAGACACTGGGAAATGCTTCTTCCTTGATCATACGTAGGTAGGTGCCTCCAGTGACATGTTCATCGAAAAATAGGGGCCTATGATGCGATCCTTCCAAATGCCACACCATACCATCACCAGAGATGCACCTTGTTCCTTTGAAGAGGTATACCAGTGATGGTTGTTTTGAGACCAGTAGCGGGCGTTCTGTCGATTTACCTCACCATTTCCATAAAAAACGGCCTCGTCACTGAACAGAATGGTGGACGGAAAATTGGCATCCCGAGCATATTGTTCCGTAGCCATTCACAAAATTCCATCCGCCGGTCGGGATCATCTTCGCTTAATTTCTGTAGGATCTGAAGTTCATATGGATGCCATTTGCGAGCCTGAAGAATGCGATGGATGCCACTTTTCGACACTCCTGTCTCGGCGGACAATCGCCGAAGAGACTTATTGGGACTTCTGTTAAAATGAGCCAGGATAGCAGTCGCTGTAGCATCGTCAGTGGACCTCCTTGAAGGCCCACTGCGTGGTTTATCTTCTATGGATCCTGTTTCCTTAAACTTTGCAACAAGTCTGCTAACACAACTCTGTGTTATTGGCTCGCGGTCTGGATACAGTCTGTTAAATTCAGCAGCGGCCTCTCTTTGACTCCGATTATCTATGAGTAGAATTATCTGGATTCGTTCTTCCTTGCTCACAGACATTATGGCCTGTAGAATTTCTCCTATGATGCCGGACTTATGGGACACCCTGTATATATATATATATCATGTTATCCATTTTAGAAATTGTTAATTAGTTATTTACTGCTTACGTGACACAGCTTCTCATCCTCATTCAAAATAATCACTCTGTACTCCATTTAGAAATAAACTCATCGATAAGCAACAAACAAACAAACAAAAAAATCCAACCAACCGACCAACTTAATTATCCACTTTGAAGAACACTCGAAACCATATATAATTCATAACTTATAACAGAAATGAAATGCTTCATTAAAGTAGTTAGAGAAGAGCATTTGTATATCTAAGAAGTATTTGTGAAAAATGGTTTGCAACAATAAGAAGTGCAGTTGAGGTAATTTGTTTTAAGTTTGATTTGTTTCAATGGGTATGCGTTTTATAATTTGTGCTTTTTGCTGGTGAAGTTTTTAAGTAGTTATAGGTTCTTAATTTTGATTGGGAGTGTAGTTTGATTTGAGCGATTGAATTTTTATTTGGTGTATGATGCATAGCGCTTGATAGCTTTAATTTTTTTTATTTTAACGATATGGTTTTTAGTGGAAAGTTTTTAACTTATTTTTGGAGTATTAACTTTAAACTAATTTTCTTTAAGATGCATGTGTAGTTAGTCTTTAATGCATGTTAAGTTCTCTTTGAGAACGTGATAATTTTGTAGTCTTATGGTGACCTCACTTTTTTAATTCGCTAATTGCTTTTAATTTTCCTGAAGCTTGAGATTTATAGTTTCTGGATTTTTTAATGACTTGGTATTTTTTCTTAAGATTGAAATAAAAATATTTTGCGTAGTAATTTCCTGTAAATTATACTGAGCTAGTTACACGGAACTTTTAACTGTCTTCGGCTATATCTTTTAGTGTAGTGATTCTTGACAATTAGTTCAGATTTCAATATTTCTACTCCCCCCCCCCCCTCCCATATCATTTTTATAACTTCAAAATTGGTTTATTAACTTTGTTAAATTAGTCACACTACTCTGCACATTGCTTAAAATTTATTAACTTGCAGATGGAAGCGTGTGATTCCTTTCTCCATCGAGCAAGTTCAATACCACTAGTAGCCGACACATTATCCTACATAAGCTCGACGTATAACTATGTAAAGGTAGACCAAATTGAAGTGTTGTAATTTGAAACCACAACTTTATTGGATCACTTGAAGATAAGCGCCCCAGCTTTCTTTAACCTTATAAGGCTACCTAACCTGACCAATCATTAAGTCGACTGTACGCCCTTGACGATTGTTTAGGTTAGGTCGTTTATATTTCCGTTCTTAGCTTTATAAAGCTAACTAAAGTAGGCCCTAATCTTTAGGTGATCCACTTTTTATTTAAAGTACTTTATTTTTAAGGTTTTTATACTTGCAGGGTATAAACAAAAATGTTGGATCATTTCTTAATGGAACTGAAAGAGGCTTAAAGAGAGCAACGGGAACTGCATATAACTTTTCTAAGAAAGTTGTACCTTATGAATACTTTGACAAATTGGCTTGTGGAAGTTTGGACAAAATTGAAGCTGCTTTGCCGATTATCAAAAATGCCACACAGGTAGAACTTGAATTTACTTATTTCAAAGTGACTTCCACAACTAAACGTGAAATTCCAAGTTTATTTAAGAACTGGAAGTGATCAATGGAAAATTAAGCATTATGGTTTTTAGACTTGATTCTTTGAAACGAATGATTTCTTGGTCTGTTTTTATCCAGCATGGCTAAGTCAGTGGAAGATCTCTTGTTCCATGCAAAGATCTAGATAAACTTTATTTTTAATTTATTTCAGATAAATCTTCCCTTTAAATCGTATCAAACTGTGCAGTGAAGAGGTCTCTTTAACAAACAGAATGCTGAACAAGTTGGATCATATGATAGATTATGCCCTTCCTGCTGAAGAGTCTGAGTCCTCTGCTACAACTGGTAAATCACTATCCTCGTAACTACGTACTCTATCGTCTGGTGTCTGTCAATAATCAAAGTCGACTTCCAAATTTGGAAGATGGAAGAAACTTGAGGAGCAATTGCGGGTTTTTGTGTTTTCTATAAAGGGAAGCGAGAACCTTAAGCTAGGAAAAATTAGTGTATACGTTAGTTTCTTCCTCAGATTCTCCATTCGGGATTTCTAATTCTAGTAGACGGGAAGAAATGAGTGGGGAAAAAAATAATTTTTATCTCCCTCTTCAGCTGAAAAGGAAATTGTCAAACCAATGGCTAACATTGCTTCCAAAATAAAAATAAGGATTCTTAAAATTGCCAAACGGGTTGCGCAGCTCAAAGGAGAAATTGTCACTGATGCACGAAGCTTATCGGCGAAGGATATGGTGAGGCTTAAATTATTATATTATGCACATTAAGTTTAAGTAATCGTATGATTTTTAAGTCTTGGTTAATTTTAAATTTACAAATTTTCAGGTAAATGTTGTGGAACACTGGTTGTCTAACTTGCATAAAAGACTGCAGATTAAACCAACTGAAGAAGGGATACTAATGAAAACTTTAAGATTGCCCACTCGGACAGCAGTTGGTGCAACACTGAGTGTAATTGAAGCAGCGGAGGCAACTTTACCCAAAGTTAAAGAACAAGCCGGAATGATTGTCATGAAATCTAAAGCAGCTGCATATGCTACTTATAAGCTCGTTCTTCATATAAGCAGCAGTGCTTATGTAAATGCTCGGCAAAAAGTGATTGTAGTTGTAGGCGTTGTTAAAAAATTTGAAAGAGATGCTCTTGTACCCTTGCTTCCTTTCAGCTCCATGCTGAGGGTCACGGTAAGAAATGCTGAGATTTTCTTAAAAATTTAGAGTATTAAACATGTTTTCAAACATTAACAAACTGTAATCTTTCTTTCAGAGTTGTCCAACACTGTTGGACAGAGAACCATGTACAAAACCAAGTAACCTCGAGGAAAGAGTTTCGTTTCTTGAAAAGATTCCAGAAGAGAACTCCAAGGAAGCGGACACTTCCTCTGAAAATGCTAACAACGTAAATGGTGCTACGACTGAACACTGAAAAAGTTATGCATTGCTCGATTACTTTTTGAAAGTGAACTTTTGTCCTTATAAGGACTCTCTCAACCAGAGGATTCTCATTACAAATGTATTTTTTTTTAATTTGTATAAATTTTGTAGCTTACGTTTAGAAGTTATTCCATGTTTACTAATTTCTCGTTAAATACTGTAAATATTCAACATAATGTTCAGAGTGTTCCTATCCCAATTGTCTATGAAACTAGTAAACATCGTTTCCTCCGTCGAAAAGGAATAATTAAAAGCCCACTCGGGTACCCTGTAATTACAATGCGCTGCAATTGGTTTGAGGGAATACAGTAATGCAAGTGTTGTAAGTTCCTATATACACCTTAAATTTTGTAAAATACGTCTCTATCAAATGGGTTCTTGGTTTTTTGACATGGTTCGCATTTATTTATTTAATAAGGTAAACCTAAAACTGTAGGTACTGTTATTATACTTGCATCTTTACCTTCAAGATAGTTTCCGAAAGGCAGTGCAACAGTATTTCCGTTAAGGGTAAGGTATCTTTGTTTGCTTCCAGAGCTAAATTTTGTAGATACAGTATTGTAGTTTGCAATGTTTAGGCAGTGTACTGTAGTCCTTGTGTAATTGTATATAGTAAAATTAGATGGTCTAGTTGTGTAGGATGTTGGTCATTATCATGACTGGTTTATTAGTTTCTGGTCTGTTTGGGAGGAGGTCATTGCTCTTGAGGATTACACATATGTACTGTATATAGATCGATGCCCGTCTGATGGTTACCGTCGCTAAGAATTCATCGGCCCCAGGATCGAGACCCGGTGACTACAGGCGGCGTGCAGCAAAACTAGGCTGTTCATCCTTTCACACAAAAATTGGTTGGTAGATAAATGGGTAGCCTAGTAAAGAGACTGGGTTACTGCTGGGGCGTGGTTCGGATTCCACGTTAAACTGTAGGTGTAAGGGAGTGAAAAGCTTTACCTAGGTGAGAATGAAAAATTCGGGCCGAAATAAACCAAAGGTTACCAAAGGATATATTCTGTATATATGTCGATAGTGACAAACTTGAGCAGCAAAGGATTGAACAAACAGTAATGTGGACTTTTACGAATGCTTCAAACCTAATTGCTACGATGAAAAAAAGTAATTTTAAATCGGTGGGAAAAAAAAAACTAATTCCGGGTAGGTGGTTATATTTGTGTAGTAAGGGCGAACGCCCGCAAAAATGAAAAACACACACACACACACACACACACACACACAATATAAGGAGATCAAGGTCGAAGGCCAGGATGCCGTTTCCATTACCTTTTTAATAAATTTTGAAGATTGTTAATGTATATGTATTGTGAAGAATAGAGAGAAGTGATTTTGAGAGTATGCTGATCTTCTCGTATGGTAGACGAGACAAAGATCGGATAGAGAGAGCAGTGAAACGAGAGCTCCAGCACTCCCTGCCGAATGTCTTCCCAGGAGTACTTCCATGGGCAAGAGGAATCCTTGAAGACCTTCCGGTCCACTTTGGGAGGTTCCTGTTATTAAACAAGTTCATTTTTCTTTCAACTGTTCTAGCAGTGGTAGAAAACTCTATAGAAAAGTATAATGCTTTCTCCCCACCTTCCTCCTCCTCCCTCCCTGCCAGAGACAGTTACGGGAAAAGGTTGAAGAAAACACGTCGACCCTGGAAAAGTAGACACGAATTTTTACACGAAAGAAGAATATACAAGATAGCTCTATAATTACGTATGCGCACACAGAAACTGCGCAGAAGAACTCCTGCAGAATTACGTTATGTTTTAGCCTTAAACCATGAGTGTTCAGCACTTTGTCCACCCTTTTTTAAACATATTTACACTTGGCTGGAAACAACTTCTGAGGGAAGTTGGTTCCAGATATTAACTATTTTACAGGAGAAGAAATTGCCGCAGATAGAGGTACTAAATGTTTTTAGTTCCAGTTTAAACCCATTATTTCTTGTTGGATTGGTATTAAATGAGAATAAGTTCCTGTAGTCTACCCTCTATTCCATTGAGCATCTTGAAAACTTGAATAAGCTGACCGCGCAACCTCTTCGTCTCTAAGGTAAACAGATTTAGTCGCTCCAATCTCCGTTGGTAGTTTTGCATTCTCATTGAAGGGTGTAGCCTTTCCAACCTTTCTATATCCTTCCTAAAGGACGAAGACCAAATCTGCGCACAATATTCGAGTTGGTCTGACTAATGAATTATAAAGAGACATTACAGTCTCCTTGTTCGAAACTGGAACTGTTTTTTAATATAACTTAATATTTTTAATGTCCTCTTTTCGACTTTTGAACAGTGCTTTGACAATTTGAGATCATTACTGATATAGACTCCTAAGTCTTTCTCTAGATCAGTCTCAGTCAAATTCCTTCCCAAGAGAGAGTAATCGAACTTCAGGTTTCTGTAGCCTATGTGCATTACCTTACATTTGTCCAAGTTGAATGGTGTCTGACAAGTAGCAAACCATTCGCCCAACCTGTCAAGATCATTTTGAAGCTTTCTTACATCCTCCTCATTACCTATACTACTTCCGAATTTCGCATCGTCTGCAAATTTGTAAATTGTACTTAGGAGCCCGACATCTATATCGTTAATATACTGTAGATAATAAAAAATAAAGGACCTAAAACGAAGCCCTGTGGAACACCACTGGTGACGGGCGCCCACTCCGAAGCCGCTCCATTTATTACCACTCTGCTTTTTATCTTTTAACCAATCTTTAATCCAGCTGGAAAGGAGCCCAGTGATTCCTAGTCCTCTAACTTTAGCCATCAATCTCGCGTGAGGAACTTTGTCAAAGGCTCTTTGAAAGTCGAGATACATTATATCTATTGCTCTACTTGCATCGTATAGAGCAGGGTCACCAACCTGGGCTGTAGCGCCCACTAGTGGGCTCACAGTAAAGGTAATTATACATTTATTTCATTTATTTTAATGATTATGTTGATTTATTCTTTTTGATCTAAGGTGGGCGATAAGCTTTTTTAATTTTCAAAAAATCGTAAAAGTGGTCGGTGAACAAAAAAAAAGGTTGGTGAGCCCTGGTATAGAGTATGTACATTATGGAAAAACTCTAACAGGTTTGTCAGACAAAATCTATGTCGCCTAAATTCATGTTGACAATAAAAAATTAGATTGTTAGATTCAAGGTGATACACAATACGTTCTGTAATGATGGATTCCAACAGTTTGGCGACAGTTGATGTTAAACTGATCAGGTGGTAGTTATAAGGATTAAATACCCTTTTTAAAGATTGGTGTTACATTTGCTAACTTACAGTCGGTTGGAACTTTCCCTATCTCGATTTATTGTTTCAATATGGTTACTAAGTCGTCAGCAACATTGTAGTTAACCTCTTTTAATACCCTTGGAAGAAATAAGTCGGGATCAGATGATTTGTATTTATTCATCTTGTCAATTAGTTGATGTACTTCATCTCTCGTAAAACTTATGGTCTCTATGGGATGGTCACCGTCATACGTAATCCGAGGATTTGGCACTTCACTTGAGTCTTCCTCCGTCAAGACTGTAACGAAGAACTCATTTAACTTATTAGCTATATATTTATCACTGAATTTCAGTCCGCCATATCTATCTTTTAGGCGACCTACAGAACTTTTAATTGGCTTTCTGCTATTAACATGGTCAAAAATCTTTTTAGGATTAACTTTAAAGAGTGAGCCAACACTAGCTTCTTCTTCACGTTCAGCTGATCTAATCAAGGACTTAACCCTCCTACGTAGGTTTATATAGTTTTCTGAATTAGTCTGGTTCCACACTACCATAATGAAGGAAGTATTTCTACCTGACAATATATATATATATATAATATATATATATATATATACTAGCTGAGGTACCCGGCGTTGCCCGGGATAAATTTCACATTAGATCCCCAGTTTAAATAAAGTAAAGTTTAAGACAAAAGGCTGAATTTGATTAAAATGTTTTATCTTAATTCTTCATTCCATAAAAGGTTCCCGTGCCAAATTTGGTAGCTCTAGGTCAAACGGTTTGCGCTTGCATAAAGGACAGACAAACAGACAGGCGAAAATATATGATAGAATATATGATAGAATATATATATATATATATATATATATATATATATATATCATGTTATCTATTTTAGAAATTGTTAATTAGTTATTTACTGCTTACGTGACACAGCCTCTCATCCTCATTCAAAATAATCACTATGTATTGCATTTAGAAATAAAATCATCGATAAGCAAACAAACAAACAAAAAAAATCCAACCAACCGACCAACTTAATTATCCACTTTGAAGAACACTCGAAACCATATATAACACTGGGGAACAAAAAAAAAAATTTTCTTGGTGCCTGAGATTTTACACCTTATTCTGGATATTTTCATGCCACTGATTCAGAAAATATCATCCATTTTGTTCTAGCAGCTCTAGTTTTTGAGATATTGCATACGTCATTACCTACTTTATTACCCTTCTGGAACGGTATTATGAGTTGCTCGTAAATCTAAATGCATCTGTATAATTAAATTGTAGCTATGATTTTGCTGATGTTGCTGTTTTGCATGTGTATTGTACATGTACTAACGTGAATTCTTTCCTGTTACAGGTGTTGACATGGCTTCATCACGAAGAAAGTGTTTAAATCATCCAGATGTGTTTTGTTTTATCTGCGGAGAGTACACGTTCATTGAACAGAGAAAAGCTATTACTGATTTTGTGAAAAAAGCTTATTTTGCCTATTTCAAAGTACAACTAGGGGACCAAGATAAGCCATGGGCTCCTCATGTTGTGTGTAAAACGTGTACGGAGCATCTGCGGCAATGGACCAACGGAAAGAGGAGGTGCCTGAAATTTGGTATACCAATGGTATGGAGAGAAAAGAGAAACCACAGTGATGACTGTTACTTTTGTTTGGTGAATATAAAGGGCATCAATGGACGTAACCGGAGTAAATGGACGTATCCTGACATAGACTCAGCTAGACGGCCTGTTTCACATTCAGATGAGATACCTGTCCCATCATTCAGCCATCTTCCAGAGCTCCCTCAAGAAGATGATGAATCTGCTACTGACAAAGAAAGCATATTTGGGCAAAATGACAGTGATTTCGAAGGACCGTCATCAGTTGCAGAAGGTTTTAGTCAACACGAATTAAACGACCTCATAAGGGACTTAAGTCTTTCGAAGAAATCGTCTGAATTGTTAGCTTCCAGGCTGGGAGAAAAAAATGTACTGCTGCCGGGAACCAAAATCACGTTATATCGCGACAGAGAAAAGGATTTACTGCCCTTCTTCTCAAAAGAGAACGATTTAGTTTTCTGCAACAATGTGCGCGGATTGCTGATGAAAATGGGCATATCGGAATACACACCAAGTGAATGGCGGTTATTCATAGATAGCTCCAAACGGAGCCTAAAATGTGTTCTTCTACACAACGGCAACAGATACAGATCAATCCCAATTGGTCACTCAGTCGGTATGAGAGAAGAGCACGGGACAGTCGCCCTAGTCCTAGAAAAGATATCATACCGAGACCACCAATGGGTGATCAGTGTGGATCTGAAGATGGTGAATTTTCTCCTAAGCCAGCAGAGCGGGTACACCAAGTACCCGTGCTTTATATGTCTCTGGGACAGTAGAGCTAAAGATGAACACTGGGTGAGAAGACAGTGGCCTCTGAGAGAAAACATGGTGGTTGGAGAAAAAAATATCATCAAAGAAGCTTTGGTTGACAGAGAAAGGATCATATTGCCACCACTGCACATCAAACTAGGTTTGATGAAACAATTTATAAAGGCTTTGAACAGAGATGGACGTGTGTTTTGGCTACATATGTAGAAAATTTCCTGCGCTGAGCATGGAAAAGCTGAAGGCAGGTATTTTCGATGGACCGCAAATCCGGGAACTCATGAAAGACCCGCGTTTCCAAGATTCAATGGACAACATTGAGGCACGTGCGTGGTCATCGTTTAGTATGGTTGTGAAGAATTTCCTTGGGAACTATAAGGCCGATAACTACGGTGAACTAGTGGAGAATATGCTCTCTTCTTTTTGTAAACTTGGCTGTAAAATGAGCATCAAACTGCATTACCTCCACAGTCATTTGGATCGTTTCCCAGATAACCTCGGTGATCTAAGCGAGGAACAGGGTGAACGATTTCACCAAGAACTAAGGACCATGGAAGAACGGTACCGCGGACGATGGGATACTCACATGATGGCAGATTACTGCTGGAGCATCCAACGCGAATGTCCTGGCACATCTCATCGCAAGAAATCTCAGAAACGCGGTTTATGTGAGATGTCTCAATGAAAGAACTTTTTTTGCCGTTCGTGTCTCAAGCTTGTTTGAATTTAAGAAATATTTTTCGTACCTTATGCTTGTTTGATGTTAATACACTATTTTTGCTGACATTCATCATACTTTTGTATTCAATTGACAACAACAGTGATTGCCAGTCAGCAATTATATAATATTATATACATTATATAGAAATATATATAGATATATATCATATCTTGATAAGCAGAGCTGATGGAGAAAAACTAATGTCATTTTTAGAATCAGCGACCTCAATATACCCAGAAACAGGTCTAACATCTAAGTCACCAAAAATTGTGTTCCCCAGTGATAATTCATAACTTATAACAGAAATGAAATGCTTCACAAAACTAGTTAAGAAAGAGCATTTATATAATAAAGAAGTATTTATAAAAAATGGTTTGAAATAATGAGATCAGTGTAGTTGAAGTAATTTATTTTAACTTTGATTTGTTGTAATGGGTATACGATTTGTAATTTGTGCGTTTTCCTGGAGAAGTTTTTAAGTAGTTATAGATTGTTAATTTTGGTCGGGAGTGTAGTTTGATTTGAGCGATTGAATTTCTATTTGGTGGATCATGCATAATGCTTCATAGATTTAATTTGGTTTATATTTAACGATATGATTTTGTCTTTGCGGTGGAAGGTTTTTAGAAACTTTGTTTTGGAGTGGTAACTTTAAACTAATTTTCTTTTACTTCAAGGTGCATGTGTAGTTAGTCTTCAATGTATGTTAAGTTCTCTTTTGAGTATGTAATAACTTCATCAGTCTTATGGTCACTTGATTAAATTTTTAATTCGCTACTTGCTTTTAAATTTCCCTGAAGCTTCGAAATTTATAGCTTCAGGATTTTTTAATGACTTGGTATTTTTTTCTTGAAGATTGAAGTAAAAAAGATTTTGCGTTGTAATTTCCTGTAAATTACTACTACCCCCCCTCCCCCCCCCCCCCCGCAATTTTTTTGTAACTTTATTAAATTAGTCACACTCTACTCGACACATTGCTTACAATTTATTAACTTGCAGATGGAAGCGTGTGATTCCTTTCTCCATCGAGCAAGTTCAATACCACTGGTAGCCGACACATTATCCTACATAAACTCGAAGTATAACTATGTAAAGGTAGACAAAATTAGTGTTGTAATTTGAAACCACAGCTTCATTGGATCACCTGAAGATAAGGGTCCCCAGCTTTCTTTAACATTATAAGGCTAACAAACAGAAAATAGAACTACCTAACCTGACCAATCGTATGGTCAACTGTACGCCTTTGACGATTGTTTAGGTTAGGTCATGTTTTCGGTCTTAGCTTTATAAAGCTAACTGAAAAAGGGCCTGATCTTAGGTGATCCACTTTTTATCTAAAGTACTTTTACTTTAAGATTTTTATATTTGCAGGGTATAAATAAAAATGTTGGATCACTTCTTAATGGAACTGAAAGAGGCTTAAAAAAAGTAACGGGAACTGCATTTAACTTTTCTAAGAAAGTTGTACCTTATGAATAGTTGGACAAATTGGCTTGTGGAAGTTTAGACAAAATTGAAGCTGCTTTGAGGATTATCAAAAATGCCACACAGGTAGAACTTGAATTTACTTATTTCAAAGTGACTTTTCACAACTAAACTTGAAATTTCAAGTTTATTTAATAACTGGAAATGATCAATGCAAAATTAAGGATTATGGTTTTTAGACTTGGTTCTTTGAAACCAATGATTTCTTGGTCTGTTTTTACCCAGCATGATCTTAAGTCAGTGGAGGATCTCTTGTTCCATGCAAAGATCTAGATAAACCTTGATTTTTAATTTATTTCAGATAAATCTTCCCTTTAAATCGTATCAAACTAAGTGCAGTGAAGAGGTCTCTTTAACTAACAATGCTGAACAAGTTGGATCATATGATAGTTTGTGCCCTTCCTGCTGAAGAGTCGGAGTCCTCTGCTAAAACTGATAATTCACTATCCTTGTAACTACGTACTCTATCTCGCATTCTCGTCTGTGGTCTGTCAGTAATCAAAGTAGATTCCAAATTTGGAAGATGAAGTTAAACAATTGCGGGTTTTAGTGTTTTCTATGAAAGGAAGTGAGAACCTTAAGCTAGGATGAATTAGTGTATATGTTAGTTTCTTCCTCAGATTCTCCCTTCCGGATTTCTAATTCTAGTATACGGAAAGAAATGAGTTGGAAAAAAAAATAATTTGAATCTCTCTCCAGCTGAAAAGGAAATTGTCAAACGAATGGCTTGCATTGCTTCCAAAATAAAAATAAGGGTTCTAAAAATTGTCAAACGGGTTGCGCAGCTCAAAGGAGAAATTGTCACTGATGCACAAAGCCTATCGGTGAAGGATATGGTGAGGTTTGAATTATTATATGGGCATTAAGTTTAAGTAATCGTATGATCTTTAATGTTGGTTAATTTTAAACTTACAAATTTTCAGGTAAATGTTGTCGAGCACTGGTTGTGTGACTTCCATAAAAGACTGCAGATTAAACCAACTGAAGAAGGGATACTAAAGAAAACTTTAAGGCTGCCCATTCGGACAGCAGTTGGTGCAACACTGAGTGTTATAGAAGCAGCGGAGGCAACATTACCCAAAGTTAAAGAACAAGCCGAAGTGATGGTCATGAAATCAAAAGCAGCTGTATATGCTACTTATAAGCTCTTTCTTCATATCAGCAGCAGTGTTTATGTAAATGCTCGGCGAAAAGTGATTGTAGTTGTCGGAATTGTTAAAAAATTTGAAAGAGATGCTCTTGTACCCTTGCTTCCTTTCAGCTCCATGCTGAGAATCACGGTAAGAAATGCTGAAATTTTCTTAATTCTAGAGTATGAAACCTGTTTTAAACATTAACAAACTGTAATCTTTGTTTCAGGGATGTCCAACTTTGTCGGACGAAGAACTATGTACAAAACCAAGTGACCTCGAGGAAAGAGTTTTGTTTCTTGAAAAGATTCCAGAAGAGAATTTGAAGGAAGCGGACACTTCATCTGAAACTGCTAACAACATCATTGGTGCTACGATTGAACATTGACAAACGGTTATGCATTACTCTTACTTTTGAAGTAAACTATTGTACTTGTAAGGACTCTCTCGACCAGAGGATTCTCGTTAAAAATGTATTTTTTTAAATTTTATAAACTTTGTAGCGTATGTTTGAAAAGTTATTCAATGTTTACTAGTCTTTTGTTCTAAATATAATATAATATTCAGAGTATTCCTAACCCAAGTGTCTATAAAACTGATAAACATCGTTGCCTCGGTCGAAAAGGAATAAATAACTGAACCCCACTCAGGTACTCTCTAATTACAGTGCGCCGCAATTGGTTTGAGGGAGTAACGCAAGTGTTGTCCCTATATAGGCCTACACCTTAAATTTAGTAAAATACGCCTCTATCAAATGGGTTCATGTTTTTTTTTTCAAAATGGTTTGCATTTATTTAGTTATTAAAGTAAACCTAAAATTGCAGCTAATGTTGTTATGATACTTGTATCTTTCCGTCAAGATGGTTTCCGAAAGGCAGAGCAAGTGTATTTGCATTAAGCGTAAAGTATCTTTGTTAGTTTCCAGAGTTGAATTTTGTAGGTATTGTAGTTTGCAATACGTTTCGTCAGCGTACTGCAGTCATTGTGTACAGTAAACTTGGATGGTCTCGTTGTTCGGTTGTGTAGGATGTTGGTCATTATCAGGACTAGTTTATTAGTCTTTGGTTTATTTGGGGAGGAGATCGTTGCGCTTGAGGATTATGTATATATATGTACTGCATATAGATCGATGCGCTTGTGGTGGTTAGCGTCGCTGACTAAGAATCCATAGGCCCCAGGATCAAGACGCGGTGACGGCAGGCGGTATGCAGCAAAACTCGTCTGTTCATCCTTCCACAGAAAATCGTTGGTAGATAAATGGGTGCTCTGGGTAGCCTAGTGGTTAAGACTATGGGCTCCTGGTGGGGCGTGGTTCGGATTCCACGTTAAACTGTAGGTATAAGGTGGAGGGGAAAGCTTTATTTTCATCAGAATGAAAAATTCGGGCAGAAGCAAATCAAAGGTTATCAAAGGATATATTCTCTACATGTCGGTGATAAATCTGAGCAGCAAAACTATTATTTAGCAGAAGTGAACAAATTGTAATGTAATTGACTTTTACGAATGCTTCAAACCTAATTCCTACGATGGAAAGTGATTTCAAATCAGGAAAACTAATTTCGGGTAGTTCGTTATATTTGTGTAGTAAGGACAAACGCCCGCAAAAATGAACCCCCGTACGCGCGCGCGCGCACCAATATAAGGAGATCAAGGTCTAAGGCCATGATGCCTTTTCCATTAACTTTTTAATGAATTTTGAAGATTGTTAGTGTAAAATATATATATATATGTATTGTGAAAAATAGAGGAAGTGATTTTGAGAGGATGATGATCTCATATGGTAGATGAAACACGGAGAAAGATCGGATAGAGAGGACAGTGAGAGGAGAAAAGAGTTCCAGCACTCCCCTGCCTAATGTCCTCCCAGGAGTACTTCCATGGTCGGTTGGTTTCTACAACGGCTTCTCTAAAAGGATATATATATATATATCAGTGGCGACTCGTGACATTTTTGTTCAGGATTGCAATGTTATGGAATGGAAGAAAAACATCCGCCTAACCCTCTTGCCCAAACTTTGCATATTGTTTACATAGAACTTAGCAAGTTAAAGGTGTTTTACAAACTTTTGGGGACCTCTTTGAAGGAAAGTTCATTTAATGTTAGGCTTAAATATGCGAACAAAAAATTAGACATATTTATATATAGTAGTTACCGAATTGATCTAAAGAAAAAGATACAAATTTAAAATTTACCTTAAATAATTGTGAAGCATTATTTGAATTGAAATTCTGCTCTCCTAGTTTTCCTGCAAAATTCTTCGATGACCAAATTGTAAAAGTACTCTCGATTCTCCATAAGCTTCTTGAGGAAATTTTTTTCAATTGAAATTAAGGCAAGATTAGATAGCCTTTCTTCACTTTGGGAACTCCGTAAATAACTTTTAATTCTTTTAAGCGCAGAAAATATCGCTCAACACTTGCTGTCGATATTGGTATAGTTAGAATCAAATTCGTCAATTTATATATTTCCTTAAGACCTTTGTGCATTTCGCTTCCCAGTAGATATTTTAGGAGCTCAGCAACATTCTTTTTGGCAAAAGATTTGTGCGAATATAAAACACACAATTCAGAACGGAGACGAGGAAACTCAAAAAATGAATTGTAGCTTCTTTTCAAAGATTCAAAAGCTCTCTCTGGGAAAGTAACATCATAGAACTCAAATTTTTTTGCAATCTAAAAGCCCAATGAATTCCAATTTTTCCATTGAACTGAAACGCTCTTTCATTTGAAGAAGTATATTATCGAATATTTCATGAAATAGTTGACTATACTTCTCTTGTGGAGAAAGACTCTGTTTCCTTTTACATACAGGTTCACCACATCTTTCTGTTATCAAGTCCCACATATCTGCAAATTTTGTATCCCTTATTTGTTTGATTTTTTTCATAGTGCTTTCAACGGTGATTGAGCTATACACAATATCCATAGATTTTGTTTGCAGCACATTAAATAGATATTCAGTAAAAGGAAAAATTGAAGAAAATACTTCTAATAAAAAATTAAAATCGAAAGTATCGATACCAGCAAGCAATCCGCGTGCACTATTTTTGTTTTTTCATCAAATTTCTTTGGGTTTTCAAGAATGCTTTTTAAAAGATCTATTATATCTTCTTTATTTTCCTTAACTCTTTCAACTAGACGAGATGAATAGTTCCACCGCGTTGGAGCCAGTTTAGGGAAACGCTTTCCAACAACTTTGTCAAGCATTGAAGTTCGCTTAGTTGAACTGCTGAAAAATGATGACAAACTTCCTAATACTGAAAAAAAATTATTACATTCGGAAATTTCAGCGACAGCTTGGGATAAAACAAGGTTAAGTTTATGGGCGTAGCAGTGAAGAAAAATAGCCTCTGGTACAGTTTCTCTAAGCTTTGTTTGTACTCCATTAAGATCGCTCCCCATAACAGCAGCACCGTCGTAGGTTTGAGCAACTAATTTTTTTCAAACAGCCCAGTTCACCTAGTTGCCTTATAGATAAATCAGAAATCGCTCCTGCACTTCTATCATTGCTGACGTCATTGAATTTTATAAATCGTTCACAAATCTCTCCATGTTTATTAACATAACGAACAACAGTAGAGAGTTGAGAAAAACAGCTGACATCAGATGTTTCATCTAATAAAATCGCCACATACATGCAGTCGATAAGCTCACGTTTTATTTGTTCTAACATAACTGCACTAATAGATTGAATTATGTCATTCTGAATAGCAGATGATGTTCCCTTAAAAACAGTCGCAGTTTTTAAATGGTTTTGAAGCTTTTCATCGAATTCTCCATACAAAATACCATTCAATATAGTTACCCCTATTGTCAGCGTTTTCTTCTTCATTGTGACCGCGAAATGCTAATTCTTGCATACCTAAAAAACATGTTATCCTAATCAAACGTTTCAAAATTTCTCGATTCTTATTAACTTCTTCGTTATGTCTGGAAATGGCAACTGATTTCTGCTTGTCGAGTATTAAATCAATTCTTTCTGACTTTCCAAATGTTTTAAGATCAACAAATGCATTATGTGAGCAAGAGATTTTTCATGGCGAGAAATTGCAGTATGTAAATTGTTTAAATCGTCGTATCCACGACTAACAGAATTCCACACAGAGTTATCTCTTGAAAATAGGAAACACGACCAACAAACAGTACAATTTGTTATTTGAAATATTTCCACATAACCAGGGAACATCATCATACAGCTTAGGATTAAATTTCCTAGTGAAGCCTTTATTTTCTTTGCTTAAATTCAAATGTGGAATCGGTCTGCCATTATTCAATATGCGCTTTTTCTCATCAAAAGAGAGTGAGTAAAATCTTCTAGTCTTCAATTGATTAAACACATCGTCAGTCATTATGGGCACTACAATGCTATAATTTATTTAAGGGAACACCGAACACAAGTGAAGCTTGCGGCTGTGGTACTGGAAAGAAGCCTTGTCAGAATTGCCAGATGTTACTTTTTGGTGAATGCACCTATAAAACTGAATGCATGCCGTATCATTTCATTAATTAAAAAAAATCAGAACAAAGCTTTTTAATTATTTTTAGTAAAAATATTAAGTAAATTTTCTAAGCATATTTTAAAACATATTGCCTTTTGAATTTAGCTATGAGGCTCAAAAAAAATATCTTATGGATAGTGAGAAGTCTCCTTAAAAAATTGCCCAAGGCAAGGCGGTGTAAACAAATCATGTCTTATTTCACTAGACAATTAAGAACATTTTTCTGTACCCAGACTGAATTAGTGAATGCTTTAGCTACAAGTATTTCGATCTGTGTACAGAAAAATGTTCTTAATTGTCTAATGAAATAAGACATAATTTTGTTACACCGCCAATAGCCAGTACATGCGTGATTGAAGCCTTAGCCTATTTTAGTTTCTGAAAATTATTTTTGTCAATTATAATCCTTACTTAGATCTGAAAAGAGAACATATTTAACGCATGCATTCATTGCATGCGTTGCATTCATTAAGAAATCGCCACTGATATATTATATATATATATATATATATATATATATATATATATATATATATATATATAAATTTGTTTAACTGCAAACGCACAGTATAATTAATGTAAAGAACGACGCTTGTGTAGAAGAGCGTTCTGCACAAGATGAGGAGGGAGAACGGGTGTAGTGGTTAACATATCCGACCGGCAATTGGATGATCCCGGGTTCGATTCCTGGGAGGTACCTCATTTTCATTTGCTCGTTCTCCCTCCTCATCTTGTGCGGAACGCTCTTCTACACAAGCGTCGTTCTTTACATTAGTTATACTGTGTTTATTGTTTGCAGTTAAAATGTATATATGTTCGGCATGGGAAGGTGCCCCCTCAGGACATTTGGTTCCGCTCGTATGTAGGAGAATTACGAGTACTGACTACTTGGGGTCCTTCGTGTAGTGGTTAACATATCCGACCGTCAATTGGGTAGTCCCGGGTTCGATTCCTGGGAGGTATCTCATTTTTTATTGCTTCTCCCTCCTCATCTTGTGCGGAACGCTCTTCTACATAAGCGTCGTTCTTTACATTATATATATATATATATATATATATATAGAGAGAGAGAGAGAGAGAGAGAGAGAGAGAGAGAGAGACACACACACACACACAAGAAGTTACAAGGGCAAAAGGAAGCCTCGAAGAACTTCCTGTCCTCTTTGGGAGGTTCCTGTTATTAAACAAATTCATTTTTCTTTCAACTATTCTACCAGTGGTAGAAAACTCTATAGAAAAGTATAAGGCTTTCTGCCCACCTCCTCCTCTCCTTCCCTGGCAGAGACAGGTACGAGAAAAGGTTGAAGAAAACACCTTGACCCTGGAAAAGTAGACAAGGAATTTTTACACGAAAGTGAAGAATATACAAAATAGCTCTATAATTACGCAGGCACACAGAAACCGCGCAAACGGACTCCTGCAGAATTACGTTATTTTTAGTCTTAAACCATGTGTTCAATACTTTGTCCAGCCTGTTTTTAAACATATTTACACTTGGCTGGAAACAACTTCTGAGGGAAGTTGGTTCCAGATATTAACTATTTTATAGGAGAAAAAATGCCCGCTGATAGAGAGTAGTAAATGTTTTTAGTTTCAGTTTAAACCCATTATTTCTTGTTGGATTGGTATTAAATGAGAATAAGTTTCTGTAGTCTACCCTCTATTCCATTGAGCATCTTGAAAACTTGAATAAGCTGACCGCGCAACCTCTTCGTCTCTAAGGTAAACATATTTAGTCGCTCCAATCTCCGTTGGTAGTTTTGCATTCTCATTGAAGGGATCAATTTCGTAGCCCTTGCTTATACCCTTTCCAACCATTCCATATCGTTCCTAAAGGACGAAGACCAAATCTGCGCACAATATTCGAGTTGAGGTCTGACTAATGAATTATAAAGAGACATTACAGTCTCCTTGTTCCGAAACTGGAACTGTCTTTTAATATAACTTAATATTTTTAATATCCTCTTTTCGACTTGTGCACAGTGCTTTGACAATTTGAGATCATTACTGATATAGACCCCTAAGTCTTTCTCTAGATCGGTCTCAGTCAAATTTCTTCCCAAGAGAGAATTGTCGAACTTCAGGTTTTTGTAGCCTATGTGCATTACCTTACATTTGTCCAAGTTGAATGGCGTCTTCCAAGTAGCAGACTATTCGCCCAACCTGTCAAAATCATTTTGAAGCTTTCTTACATCCTCCTCATTACCTATACTTCTTCCTAATTTCGTATCGTCTGCAAATTTGTAAATTGTACTTAGGAGCCCGACGTCTATATCGTTAATATACTGTAGATAATAAAAAGTAAAGGACCCAGATCGAAGCCCTGTGGAACACCACTGGTGACGGGCGCCCACTCCGAAGCCACTCCATTTATTACCACTCCTGCTTTCTATCTTTTAACCAATCTTTAATCCAGCTGGAAACGAGCCCAGTGATTCCTAGTCCTCTAACTTTAGCCATCAATCTCGCGTGAGGAACTTTGTCAAAGGCTTTTTGAAAGTCGAGATACATTATATATATTGCTCTACTTACATAGTACAGAGTATGCACATTATTGAAAAACTCTAACAGGTTTGTCAGACAAGATCTATGTCGCCTAAATTCATGTTGACAATAAAAATTAGATTGTTAGATTCAAGGTGATACACAATACGTTCTGTAATGATGGAGTCCAACAGTTTGCCGACAGTTGATGTTAAACTGATCAGGTTGTAATTATAAGGATTAAATACCCTTTTTAAAGATTGGTGTTACATTTGCTAACTTCCAGTCGGTTGGAACTTTCCCTAACTCGATTATTGTTTGAATATGGTTACTAAGTCGTCAGCAACATTGTAGTTAACCTGTTTTAATACCCTTGGAAGAAATAAGTCGGGATCAGGTGATTTGTATTTATTCATCTTGTCAATTAGTTGATGTACTTCATCTCTCGTAAAACATACGGTCTCTATGGGATGGTTACCGTCATACGTAATCCGAGGGTTTGGCACTTCACTTGAGTCTTCCTCCGTGAAGACTGTAACGAAGAATTCGTTTAAGTTATTAGCTATATATTTATCACTGAATTTCAGTCCGCCATTTCTATCTTTTAGGCGACCTACAGAACTTTTAATTGGCTTTCTGCTATTAACATGGGCAAAAATGTATTTAGGGTCAACTTTAAAGAGTGAGCCAACACTAGCTTCTTTATCACGTTCAGCTGATCTCTTTAAGGACTTAATCCTCCTACGTAGGTTTATATGTTTTCTGAATTAGTTTGGTTGGACACTACCATAATGAAGGAAATATTTCTACTAGACAATATATTATATATATATATATATAATATATATATATATATATATATATTATATATATATATATATATATATATATAGGGTGTCCCATAAGTCCGGCATCATAGGAAAAATAATAAAAAAAGGCAAAACAAAAGCTTTTATTTACAGAACGTGCTCAATATGTCCAACATCGTTTTCAATACACAAATTCAGACGTGATACACAGTCAGCAAGCACACGGTGAATGATGTCAGGAGTAATGGTGTTACATGCCCCAATAATGCGCTGCCGCAAATGTTCAACACTCCTAATTTTCTCTGCGTATACCAGCGCTTTCAAGTGGCCCCAGAGATAAAAATCTAGTGGCGTGAGATCCGTGCTTTGAGCTGGCCATTCCATTCTACAGGCACTCGACGTCCTATCCAATGACCAGGGAATTGTTGGTACAGGTATTCCCTTACTTGGGTGCTGTAATGTGCAGGAGCGTCGTCTTGCTGGAACCATGTTGGGAAATTTCCTTCTTCGTTCAAGACACTGGGAAATGCTTCTTCCTTGATCATACGTAGGTAGGTGCCTCCAGTGACATGTTCATCGAAAAATAGGGGGCCTATGATGCGATCCTTCCAAATGCCACACCATACCATCACCAGAGATGCACCTTGTTCCTTTGAAGAGGTATACCAGTGATGGTTGTTTTGAGACCAGTAGCGGGCGTTCTGTCGATTTACCTCACCATTTCCATAAAAAACGGCCTCGTCACTGAACAGAATGGTGGACGGAAAATTGGCATCCCGAGCATATTGTTCCGTAGCCCATTCACAAAATTCCATCCGCCGGTCGGGATCATCTTCGCTTAATTTCTGTAGGATCTGAAGTTCATATGGATGCCATTTGCGAGCCTGAAGAATGCGATGGATGCCACTTTTCGACACTCCTGTCTCGGCGGACAATCGCCGAAGAGACTTATTGGGACTTCTGTTAAAATGAGCCAGGATAGCAGTCGCTGTAGCATCGTCAGTGGACCTCCTTGAAGGCCCACTGCGTGGTTTATCTTCTATGGATCCTGTTTCCTTAAACTTTGCAACAAGTCTGCTAACACAACTCTGTGTTATTGGCTCGCGGTCTGGATACAGTCTGTTAAATTCAGCAGCGGCCTCTCTTTGACTCCGATTATCTATGAGTAGAATTATCTGGATTCGTTCTTCCTTGCTCACAGACATTATGGCCTGTAGAATTTCTCCTATGATGCCGGACTTATGGGACACCCTGTATATATATATATATCATGTTATCCATTTTAGAAATTGTTAATTAGTTATTTACTGCTTACGTGACACAGCTTCTCATCCTCATTCAAAATAATCACTCTGTACTCCATTTAGAAATAAACTCATCGATAAGCAAGCAAACAAACAAACAAAAAAAATCCAACCAACCGACCAACTTAATTATCCACTTTGAAGAACACTCGAAACCATATATAATTCATAACTTATAACAGAAATGAAATGCTTCATTAAAGTAGTTAGAGAAGAGCATTTGTATATCTAAGAAGTATTTGTGAAAAATGGTTTGCAACAATAAAACCAGTGCAGTTGAGGTAATTTGTTTTAAGTTTGATTTGTTTCAATGGGTATGCGTTTTATAATTTGTGCTTTTTGCTGGTGAAGTTTTTAAGTAGTTATAGGTTCTTAATTTTGATTGGGAGTGTAGTTTGATTTGAGCGATTGAATTTTTATTTGGTGGATGATGCATAGCGCTTGATAGCTTTAATTTTTTTTATTTTTAACGATATGGTTTTTGTAGTGGAAAGTTTAACTTATTTTTGGAGTATTAACTTTAAACTAATTTTCTTTAAGATGCATGTGTAGTTAGTCTTTAATGCATGTTTAGTTTTCTTTGAGAACGTGGTAATTTTGTAGTCTTATGGTGACCTCACTTTTTTAATTCGCTAATTGCTTTTAATTTTTCCTGAAGCTTGAGATTTATAGTTTCTGGATTTTTTAATGACTTGGTATTTTTTCTTAAAGATTGAAATAAAAATATTTTGCGTAGTAATTTCCTGTAAATTATTACTGATCTAGTTACACGGAACTTTTAACTGTCTTCGGCTATATCTTTTAGTGTAGTGATTCTTGAACAATTAGTTCAGATTTCAATATTTCCCCCCCCCCCCCCCCATATCATTTTTTATAACTTCAAAATTGGTTTATTAACTTTGTTAAATTAGTCACACTACTCTGCACATTGCTTAAAATTTATTAACTTGCAGATGGAAGCGTGTGATTCCTTTCTCCATCGAGCAAGTTCAATACCACTAGTAGCCGACACATTATCCTACATAAGCTCGACGTATAACTATGTAAAGGTAGACCAAATTGGTGTTGTAATTTGAAACCACAACTTTATTGGATCACTTGAAGATAAGCGCCCCCAGCTTTCTTTAACCTTATAAGGCTACCTAACCTGACCAATCATTAAGTCGACTGTACACCCTTGACGATTGTTCAGGTTAGGTCGTTTATGTTTCCGTTCTTAGTTTTATAAAGCTAACTAAAGTCGGCCCTAATCTTCAGGTCATCCACTTTTTATTTAAAGTACTTATTTTTAAGGTTTTTATTCTTGCAGGGTATAAACAAAAATGTTGGATCATTTCTTAATGGAACTGAAAGAGGCTTAAAGAGAGCAACGGGAACTGCATATAACTTTTCTAAGAAAGTTGTACCTTATGAATACTTTGACAAATTGGCTTGTGGAAGTTTGGACAAAATTGAAGCTGCTTTGCCGATTATCAAAAATGTCACACAGGTAGAACTTGAATTTACTTATTTCAAAAGTGACTTCCACAACTAAACGTGAAATTCCAAGTTTATTTAAGAACTGGAAGTGATCAATGGAAAATTAAGCATTATGGTTTTTAGACTTGATTCTTTGAAACAATGATTTCTTGGTCTGTTTTTATCCAGCATGGCTAAGTCAGTGGAAGATCTCTTGTTCCATGCAAAGATCTAGATAAACTTTATTTTTAATTTATTTCAGATAAATCTTCCCTTTAAATCGTATCAAACTGCGTGCAGTGAAGAGGTCTCTTTAACGAACAGAATGCTGAACAAGTTGGATCATATGATAGATTATGCCCTTCCTGCTGAAGAGTCGGAGTCCTCTGCTACAACTGGTAATTCACTATCCTCGTAACTACGTACTTTCTCGTCTGGTGTCTGTCAATAATCAAAGTCGACTTCCAAATTTGGAAGATGAAGAAACTGTTAAGCAATTGCGGGTTTTTGTATTTTCTATAAAGGGAAGCGAGAACCTTAAGCTAGGAAAATTAGTGTATACGTTAGTTTTTCTCAGATTCTCCCTTCCGGATTTCTAATTCTAGTATACGGGAAGAAATGAGTGGGAAAAAAATAATTTTAATCTCCCTCTTCAGCTGAAAAGGAAATTGTCAAACGAATGGCTAACATTGCTTCCAAAATAAAAATAAGGGTTCTTAAAATTGCCAAACGGGTTGCGCAGCTCAAAGGAGAAATTGTCACTGATGCACAAAGCTTATCGGCGAAGGATATGGTGAGGCTTAAATTATTATATTATGCACATTAAGTTTAAGTAGTCGTATGGTTTTTGAAGTCTTGGTTAATTTTAAATTTACAAATTTTCAGGTAAATGTTGTGGAACACTGGTTGTCTAACTTGCATAAAAGACTGCAGATTAAACCAACTGAAGAAGGGATACTAATGAAAACTTTAAGATTGCCCACTCGGACAGCAGTTGGTGCAACACTGAGTGTAATTGAAGCAGCGGAGGCAACTTTACCCAAAGTTAAAGAACAAGCCGGAATGATTGTCATGAAATCTAAAGCAGCTGCATATGCTACTTATAAGCTCGTTCTTCATATAAGCAGCAGTGCTTATGTAAATGCTCGGCAAAAAGTGATTGTAGTTGTAGGCGTTGTTAAAAAATTTGAAAGAGATGCTCTTGTACCCTTGCTTCCTTTCAGCTCATGCTGAGGGTCACGGTAAGAAATGCTGAGATTTTCTTAAAAATTTAGAGTATTAAACATGTTTTCAAACATTAACAAACTGTAATCTTTCTTTCAGAGTTGTCCAACACTGTTGGACAGAGAACCATGTACAAAACCAAGTAACCTCGAGGAAAGAGTTTCGTTTCTTGAAAAGATTCCAGAAGAGAACTCCAAGGAAGCGGACACTTCCTCTGAAAATGCTAACAACGTAAATGGTGCTACGACTGAACACTGAAAAAGTTATGCATTGCTCGATTACTTTTTGAAAGTGAACTTTTGTCCTTATAAGGACTCTCTCAACCAGAGGATTCTCATTACAAATGTATTTTTTTTTAATTTGTATAAATTTTGTAGCTTACGTTTAGAAGTTATTCCATGTTTACTAATTTCTCGTTAAATACTGTAAATATTCAACATAATGTTCAGAGTTCCTATCCCAATTGTCTATGAAACTAGTAAACATCGTTTCCTCCGTCGAAAAGGAATAATTAAAAGCCCACTCGGGTACCCTGTAATTACAATGCGCTGCAATTGGTTTGAGGGAATACAGTAATGCAAGTGTTGTAAGTTCCTATATACACCTTAAATTTTGTAAAATACGTCTATCAAATGGGTTTTGGTTTTTTGACATGGTTCGCATTTATTTATTTATAAGGTAAACCTAAAACTGTAGGTAGTTATTATACTTGCATCTTTACCTTCAAGATAGTTTCCGAAAGGCAGTGCAACAGTATTTCCGTTAAGGTAAGGTATCTTTGTTTGCTTCCAGAGCTAAATTTTGTAGATACAGTATTGTAGTTTGCAATGTTTCGGCAGTGTACTGTAGTCCTTGTGTAATTGTATATAGTAAAATTATGGTCTGTTGTGTAGGATGTTGGTCATTATCATGACTGGTTTATTAGTTTCTGGTCTGTTTGGGAGGAGGTCATTCCTCTTGAGGATTACACATATGTACTGTATATAGATCGATGCCCTCTGATGGTTACCGTCGCTAAGAATTCATCGGCCCCAGGATCGAGACCCGGTGACTACAGGCGGCGTGCAGCAAAACTAGGCTGTTCATCCTTTCACACAAAAATTGGTTGGTAGATAAATGGGTAGCCTAGTAAAGAGACTGGGTTACTGCTGGGGCGTGGTTCGGATTCCACGTTAAACTGTAGGTGTAAGGGAGTGAAAAGCTTTACCTAGGTGAGAATGAAAAATTCGGGCCGAAATAAACCAAAGGTTACCAAAGGATATATTCTGTATATATGTCGATAGTGACAAACTTGAGCAGCAAAGGATTGAACAAACAGTAATGTGGACTTTTACGAATGCTTCAAACCTAATTGCTACGATGAAAAAAAGTAATTTTAAATCGGTGGGAAAAAAAAAACTAATTCCGGGTAGGTGGTTATATTTGTGTAGTAAGGGCGAACGCCCGCAAAAATGAAACACACACACACACACACACACACACACACACACCAATATAAGGAGATCAAGGTCGAAGGCCAGGATGCCGTTTCCATTACCTTTTTAATAAATTTTGAAGATTGTTAATGTATATGTATTGTGAAGAATAGAGAGAAGTGATTTTGAGAGTATGCTGATCTTCTCGTATGGTAGACGAGACAAAGATCGGATAGAGAGAGCAGTGAAACGAGAGCTCCAGCACTCCCTGCCGAATGTCTTCCCAGGAGTACTTCCATGGGCAAGAGGAATCCTTGAAGACCTTCCGGTCCACTTTGGGAGGTTCCTGTTATTAAACAAGTTCATTTTTCTTTCAACTGTTCTAGCAGTGGTAGAAAACTCTATAGAAAAGTATAATGCTTTCTCCCCACCTTCCTCCTCCTCCCTCCCTGCCAGAGACAGTTACGGGAAAAGGTTGAAGAAAACACGTCGACCCTGGAAAAGTAGACACGGAATTTTTACACGAAAGAAGAATATACAAGATAGCTCTATAATTACGTATGCGCACACAGAAACTGCGCAGAAGAACTCCTGCAGAATTACGTTATGTTTTAGCCTTAAACCATGAGTGTTCAGCACTTTGTCCACCCTTTTTTAAACATATTTACACTTGGCTGGAAACAACTTCTGAGGGAAGTTGGTTCCAGATATTAACTATTTTACAGGAGAAGAAATTGCCGCAGATAGAGGTACTAAATGTTTTTAGTTCCAGTTTAAACCCATTATTTCTTGTTGGATTGGTATTAAATGAGAATAAGTTCCTGTAGTCTACCCTCTATTCCATTGAGCATCTTGAAAACTTGAATAAGCTGACCGCGCAACCTCTTCGTCTCTAAGGTAAACAGATTTAGTCGCTCCAATCTCCGTTGGTAGTTTTGCATTCTCATTGAAGGGTGTAGCCTTTCCAACCTTTCTATATCCTTCCTAAAGGACGAAGACCAAATCTGCGCACAATATTCGAGTTGGTCTGACTAATGAATTATAAAGAGACATTACAGTCTCCTTGTTCGAAACTGGAACTGTTTTTAATATAACTTAATATTTTTAATGTCCTCTTTTCGACTTTTGCACAGTGCTTTGACAATTTGAGATCATTACTGATATAGACTCCTAAGTCTTTCTCTAGATCAGTCTCAGTCAAATTCCTTCCCAAGAGAGAGTAATCGAACTTCAGGTTTCTGTAGCCTATGTGCATTACCTTACATTTGTCCAAGTTGAATGGTGTCTGACAAGTAGCAAACCATTCGCCCAACCTGTCAAGATCATTTTGAAGCTTTCTTACATCCTCCTCATTACCTATACTACTTCCGAATTTCGCATCGTCTGCAAATTTGTAAATTGTACTTAGGAGCCCGACATCTATATCGTTAATATACTGTAGATAATAAAAAATAAAGGACCTAAAACGAAGCCCTGTGGAACACCACTGGTGACGGGCGCCCACTCCGAAGCCGCTCCATTTATTACCACTCTCTGCTTTTTATCTTTTAACCAATCTTTAATCCAGCTGGAAAGGAGCCCAGTGATTCCTAGTCCTCTAACTTTAGCCATCAATCTCGCGTGAGGAACTTTGTCAAAGGCTCTTTGAAAGTCGAGATACATTATATCTATTGCTCTACTTGCATCGTATAGAGCAGGGGTCACCAACCTGGGCTGTAGCGCCCACTAGTGGGCTCACAGTAAAGGTAATTAAACATTTATTTCATTTATTTTAACGATTATGTTGATTTATTCTTTTTGATCTAAGGTGGGCGATAAGCTTTTTTAATTTTCAAAAAATCGTAAAAGTGGTCGGTGAACAAAAAAAAAGGTTGGTGAGCCCTGGTATAGAGTATGTACATTATGGAAAAACTCTAACAGGTTTGTCAGACAAAATCTATGTCGCCTAAATTCATGTTGACAATAAAAAATTAGATTGTTAGATTCAAGGTGATACACAATACGTTCTGTAATGATGGATTCCAACAGTTTGGCGACAGTTGATGTTAAACTGATCAGGTGGTATTATAAGGATTAAATACCCTTTTTAAAGATTGGTGTTACATTTGCTAACTTACAGTCGGTTGGAACTTTCCCTATCTCGATTTATTGTTTCAATATGGTTACTAAGTCGTCAGCAACATTGTAGTTAACCTCTTTTAATACCCTTGGAAGAAATAAGTCGGGATCAGATGATTTGTATTTATTCATCTTGTCAATTAGTTGATGTACTTCATCTCTCGTAAAACTTATGGTCTCTATGGGATGGTCACCGTCATACGTAATCCGAGGATTTGGCACTTCACTTGAGTCTTCCTCCGTCAAGACTGTAACGAAGAACTCATTTAACTTATTAGCTATATATTTATCACTGAATTTCAGTCCGCCATATCTATCTTTTAGGCGACCTACAGAACTTTTAATTGGCTTTCTGCTATTAACATGGTCAAAAATCTTTTTAGGATTAACTTTAAAGAGTGAGCCAACACTAGCTTCTTCTTCACGTTCAGCTGATCTAATCAAGGACTTAACCCTCCTACGTAGGTTTATATAGTTTTCTGAATTAGTCTGGTTCCACACTACCATAATGAAGGAAGTATTTCTACCTGACAATATATATATATATATATATATATATATATATATATACTAGCTGAGGTACCCGGCGTTGCCCGGGATAAATTTCACATTAGATCCCCAGTTTAAATAAAGTAAAGTTTAAGACAAAAGGCTGAATTTGATTAAAATGTTTTATCTTAATTCTTCATTCCATAAAAGGTTCCCGTGCCAAATTTGGTAGCTCTAGGTCAAACGGTTTGCGCTTGCATAAAGGACAGACAAACAGACAGGCGAAAATATATGATAGAATATATGATAGAATATATATATATATATATATATATATATATATATATATATATATCATGTTATCTATTTTAGAAATTGTTAATTAGTTATTTACTGCTTACGTGACACAGCCTCTCATCCTCATTCAAAATAATCACTATGTATTGCATTTAGAAATAAAATCATCGATAAGCAAACAAACAAACAAAAAAAATCCAACCAACCGACCAACTTAATTATCCACTTTGAAGAACACTCGAAACCATATATAACACTGGGGAACAAAAAAAAAAATTTTCTTGGTGCCTGAGATTTTACACCTTATTCTGGATATTTTCATGCCACTGATTCAGAAAATATCATCCATTTTGTTCTAGCAGCTCTAGTTTTTGAGATATTGCATACGTCATTACCTACTTTATTACCCTTCTGGAACGGTATTATGAGTTGCTCGTAAATCTAAATGCATCTGTATAATTAAATTGTAGCTATGATTTTGCTGATGTTGCTGTTTTGCATGTGTATTGTACATGTACTAACGTGAATTCTTTCCTGTTACAGGTGTTGACATGGCTTCATCACGAAGAAAGTGTTTAAATCATCCAGATGTGTTTTGTTTTATCTGCGGAGAGTACACGTTCATTGAACAGAGAAAAGCTATTACTGATTTTGTGAAAAAAGCTTATTTTGCCTATTTCAAAGTACAACTAGGGGACCAAGATAAGCCATGGGCTCCTCATGTTGTGTGTAAAACGTGTACGGAGCATCTGCGGCAATGGACCAACGGAAAGAGGAGGTGCCTGAAATTTGGTATACCAATGGTATGGAGAGAAAAGAGAAACCACAGTGATGACTGTTACTTTTGTTTGGTGAATATAAAGGGCATCAATGGACGTAACCGGAGTAAATGGACGTATCCTGACATAGACTCAGCTAGACGGCCTGTTTCACATTCAGATGAGATACCTGTCCCATCATTCAGCCATCTTCCAGAGCTCCCTCAAGAAGATGATGAATCTGCTACTGACAAAGAAAGCATATTTGGGCAAAATGACAGTGATTTCGAAGGACCGTCATCAGTTGCAGAAGGTTTTAGTCAACACGAATTAAACGACCTCATAAGGGACTTAAGTCTTTCGAAGAAATCGTCTGAATTGTTAGCTTCCAGGCTGGGAGAAAAAAATGTACTGCTGCCGGGAACCAAAATCACGTTATATCGCGACAGAGAAAAGGATTTACTGCCCTTCTTCTCAAAAGAGAACGATTTAGTTTTCTGCAACAATGTGCGCGGATTGCTGATGAAAATGGGCATATCGGAATACACACCAAGTGAATGGCGGTTATTCATAGATAGCTCCAAACGGAGCCTAAAATGTGTTCTTCTACACAACGGCAACAGATACAGATCAATCCCAATTGGTCACTCAGTCGGTATGAGAGAAGAGCACGGGACAGTCGCCCTAGTCCTAGAAAAGATATCATACCGAGACCACCAATGGGTGATCAGTGTGGATCTGAAGATGGTGAATTTTCTCCTGGGCCAGCAGAGCGGGTACACCAAGTACCCGTGCTTTATATGTCTCTGGGACAGTAGAGCTAAAGATGAACACTGGGTGAGAAGACAGTGGCCTCTGAGAGAAAACATGGTGGTTGGAGAAAAAAATATCATCAAAGAAGCTTTGGTTGACAGAGAAAGGATCATATTGCCACCACTGCACATCAAACTAGGTTTGATGAAACAATTTATAAAGGCTTTGAACAGAGATGGGACGTGTTTTGGCTACATATGTAGAAAATTTCCTGCGCTGAGCATGGAAAAGCTGAAGGCAGGTATTTTCGATGGACCGCAAATCCGGGAACTCATGAAAGACCCGCGTTTCCAAGATTCAATGGACAACATTGAGGCACGTGCGTGGTCATCGTTTAGTATGGTTGTGAAGAATTTCCTTGGGAACTATAAGGCCGATAACTACGGTGAACTAGTGGAGAATATGCTCTCTTCTTTTTGTAAACTTGGCTGTAAAATGAGCATCAAACTGCATTACCTCCACAGTCATTTGGATCGTTTCCCAGATAACCTCGGTGATCTAAGCGAGGAACAGGGTGAACGATTTCACCAAGAACTAAGGACCATGGAAGAACGGTACCGCGGACGATGGGATACTCACATGATGGCAGATTACTGCTGGAGCATCCAACGCGAATGTCCTGGCACATCTCATCGCAAGAAATCTCAGAAACGCGGTTTATGTGAGATGTCTCAATGAAAGAACTTTTTTTGCCGTTCGTGTCTCAAGCTTGTTTGAATTTAAGAAATATTTTTCGTACCTTATGCTTGTTTGATGTTAATACACTATTTTTGCTGACATTCATCATACTTTTGTATTCAATTGACAACAACAGTGATTGCCAGTCAGCAATTATATAATATTATATACATTATATAGAAATATATATAGATATATATCATATCTTGATAAGCAGAGCTGATGGAGAAAAACTAATGTCATTTTTAGAATCAGCGACCTCAATATACCCAGAAACAGGTCTAACATCTAAGTCACCAAAAATTGTGTTCCCCAGTGATAATTCATAACTTATAACAGAAATGAAATGCTTCACAAAACTAGTTAAGAAAGAGCATTTATATAATAAAGAAGTATTTATAAAAAATGGTTTGAAATAATGAGATCAGTGTAGTTGAAGTAATTTATTTTAACTTTGATTTGTTGTAATGGGTATACGATTTGTAATTTGTGCGTTTTCCTGGAGAAGTTTTTAAGTAGTTATAGATTGTTAATTTTGGTCGGGAGTGTAGTTTGATTTGAGCGATTGAATTTCTATTTGGTGGATCATGCATAATGCTTCATAGATTTAATTTGGTTTATATTTAACGATATGATTTTGTCTTTGCGGTGGAAGGTTTTTAGAAACTTTGTTTTGGAGTGGTAACTTTAAACTAATTTTCTTTTACTTCAAGGTGCATGTGTAGTTAGTCTTCAATGTATGTTAAGTTCTCTTTTGAGTATGTGATAACTTCATCAGTCTTATGGTCACTTGATTAAATTTTTAATTCGCTACTTGCTTTTAAATTTCCCTGAAGCTTCGAAATTTATAGCTTCAGGATTTTTTAATGACTTGGTATTTTTTTCTTGAAGATTGAAGTAAAAAAGATTTTGCGTTGTAATTTCCTGTAAATTACTACTACCCCCCCTCCCCCCCCCGCAATTTTTTTGTAACTTTATTAAATTAGTCACACTCTACTCGACACATTGCTTACAATTTATTAACTTGCAGATGGAAGCGTGTGATTCCTTTCTCCATCGAGCAAGTTCAATACCACTGGTAGCCGACACATTATCCTACATAAACTCGAAGTATAACTATGTAAAGGTAGACAAAATTAGTGTTGTAATTTGAAACCACAGCTTCATTGGATCACCTGAAGATAAGGGTCCCCAGCTTTCTTTAACATTATAAGGCTAACAAACAGAAAATAGAACTACCTAACCTGACCAATCGTATGGTCAACTGTACGCCTTTGACGATTGTTTAGGTTAGGTCATGTTTTCGGTCTTAGCTTTATAAAGCTAACTGAAAAAGGGCCTGATCTTAGGTGATCCACTTTTTATCTAAAGTACTTTTACTTTAAGATTTTTATATTTGCAGGGTATAAATAAAAATGTTGGATCACTTCTTAATGGAACTGAAAGAGGCTTAAAAAAAGTAACGGGAACTGCATTTAACTTTTCTAAGAAAGTTGTACCTTATGAATAGTTGGACAAATTGGCTTGTGGAAGTTTAGACAAAATTGAAGCTGCTTTGAGGATTATCAAAAATGCCACACAGGTAGAACTTGAATTTACTTATTTCAAAGTGACTTTTCACAACTAAACTTGAAATTTCAAGTTTATTTAATAACTGGAAATGATCAATGCAAAATTAAGGATTATGGTTTTTAGACTTGGTTCTTTGAAACCAATGATTTCTTGGTCTGTTTTTACCCAGCATGATCTTAAGTCAGTGGAGGATCTCTTGTTCCATGCAAAGATCTAGATAAACCTTGATTTTTAATTTATTTCAGATAAATCTTCCCTTTAAATCGTATCAAACTAAGTGCAGTGAAGAGGTCTCTTTAACTAACAATGCTGAACAAGTTGGATCATATGATAGTTTGTGCCCTTCCTGCTGAAGAGTCGGAGTCCTCTGCTAAAACTGATAATTCACTATCCTTGTAACTACGTACTCTATCTCGCATTCTCGTCTGTGGTCTGTCAGTAATCAAAGTAGATTCCAAATTTGGAAGATGAAGTTAAACAATTGCGGGTTTTAGTGTTTTCTATGAAAGGAAGTGAGAACCTTAAGCTAGGATGAATTAGTGTATATGTTAGTTTCTTCCTCAGATTCTCCCTTCCGGATTTCTAATTCTAGTATACGGAAAGAAATGAGTTGGAAAAAAAAATAATTTGAATCTCTCTCCAGCTGAAAAGGAAATTGTCAAACGAATGGCTTGCATTGCTTCCAAAATAAAAATAAGGGTTCTAAAAATTGTCAAACGGGTTGCGCAGCTCAAAGGAGAAATTGTCACTGATGCACAAAGCCTATCGGTGAAGGATATGGTGAGGTTTGAATTATTATATGGGCATTAAGTTTAAGTAATCGTATGATCTTTAATGTTGGTTAATTTTAAACTTACAAATTTTCAGGTAAATGTTGTCGAGCACTGGTTGTGTGACTTCCATAAAAGACTGCAGATTAAACCAACTGAAGAAGGGATACTAAAGAAAACTTTAAGGCTGCCCATTCGGACAGCAGTTGGTGCAACACTGAGTGTTATAGAAGCAGCGGAGGCAACATTACCCAAAGTTAAAGAACAAGCCGAAGTGATGGTCATGAAATCAAAAGCAGCTGTATATGCTACTTATAAGCTCTTTCTTCATATCAGCAGCAGTGTTTATGTAAATGCTCGGCGAAAAGTGATTGTAGTTGTCGGAATTGTTAAAAAATTTGAAAGAGATGCTCTTGTACCCTTGCTTCCTTTCAGCTCCATGCTGAGAATCACGGTAAGAAATGCTGAAATTTTCTTAATTCTAGAGTATGAAACCTGTTTTAAACATTAACAAACTGTAATCTTTGTTTCAGGGATGTCCAACTTTGTCGGACGAAGAACTATGTACAAAACCAAGTGACCTCGAGGAAAGAGTTTTGTTTCTTGAAAAGATTCCAGAAGAGAATTTGAAGGAAGCGGACACTTCATCTGAAACTGCTAACAACATCATTGGTGCTACGATTGAACATTGACAAACGGTTATGCATTACTCTTACTTTTGAAGTAAACTATTGTACTTGTAAGGACTCTCTCGACCAGAGGATTCTCGTTAAAAATGTATTTTTTTAAATTTTATAAACTTTGTAGCGTATGTTTGAAAAGTTATTCAATGTTTACTAGTCTTTTGTTCTAAATATAATATAATATTCAGAGTATTCCTAACCCAAGTGTCTATAAAACTGATAAACATCGTTGCCTCGGTCGAAAAGGAATAAATAACTGAACCCCACTCAGGTACTCTCTAATTACAGTGCGCCGCAATTGGTTTGAGGGAGTAACGCAAGTGTTGTCCCTATATAGGCCTACACCTTAAATTTAGTAAAATACGCCTCTATCAAATGGGTTCATGTTTTTTTTTTCAAAATGGTTTGCATTTATTTAGTTATTAAAGGTAAACCTAAAATTGCAGCTAATGTTGTTATGATACTTGTATCTTTCCGTCAAGATGGTTTCCGAAAGGCAGAGCAAGTGTATTTGCATTAAGCGTAAAGTATCTTTGTTAGTTTCCAGAGTTGAATTTTGTAGGTATTGTAGTTTGCAATACGTTTCGTCAGCGTACTGCAGTCATTGTGTACAGTAAACTTGGATGGTCTCGTTGTTCGGTTGTGTAGGATGTTGGTCATTATCAGGACTAGTTTATTAGTCTTTGGTTTATTTGGGGAGGAGATCGTTGCGCTTGAGGATTATGTATATATATGTACTGCATATAGATCGATGCGCTTGTGGTGGTTAGCGTCGCTGACTAAGAATCCATAGGCCCCAGGATCAAGACGCGGTGACGGCAGGCGGTATGCAGCAAAACTCGTCTGTTCATCCTTCCACAGAAAATCGTTGGTAGATAAATGGGTGCTCTGGGTAGCCTAGTGGTTAAGACTATGGGCTCCTGGTGGGGCGTGGTTCGGATTCCACGTTAAACTGTAGGTATAAGGTGGAGGGGAAAGCTTTATTTTCATCAGAATGAAAAATTCGGGCAGAAGCAAATCAAAGGTTATCAAAGGATATATTCTCTACATGTCGGTGATAAATCTGAGCAGCAAAACTATTATTAGCAGAAGTGAACAAATTGTAATGTAATTGACTTTTTACGAATGCTTCAAACCTAATTCCTACGATGGAAAGTGATTTCAAATCAGGAAAACTAATTTCGGGTAGTTCGTTATATTTGTGTAGTAAGGACAAACGCCCGCAAAAATGAACCCCCGTACGCGCGCGCGCGCACCAATATAAGGAGATCAAGGTCTAAGGCCATGATGCCTTTTCCATTAACTTTTTAATGAATTTTGAAGATTGTTAGTGTAAAATATATATATATATGTATTGTGAAAAATAGAGGAAGTGATTTTGAGAGGATGATGATCTCATATGGTAGATGAAACACGGAGAAAGATCGGATAGAGAGGACAGTGAGAGGAGAAAAGAGTTCCAGCACTCCCCTGCCTAATGTCCTCCCAGGAGTACTTCCATGGTCGGTTGGTTTCTACAACGGCTTCTCTAAAAGGATATATATATATATATCAGTGGCGACTCGTGACATTTTTGTTCAGGCATGCAATGTTATGGAATGGAAGAAAAACATCCGCCTAACCCTCTTGCCCAAACTTTGCATATTGTTTACATAGAACTTAGCAAGTTAAAGGTGTTTTACAAACTTTTGGGGACCTCTTTGAAGGAAAGTTCATTTAATGTTAGGCTTAAATATGCGAACAAAAAATTAGACATATTTATATATAGTAGTTACCGAATTGATCTAAAGAAAAAGATACAAATTTAAAATTTACCTTAAATAATTGTGAAGCATTATTTGAATTGAAATTCTGCTCTCCTAGTTTTCCTGCAAAATTCTTCGATGACCAAATTGTAAAAGTACTCTCGATTCTCCATAAGCTTCTTGAGGAAATTTTTTTCAATTGAAATTAAGGCAAGATTAGATAGCCTTTCTTCACTTTGGGAACTCCGTAAATAACTTTTAATTCTTTTAAGCGCAGAAAATATCGCTCAACACTTGCTGTCGATATTGGTATAGTTAGAATCAAATTCGTCAATTTATATATTTCCTTAAGACCTTTGTGCATTTCGCTTCCCAGTAGATATTTTAGGAGCTCAGCAACATTCTTTTTGGCAAAAGATTTGTGCGAATATAAAACACACAATTCAGAACGGAGACGAGGAAACTCAAAAAATGAATTGTAGCTTCTTTTCAAAGATTCAAAAGCTCTCTCTGGGAAAGTAACATCATAGAACTCAAATTTTTTTGCAATCTAAAAGCCCAATGAATTCCAATTTTTCCATTGAACTGAAACGCTCTTTCATTTGAAGAAGTATATTATCGAATATTTCATGAAATAGTTGACTATACTTCTCTTGTGGAGAAAGACTCTGTTTCCTTTTACATACAGGTTCACCACATCTTTCTGTTATCAAGTCCCACATATCTGCAAATTTTGTATCCCTTATTTGTTTGATTTTTTTCATAGTGCTTTCAACGGTGATTGAGCTATACACAATATCCATAGATTTTGTTTGCAGCACATTAAATAGATATTCAGTAAAAGGAAAAATTGAAGAAAATACTTCTAATAAAAAATTAAAATCGAAAGTATCGATACCAGCAAGCAATCCGCGTGCACTATTTTTGTTTTTTCATCAAATTTCTTTGGGTTTTCAAGAATGCTTTTTAAAAGATCTATTATATCTTCTTTATTTTCCTTAACTCTTTCAACTAGACGAGATGAATAGTTCCACCGCGTTGGAGCCAGTTTAGGGAAACGCTTTCCAACAACTTTGTCAAGCATTGAAGTTCGCTTAGTTGAACTGCTGAAAAATGATGACAAACTTCCTAATACTGAAAAAAATTATTACATTCGGAAATTTCAGCGACAGCTTGGGATAAAACAAGGTTAAGTTTATGGGCGTAGCAGTGAAGAAAAATAGCCTCTGGTACAGTTTCTCTAAGCTTTGTTTGTACTCCATTAAGATCGCTCCCCATAACAGCAGCACCGTCGTAGGTTTGAGCAACTAATTTTTTTCAAACAGCCCAGTTCACCTAGTTGCCTTATAGATAAATCAGAAATCGCTCCTGCACTTCTATCATTGCTGACGTCATTGAATTTTATAAATCGTTCACAAATCTCTCCATGTTTATTAACATAACGAACAACAGTAGAGAGTTGAGAAAAACAGCTGACATCAGATGTTTCATCTAATAAAATCGCCACATACATGCAGTCGATAAGCTCACGTTTTATTTGTTCTAACATAACTGCACTAATAGATTGAATTATGTCATTCTGAATAGCAGATGATGTTCCTTAAAAACAGTCGCAGTTTTTAAATGGTTTTGAAGCTTTTCATCGAATTCTCCCATACAAAATACCAATTCAATATAGTTACCCCTATTGTCAGCGTTTTCTTCTTCATTGTGACCGCGAAATGCTAATTCTTGCATACCTAAAAAACATGTTATCCTAATCAAACGTTTCAAAATTTCTCGATTCTTATTAACTTCTTTCGTTATGTCTGGAAATGGCAACTGATTTCTGCTTGTCGAGTATTAAATCAATTCTTTCTGACTTTCCAAATGTTTTAAGATCAACAAATGCATTTATGTGAGCAAGAGATTTTTCATGGCGAGAAATTGCAGTATGTAAATTGTTTAAATCGTCGTATCCACGACTAACAGAATTCCACACAGAGTTATCTCTTGAAAATAGGAAACACGACCAACAAACAGTACAATTTGTTATTTGAAATATTTCCACATAACCAGGGAACATCATCATACAGCTTAGGATTAAATTTCCTAGTGAAGCCTTTATTTTCTTTGCTTAAATTCAAATGTGGAATCGGTCTGCCATTATTCAATATGCGCTTTTTCTCATCAAAAGAGAGTGAGTAAAATCTTCTAGTCTTCAATTGATTAAACACATCGTCAGTCATTATGGGCACTACAATGCTATAATTTATTTAAGGGAACACCGAACACAAGTGAAGCTTGCGGCTGTGGTACTGGAAAGAAGCCTTGTCAGAATTGCCAGATGTTACTTTTTGGTGAATGCACCTATAAAACTGAATGCATGCCGTATCATTTTCATTAATTAAAAAAAATCAGAACAAAGCTTTTTAATTATTTTTAGTAAAATATTAAGTAAATTTTCTAAGCATATTTTAAAACATATTGCCTTTTGAATTTAGCTATGAGGCTCAAAAAAAATATCTTATGGATAGTGAGAAGTCTCCTTAAAAAATTGCCCAAGGCAAGGCGGTGTAAACAAAATCATGTCTTATTTCACTAGACAATTAAGAACATTTTTCTGTACCCAGACTGAATTAGTGAATGCTTTAGCTACAAGTATTTCGATCTGTGTACAGAAAAATGTTCTTAATTGTCTAATGAAATAAGACTAATTTTGTTTACACCGCCCAATAGCCAGTACATGCGTGATTGAAGCCTTAGCCTATTTTTAGTTTCTGAAAATTATTTTTGTCAATTATAATCCTTACTTAGATCTGAAAAGAGAACATATTTAACGCATGCATTCATTGCATGCGTTGCATTCATTAAGAAATCGCCACTGATATATATATATATATATATATATATATATATTTGTTTAACTGCAAACGCACAGTATAATTAATGTAAAGAACGACGCTTGTGTAGAAGAGCGTTCTGCACAAGATGAGGAGGGAGAACGGGGTGTAGTGGTTAACATATCCGACCGGCAATTGGATGATCCCGGGTTCGATTCCTGGGAGGTACCTCATTTTTCATTTGCTCGTTCTCCCTCCTCATCTTGTGCGGAACGCTCTTCTACACAAGCGTCGTTCTTTACATTAGTTATACTGTGTTTATTGTTTGCAGTTAAAATGTATATATGTTCGGCATGGGAAGGTGCCCCCTCAGGACATTTGGTTCCGCTCGTATGTAGGAGAATTACGAGTACTGACTAATTGGGGTCCTTGTGTAGTGGTTAACATATCCGACCGTCAATTGGGTAGTCCCGGGTTCGATTCCTGGGAGGTATCTCATTTTTTATTTGCTTCTCCCTCCTCATCTTGTGCGGAACGCTCTTCTACATAAGCGTCGTTCTTTACATTATATATATATATATATATATATATATATATAGAGAGAGAGAGAGAGAGAGAGAGAGAGAGAGACACACACACACACACACAAGTTACAAGGGCAAAAGGAAGCCTCGAAGAACTTCCTGTCCTCTTTGGGAGGTTCCTGTTATTAAACAAATTCATTTTTCTTTCAACTATTCTACCAGTGGTAGAAAACTCTATAGAAAAGTATAAGGCTTTCTCCCCACCCTCCTCCTCTCCTTCCCTGGCAGAGACAGGTACGAGAAAAGGTTGAAGAAAACACCTTGACCCTGGAAAAGTAGACAAGGAATTTTTACACGAAAGTGAAGAATATACAAAATAGCTCTATAATTACGCAGGCACACAGAAACCGCGCAAACGGACTCCTGCAGAATTACGTTATGTTTTAGTCTTAAACCATGTGTTCAATACTTTGTCCAGCCTGTTTTTAAACATATTTACACTTGGCTGGAAACAACTTCTGAGGGAAGTTGGTTCCAGATATTAACTATTTTATAGGAGAAAAAATGCCCGCTGATAGAGAGTAGTAAATGTTTTTAGTTTCAGTTTAAACCCATTATTTCTTGTTGGATTGGTATTAAATGAGAATAAGTTTCTGTAGTCTACCCTCTATTCCATTGAGCATCTTGAAAACTTGAATAAGCTGACCGCGCAACCTCTTCGTCTCTAAGGTAAACATTTAGTCGCTCCAATCTCCGTTGGTAGTTTTGCATTCTCATTGAAGGGATCAATTTCGTAGCCCTTGCTTATACCCTTTCCAACCATTCCATATCGTTCCTAAAGGACGAAGACCAAATCTGCGCACAATATTCGAGTTGAGGTCTGACTAATGAATTATAAAGAGACATTACAGTCTCCTTGTTCCGAAACTGGAACTGTCTTTTAATATAACTTAATATTTTTAAGGTCCGCTTTTCGACTTGTGCACAGTGCTTTGACAATTTGAGATCATTACTGATATAGACTCCTAAGTCTTTCTCTAGATCGGTCTCAGTCAAATTTCTTCCCAAGAGAGAATAATCGAACTTCAGGTTTTTGTAGCTATGTGCATTACCTTACATTTGTCCAAGTTGAATGGCGTCTGCCAAGTAGCAGACCATTCGCCCAACCTGTCAAAATCATTTTGAAGCTTTCTTACATCCTCCTCATTACCTATACTTCTTCCTAATTTCGTATCGTCTGCAAATTTGTAAATTGTACTTAGGAGCCCGACGTCTATATCGTTAATATACTGTAGATCAGGGATTCCCAAAGTGGTCTGTACAGACCCCCAGGGGTCTGTAGGAAGCTTCCAGGGGGTCTCTAAGCTTTTGGAAAAATAGTAACATTAACTATATTAAAATAAATTTCCATTAATTTTTTTTCTTATACCAAAATCTGTCCGCACATTAATAATTGCCATACACCTTTCATCTGGCAACATTGGCATTATCATTTGGGAAATTGTAGCAGCTGCGGCTGAGTGAGAGCTTCCGCTCAGTTAGTAGGCTTTTGATATTTGCGTGGGTGTTTGCGTCCATTTAAAAGAGTGATTACACTGCCCAACAAAAAAAACATTTTTTGCTGCTGATTTAATTCTAAGACCTGTTTCTGGATAATATTGATGTGCTGATTTCAGAAATCACCTTAGATTTTGTCCATCACATCAGGTTTTCGTGCAATGCAATATCCCTATTTTGGGTGATCCATGAAGGGCGCTTATCAAATTCCTTTCCAGGTCTTAGTGATGAGAAGCTTAAAGCTGATATATTCGATGGTCCCCAGCTAAGAAAACTGATGAAAGATCCGCAGTTCAGTAACTCAATGACCGAAACGGAGGCAAGAGCTTGGAATGCTTTTGTGGCAGTAGTTAAGAACTTCCTAGGAAACAAAAAGTCTGAAAATTATAAAGATCTTGTAAAGGATTTACTTGTAAACTTTCAGCAGTTGGGTTGCAACATGAGCATTAAAGTTCACTATCTCAACAGTCATCTGGATAAATTTCCAGAAAATCTTGGTGATGTTAGTGAAGAGCAAGGTGAAAGGTTCCACCAAGATATCAAAGTGATGGAAGAACGATACCAAGGAAGATGGATACTCATATGATGGCTGGCTGACTACTGCTGGAGCCTGCAAAGAGATTGTCTTGACATCTCTCATTCTAGGAAGTCCTATAAGAGAAAATTTATCAGCACTGAAAAGTAAGAAAACAGAAAAAGACAATGTTAAGAAAACTGGTCCCGTGCTTGCTTTAATATGGATTGATTTTTTGCTTATTTAAACAATTTTAATCACTTTATGTGTCAATATTACCACTGTATATTAAAGTTCACTCCCTGCACAATTGTTTACTTTTCCATGCTGATTCTGAGTATGTAAAAACTTATTTTTTGAAAAGAAAAAAAATTGGGCATAACCCTGCCAAAATGCAATATCTCCAAAATATCCGTATTTGATTGCTCGAAAACCTGACGTGATAGGCAAAAACTAAGGTGATTTTTGAAATCAGCACACCAAAGTTACCTAAAAACAGGTGTTAGAATTAAATCAGCAAAATTGGTGTTGGGCAGTTATATAATTAGGCTGAGTAATATGCACAAAAAGTTTTCTTAATTACTTATATTAAATAGTTTTATTATCTTTACAGGATTATATATACACACAAAGAATTAAATTGTTTCATTATATTAACATTCCATAGTCTGTGTTAAGATCTCAAATGAGAAACCCCTGATCATGAGTATACCAAAGAGAAAATGTCGCCAATACTCGGTAGAATATTTAAAATTTGGATTTATAGCTTCTCCCATTAATGAACAAAGACCAATGTGTCTTGTGTGTGAAAAAACATTTTGTAACGATGCCATGAACCATCGAAAATGAAAGAACATTTAGAAAAACAACACTCTGATAAAAGAGAGAAAGATCTTATATATTTAAAACAATGAAAGAACGATTTGTAAATCGAGCAACACTGAAACCTTTTATAAAATCATCTACAATGCCATCATCAATTGACGGAGCGGAAGCATCATATAAAATTTCTCTTAATTGCTAAAAAAAGTAAGCCACATACTCTTGGTGAATAAATAATTTTACCTTCCATAAAGATAGCAATAGAGACTGTCATGAAAATTGATGGTAATCCAGTTTTAAAGAGTATCCCTCTGAGCAATAATACAGTGCAGCGTCGGATTGCTGAGATGGCGAATGATGTTGAAACTACAGTTAATTCTGAATTACAACAGGCTAAGTTTGCTTTCCAGTTAGATGAGTCAACATTTGGAAGTGAAAATATTCTAATGGCCGATGTAAGATATTACAGTGTGAGTAAAAACTGTATGATCGACGAATTCCTATTCGCCAAATCTTTGAAAACTGACTCCAAAGGTGAATCAATTTTTGCTGTTTGCAGCAATATCTTGAGAAGTATGACATTCCCTTTAATAATATAACTGCAATAGCAACTGATGGGGCTCAAGCTATGGTTGGTAAATATAGAGGATTTTTAGGTTTAGTAAAGAAAATAATTCCAGAAGTTCATACAGTGCATTGTGTCTTACATAGACAACATCTAATAGCAAAAAATGTAACTGGAGAGCTTAATGCTGTTTTGGAAATTTGCATAAAAGTAATTAATAAAATAAAAGCGAATGCACTTAATAGTCGGCTATTCGCATTATTATGCGAAGAAAATGACGAAAAGTTCCGCCAATTACTCCTTCATACAGCGGTAAGATGGTTATCAAAAGGTAACTGTCTGCAAAGACTTGTAGATCTTTTCAAAGTAGTAGTGGAATTCTTGTCTGAGCGTAATGAATCACTCGCAGATACATTAACGAAATGCAAGAACCACCTCTTTTATCTTGGGGATATATTTTCAAAATTCAATGATTCACACAAAAAACTGCAAGGCAAAGACATAACTATCATACAAACTCGTACCATTATTTTGGGATTTAAAGAAAAGCTAATGCTGTACAAAACTTCATTGGCTCGTCGAAATTTTAACTTTTTCCCAAATATGTCATCTTTAGAGCAGGAAGCTCCAGGAAACTTTTCAGATGACGATATACGTGTTTATGTCGCTCACCTTGAAAACTTAACAGAGGATTTTAAAACTCGTTTCAAGGATCTCGAAAACATGGTACTTCCAAAGTGGATCATTTCTCCATTTGATACAAACAGTGATGTTACAGATTTGGAGTTTGATCTGCAAGAAGAAATCATCCAAATGAAAGTTGACATTGAAGCTAAATCACTTTACTCAAATGAAAGTCTTAGTGGATTTTGGCGCAATAAAAAACTTGCAGAAATCTATCCCAAATTGCAAAAAGTTGCTGAACCTTTTTTGTTAGCTTTTCCCAGTTCATATATGGTAGAAGCTGGATTTAATCATGCTACCAGTATCTTAACCAAGCAGAGAAATCGACTTGACCTTGAAAATAAGGGCGATTTGAGATTGAAACTCACTAATCTGGAACCGAATATTCCTTCACTTTTAAACTGGTTTAATGAGCGTACAATGTTTAATTTTACATTAATTTAAAAGCTATCTATGTTTATGAAATATACTATAGTTTGTAACTGAATTCATAATTTTTTTTGTGGGGGGTCTATGTCCGTACGGAATTAATATTTAGGGGTCCTTGGTGGTAAAAGTTTGGGAACCCCTAATGTAGATAATAAAAAGTAAAGGACCCAGAACGAAGCCCTGTGGAACACCACTGGTGACGGGCGCCCACTCCGAAGCCACTCCATTTATTACCGCTCCCTGCTTTCTATCTTTTAACCAATCTTTAATCCAGCTGGAAACGAGCCCGGTGATTCCTAGTCCTCTAACTTTAGCCATCAATCTCGCGTGAGGAACTTTGTCAAAGGCTTTTTGAAAGTCGAGATACATTATATCTATTGCTCTACTTACATAGTACAGAGTATGCACATTATGGAAAAACTCTAACAGGTTTGTCAGACAAGATCTATGTCGCCTAAATTCATGTTGACAATAAAAAATTAGATTGTTTGATTCAAGGTGATACACAATACGTTCTGTAATGATGGAGTCCAACAGCTTGCCGACAGTTGATGTTAAACTGATCAGGTGGTAATTATAAGGATTAAATACCCTTTCTAAAGATTGGTGTTACATTTGCTAACTTACAGTCGGTTGGAACTTTCCCTAACTCGATTTATTGTTTGAATATGGTTACTAAGTCGTCAGCAACATTGTAGTTAACCTCATTTAATACCCTTGGAAGAAATAAGTCGGGATCAGGTGATTTGCATTTATTCATCTTGTCATTTAGTTGATGTACTTCATCTCCCGTAAAACTTATGGTCTCTATGGGATGGTTACCGTCATACGTAATCCGAGGATTTGGCACTTCACTTGAGTCTTCCTCCGTGAAGACTGTAACGAAGAATTCGTTTAACTTATTAGCTATATATTTATCACTGAATTTCAGTCCGCCATTTCTATCTTTTAGGCGACCTACAGAACTTTTAATTGGCTTTCTGCTATTAACATGGGCAAAAATTTATTTAGGGTTAACTTTAAAGAGTGAGCCAACACTAGCTTCTTTATCACGTTCAGCTGATCTATTTAAGGACTTAATCCTCCTACGTAGGTTTATATAGTTTTCTGAATTAGTTTGGTTGGACACTACTATAATGAAGGAAATATTTCTACTAGACAATATATATATATATATATCTCCCTCCCCGCGGGCGGTCTTTCTGGGGTGGATCGCCCGCGGGCTCCTGCCTCCTTGTGGCGAGGGGGGTCAGCCGCGGCTGGGGTCCCTGCCGGGTCCCCCGCCCGGTTGCGAAGTGGACTTTTAGCATACCCTGCTATCCTACAGCCCCCTCTTTCCTGTCTTCCCCTCTTTACCCTCTTCCTTGCCCCCTCTGGTTTTTCTGCTTTCTCTGTTCACTTCGCGCGCCCCGTGGGCTGCCGGGGCTGGTCGCTGGGGGTCTCGCCCCCATGGCCGGGGCCGGACTAAGTTGGCTGGTAGGGTGCCCAGGCCTGGGACCCTGGGGGGCCTTGGTCTTTGCTGCCGGCGGGGGAGAACTCTCGACGCTGCAAGGGCCCCTTTTGAAACGGGGGTACCTACATGGGACGAGGCACCCATCCCCCGCCGGCGTGCGCTTGGTCCCCTTGGGCCCCGGGTAATCGGTTCCCCGCGGCCCCAGGCGCGAAACAACAATAACAATTTTCTTTATGGAAACACTTACAAATCTAATGGACCTCGTTGACGACCCGGCTTGTGCATCTGACCTCCCTCTGACTACCTCTTTGGACCTTGGGTCTGGTAAGGGCAGTCGGCAGCCCTCGCCCACCCCGTCTGCTCTTCTTGCCGACACCTCCTCTCCCTCTCTTCCCCAGGCTCGTGGCGCCGCTGCCCGACCCCCGCCAGTGGCGGATGGACCTGCAGTGGATCCCCCGACCCCTGGATCCCCCCATATTCCGCGTCCCGATAGGGACCCACCTGCTTTTTCGCCCTCAGGTGGGAAGCCTGCGGCCCCGGTCGCCTCCCATTCCGGTCGGGCATCATCGCCCCCGGCCCCCTCGGCCCCTGGGGGACGTGGGACCCGACGTCGCCGTCCGCCTTTCTCGTCTCCCCGTCACCTCGAAGTACCGGTGGTGTTTGGCCCGACGTCTTCGCTCGGCCTTAGGACGGTGGACAAGTTCCTCGTCCTCCGCCCCTCCTCCTCCAAGCCCCTCCCCACTAACCATGAACGCCTCTTTCGAGCGATCCATGGGGTGACGGGGACGGCTCGTTTTGACCTTCGGCATCAGAGGGATGGCTCCATTCTGATAAGGTCGCGTTCCTCTGTCGAAACCTCCTCTCTGCTCGCTATCCCCAATGTCCTGGGCTGCGGGATTACGGTGTCCCCCCACCCCCGCCTCAATCAGTGCCAGGGCACAATTTACGCTGCTCGTCTTCTACCCATCCCGGTGGAAGACCTCCAGATTGACCTCGCCTCCCAGGGTGTTGTGAGGGTGTACCGCTTTCCCGACAGATCGCGGTCCCCAACCGCCCCTTCTCCTCGCCTGCTCCTCACTTTCGACTCACTGGTGCCCCCCGTTTCGGTATTCTGGGGCTTTGGTGAGAGACGAGCGTGCGAATTCTCAGTACGACCATACGTGCCAGATCCTACGCGCTGTTTTCAGTGCAATAGGTTTGGCCACGTGAGCAGCTCCTGCCGTCAGCCGGCCCCGTTGTGTGTCCGCTGCGGCGGCCCTCCCCACCCCTTGCCCTGTACTGCTCCGCCTTCCTGCACCAACTGCCATGGACCACACCCTGCTTCATCTCGCTCTTGCCCGTCCTTCCTCTTTGAAAGGGAGGTTCGGGCCCTCTGTTCATCAGAGTTTCTCAGCGCTCGGGAGGCGCGGGACCGGTTGCGTGCTGCGAGGCCCGGCGTGGTGCCTCGTACGCCGAGGCTCTCCGTTCCAAGACCCCGTCCTCACCGACGGTTCCCAACGCGCCTCCACCCACCGTGTCCGCTACTCCCAGTCCATCCTCTGCCGCCCAGCGGACTCCTACCGCGGCTCCCCGTACTACCAGCGCGTCCCCACGTGCTCCCTCCGCGAACGCCGATGCTTCGTCGGCAACCCCCCCTGCCCCTTCTACGCCCTCTCCACCGGCGCCTTCGGCCACCCCCATTCCGGATCGTGACCCGCCGTCACCCATGCGGGCCGCACGACGGAGGGGTAGGGGCCGCAAGCGCCGTGCCAGTGGTGACCCCGAAAGGTTCGAAGCCATAAGCCTCGCATCACCTTCCTCTCCCAAACACAAACGCCCCCTTCGCCCTACCGCCCCGGTGTCCTCACCGTCCCCACTGCGCAACCGTTATGCACGCTCCCCCGTGGGGTCCCCGACGGCCCTCGTGGTGGGGGCTGAGATACACCCCTCTCCGGCCCGGTCGATGGACCCACTGGAGGGGGAACTCGCCCGCCTGGTCGGCGTGGGTGGGACGTGCACGCCCCCGCGCTTGACCCGCCCCATCTCTCTCCTCGACCTGCCAATGCCTCTGAGTGAGGTATTATTTTCCACTCCCCCTCGTAGTCCTGCCTCCCCCGCACCTCCGGTGAAGGGAGGGGCATTCTGGATACCTCTCACATCCCCTTCTCTGCATCGCTCTCCCCCGGACGTCCGGGAGACTCCTCTTCTGGAGGACTTGCCGGCGTCTGGTTCCACATCGCCCCCTCGTCGGGGTGACCCTCGCCTTCGCCCTCGTTCGGCGTCCCTCGCTGAACTCCGGGGCTTTCCGATTCCCTCTTTAATCTCGGGCCGCCCGATCGGCCCACCCACCCTATAACCATCCTTTACGCTGACCTTCCTACCCCTCCCTATACCTCGCTCCTGCAGTGGAACATCCGCGGGCTCCTGGTAGGCCTCGAGAGTCTCTCCTCTCTCCTGGCCTCCAGGTGTCCGGCGTGTTTCTGCCTTCAGGAGACGATTCTGGGATCCCGTTCCCTCCCTCGAGTGTCCGGCTACTGCGGGCTCCCTTCCCCGCCTCTCGATGGGGCGGGGAGGGGGGGCGCCGTGGTCTTCGTGCACCGCTCCGTCCCTTTCCGCCCCCTCCCGCTCCGTACAGTCCTGCAAGCTGTGGCCGTGCGCCTTTCCTTGGGGCGCCAGCTCACGGTCTGCTCTCTTTACCTCTCCCCTAACGTACGCCCTCCACCCGATTCTCTCCGTGACCTAATTCTTCAGCTTCCCCGCCCTTTTCTGATTCTCGGGGACTTCAACAGTCGGGACCCGGCCTGGGGGACGTTTGCTCCACCTTTCTCTCCGGGACCCTTCTCTCCCTTATGGACGAGCTCGAGTTCACCTTTCTGAACGATGGCTCCCCAACCTGCCTTCACTCGGCCCACGACAGTTTCACCTGTATCGACCTTTCCCTGGTTTCCCTCGAAATCGTGACGGAGTTCACCTGGGAGGTCCTGCCGGATTCTTCCGGCAGTGACCATTTCCCAGTGTGTCTTACCCCGACCCGTCTCCTCCCCCCCACCTCTGTCCGCCCGCGCTGGCTGTTCGCCCGAGCAGACTGGGCCTCATACGCGAGGGGCACGGCGATCTCGCCATCAATTCCTGCCTTTCCCTCCGTCAATGAGGCCCTCGCCTTCCTCGAGAGTAAGATCCTCTCGGCTGCCGCCAGTTGCATCCCCCGTACCTCTGGCTCCCCAAGGCCGCGAAGCGTCCCATGGTGGACCCCAGAGTGCTCCCATGCCGTTCAGGAGCGCCGCCGTGCCGGCCGCCGCTTCTACCGGACCCGCCAGCTGGAGCACAAGATAGAATTTCAGCGCCTGAAGGCAGTGGCCCGTCGGGTCCTGAAACTGGCCCGGCGTACCTCCTGGCGTTACGTGTCCGGGATCTCCTCCTCGACTGCCCCCTCGACTGTTTGGCGCAAGGTGCGTAGCTTTGAGGGGACCCGTGTCCCCCCTCGATCCCCGGTGCTTCGGGTCGGGGACGACGAGTTCGTGTCCGATCCGGAGGCCGTCGCGAACGCACTCGCGGCGCACTTCGCAGCCATCTCCAGTTCCGATTCCCCCCACTCCCGCCGCGACCCACCGGAATTTCCACCTCATAGGGATGACCCCTATAATCACCTCTTCCACATGACAGAGCTTCGGGAGGCCCTCCGCCCCCGACGCTCCTCCGGCCCCGGCCCCGATAATATCCCCTATGACTTGTTACGGCACCTCCACCCCTCTGCTCTCAGCTTTCTACTGGACCTCTATAATCGGATTTGGTTGGAGGGTTCATTTCCGGACCGATGGCGTGAGTCCATCGTCGTCCCCATCCCGAAGCCCGATAAAGACCCCTCACTCCCGTCGAACTATCGCCCCATTTGCCTGACATGCTGTGCCTGCAAGGTGATGGAGGCGATGGTCGCCTCGCGGCTGTCCTTTACCTTGGAGGCGAGTGACCAGTACCCTGCTACCCAGGCTGGTTTCCGGCGCTTCCGGTCTACCACCGACCCCCTCCTTCTCCTTAGCCATGACGTGCAGGAGGCTTTCTCCCAGCGTCAATTTGTACTCGCCGTCTTTTTCGACCTCCAGAAGGCCTACGATACTACCCGGCGGAGCGCGGTCTTCGACTGCTTACGCTCCCTGGGTTTCGTAGGCTTTCTCCCTTCCTTTATTTATAACTTCTTGTCCGCCCGTTCTTTCCGCGTCCGCATCGGTTCTGCCCTCTCTGACCGCTTTCCGTTGGAGGAGGGTGTCCCTCAGGGTAGTGTCCTTAGCGTCTTGTGTTTCTCACTCGTGATGAACACAGTCGCTACGGTCCTGCCTACATCCGTTCGTAGCTCCCTCTATGCCGATGACCTGGCTATCTATTGCTCTGGCCGCCTCCCGTCTTTGGCTGAACGTCGGCTCCAGCTAGCCATCAACGCGGTGGTTCGCTGGGCGTCCTCGGTTGGCTATGGTTTCTCACCCTCTAAGTCTTCCAGTATGCTTTTCCGTCCTCGGCGCCTCCGTCTGTCGCATACCTTCGCCCTTACCCTTGCCGGCACTCCTCTTCCCCTCGTCCCATCCGTTAGATTCCTGGGTATGACCCTCGACGGATTTTTCGGTTGGGTTCCACACATTAGGCGGTTCCGGCAAACATCTCGCCGCACCCTCTCCCTTTTGGGTCATCTGTCCCACACGACCTGGGGGGCGGACAGGCGTACTCTGCTGCGCCTGTACACCTCCCTGGTGCAATCCCGTGTCGACTACGGCTGTGTGGTCTACAGCTCCGCCTCCTCTCCGGCACTCCGTATGCTGGATCCTCTTCTCCACCGTGGCCTTCGCCTGGCGTCGGGTGCCTTCCGCTCGTCCCCTGTCGCTAGTCTTCAGGTGGACTGTGGACACCCCCCCCTGCCCCTTCGCCGGGGCCTTCTCATGGCGAAGTGTTACCTTCGCATCTGCCGCCTTCCGATGTCCCTACTCTTCTCCGCGATCTCCCAGGCGCTATCCCGGCCTGACACGTGGCATTTCGCTGCCTCTCTGGCCGAGATTTTCTCGTCCCTGGGGATCCCCCCACCCTCTATTCTGCCGTTCTCCTTCGATCTGTCGCCCCCCTGGCGGACCACCCCTATCTGCCGTTGCCAGGCGCTCCGTGGCCTGCGTAAGGAGTCTCTTCCTGCCGTCCTCCGGTCTTCTTTTCTGGCCCATCTTCCCGTCCATTCGGACGACGTTCCCGTCTACACCGACGGCTCGCGCTCCCCTGCAGGTGTCGCGGCCGCCGTCTTCTCTCCGTCATTGTCACCTACCTCCCGGGGTATCCCCTGCCGGTTCAGGCCTCCATCTTTTCCGCGGAGCTCTTTGCCCTTCTGGAAGCCCTCCGTCTGGTATCGGGTTGTTCGCGGTCCTCCTGTACCATTTTTTCGGACTCGCTGAGCGCCCTTCAGGCGCTCGAGCGCTATGATTCCCCGGACCCCCTCGTACGCCTTATTCAACAGGAGTACCATGTCCTGCACACCGTTCACCGGATCCGGGTCACCTTCTGCTGGGTTCCCGCCCATGTTGGTGTTTCCGGTAATGAGGCGGCGGACCGCATATCCCGGTCCGCCGCCTCGCTGCCTCCCCTCCCCAGCCCGCTCCCCTTCTCAGACTATGTGCAGGTCTTTCGTTCCTTTTACGACCGCATGTGGCAACAGTCCTGGGACGATGCCACCGGAAATAAACTCCAGACACAAAGAGGTCGTCCTTGCACGGCTTCGCATCGGCCATACGCGCCTCACGCACGGCTATCTTATGTTCCGGCAGGAGGCTCCTCGTTGCGCGTCCTGCCAGTCGCCCCTCACCGTCTCTCACATCCTTGTGGAATGCCCCACCCTGTCGTCAGTACGTCGTCGCGCCTTCCCGTTCCTTTCTGATTTCCCCCTCCCCGAACGTTTACGCCTTATGCTCGCTGAGAGCCCTCTCTTCTCGCTTGACCGTCTTTTCCTCTTCCTCTCCCAATCTCGCATCCTATCTGAGCTTTAGGTGACTTCTCACCTGTAGTCCGCTGTTCTCCCTTTTCTAGTGCCTTTTCTCCGTCTCCGTTTCTCTTTCTCGTAATCCGCCTCGCCATGATATCCGCTACCATATAGCGGGAAGTGGCGGTAAACGCCCCAATACAAAAAAAAATATATATATATATATATATAATATATATATATATAATATATATATATATTATATATAGGGTGTCCCATAAGTCCGGCATCATAGGAAAAATAATAAAAAAGGCAAAACAAAAGTTTTTATTTACAGTACGTGCTCAATATGTCCAACATTGTTTTCAATACACAAATTCAGACGTGATACACAGTCAGCAAGCACACGGTGAATGATGTCAGGAGTAATGGTGTTACATGCCCCAATAATGCGCTGCCGCAAATGTTCAACACTCCTAATTTTCTCTGCGTATACCAGCGCTTTCAAGTGGCCCCAGAGATAAAAATCTAGTGGCGTGAGATCCGTGCTTTGAGCTGGCCATTCCATTCCACAGGCACTCGACGTTCTATCCAATGACCAGGGAATTGTTGGTACAGGTATTCCCTTACTTGGGTGCTGTAATGTGCAGGAGCGCCGTCTTGCTGGAACCATGTTGGGAAATTTCCTTCTTCGTTCAAGACACTGGGAAATGCTTCTTCCTTGATCATACGTAGGTAGGTGCCTCCAGTGACATGTTCATCGAAAAATAGGGAGCCTATGATGCGATCCTTCCAAATGCCACACCATACCATCACCCGAGATGCACCTTGTTCCTTTGAAGAGGTATACCAGTGAGGGTTGTTTTGAGACCAGTAGCGGGCGTTCTGTCGATTTACCTCACCATTTCCATAAAAAACGGCCTCGTCACTGAACAGAATGGTGGACGGAAAATTGGCATCCCGAGCATATTGTTCCGTAGCCCATTCACAAAATTCCATCCGCCGGTCGGGATCATCTTCGCTTAATTTCTGTAGGATCTGAAGTTCATATGGATGCCATTTGTGAGCCTGAAGAATGCGATGGATGCCACTTTTCGACACTCCTGTCTCGGCGGACAATCGCCGAAGAGACTTATTGGGACTTCTGTTAAAATGAGCCAGGATAGCAGTCGCTGTATCATCGTCAGTGGACCTCCTTGAAGGTCCACTGCGTGGTTTATCTTCTATGGATCCTGTTTCCTTAAACTTTGCAACAAGTCTGCTAACACAACTCTGTGTTATTAGCTCGCGGTCTGGATACAGTCTGTTAAATTCAGCAGCGGCCTCTCTTTGACTCCGATTTCCTATGAGTAGAATTATCTGGATTCGTTCTTCCTTGCTCACAGACATTATGGCCTGTAGAATTTCTCCTATGATGCCGGACTTATGGAACACCCTATATATATATATATATATATATATATATATATATATATATATATATCATGTTATCCATTTTAGAAATTGTTAATTAGTTATTTACTGCTTACGTGACACAGCCTCTCATCCTCATTCAAAATAGTCACTATGTACTCCATTTAGAAATAAACTCATCGATAAGCAAACAAACAAACAAAAAAAATCCAACCAACCGACCAACTTAATTATCCACTTTGAAGAACACTCGAAACCATATATAATTCATAACTTATAACAGAAATGAAATGCTTAATTAAAGTAGTTAGGGACGAGCATTAGTGTATCTAAGAAGTGTTTGTGAAAAATGGTTTGCAACAATAAGACCAGTGTAGTTGAGGTAATTTGTTTTAAGTTTGATTTGTTTCAATGGGTATGCAGTTTGTAATTTGTGTTTTTCGTTGGTGAAGTTTTTAAGTAGTTATAGGTTCTTAATTTTGATTGGGAGTGTAGTTTGACTTGAGCGATTGAATTTTTATTTGGTGGATGATTCATAACGCTTGATAGCTTTAATTTGGTTTATATTTAACGATATGGCTTTTGTAGTGGAAAGTTTTTAAAACTTAATTTTGGAGTATTAATTTTAAACTAATTTTCTTTCAAGATGCATGTGTAGTTAGTCTCCAATGCATGTTAAGTTCTCTTTCAGAACGTGATAAATTAGTAGTCTTATGGTGACTTAACTTTTTAATTCGCTTATTGCTTTTAAATTTTCCTGGAGCTTGATTTTATATTTTCAGGATTTTTATAATGATTTGGTATTTTTTCTTAAAGATTAAAATAAAAATATTTTGCGTAATAATTTCCTGTAAATTACTATTGAGCTAGTTACGCGCAATTTTTAAGAGCTGTCTTCAGCTATATTTTTTAGTGTAGTGATTCTTGAACAATTAGTTATGATTTCAATTTTTTATTTTTCAATATTTCTACCCCCCCCCCCCCTCCATATCTTTTTAACTTCAAAATTAGTTTATTGACTTGGGGTAAATGTTAAATTAGTTACACTACTCTACACATTGCTTAAAATTTATTAACTTGCAGATGGAAGCGTGTAATTCCTTTCTCCATCGAGCAAGTTCAATACCACTGGTAGCCGACACATTATCCTACATAAGCTCGAAGTATAACTATGTAAAGGTAGACCAAATTGAATTTTTGTAATTTGAAACCACAACTTTATTGGATCACCTGAAGATAAGTATCCAGCTTCCCCAGCTTTCTTTAACCTTATAAGGCTACCTAACCTGACCAATCATTAAGTCGACTGTACGCCCTTGACGATTGTTTAGGTTACGTCGTTTATATTTCCGTTCTTAACTCTATAAAGCTAACTAAAGTAGGCACTAATCTTCAGGTGATCCAATTTTTATTTAAAGTACTCTTAATTTTAAGATTTTTACTTGCAGGGTATAAACAAAAATGTTGGATCATTTCTTAATGGAACTGAAGGAGGCTTAAAGAGAGCAACGCGAACTGCATACAACTTTTCTAAGAAAGTTGTTCCTTATGAATACTTGGACAAATTGGCCTGTGGAAGTTTGGACAAAATTGAAGCCGCTTTGTCGATTATCAAAAATGCCACACAGGTAGAACTTGAATTTACTTATTTCAAAGTGACTTCCACAACTAAACGTGAAATTCCAAGTTTATTTAAGAACTGGAAGTGATCAACGGAAAATTAACGATTATGGTTTTTAGACTTGGTTCTTTAAAACCAATGACTTCTTGGTTTGTTTTTATCCAGCATGATCTGAAGTCAGTGGAAGATCGCTTGTTCCATACAAAGCTCTAGATAAACCTTTTTTTTTATTTATTTTAGATAAATCTTCCCTTTAAATCGTATCAAACTACGTGCAGTGAAGAGGTCTCTTTAACGAACAGAATGCTGAACAAGTTGGATCATATGATAGATTATGCCCTTCCTGCTGAAGAGTCGGAGTCCTCTGCTAAAACTGGTAATTCACTATCCTCGTAACTACGTACTCTATCTCGCATTCTCGTCTGTGGTCTGTCAGTAATCAAAGTAGATTCCAAATTTGGAAGAAGTTAAGCAATTGCAGGTTTTAGTTTTTTCTATAAAAGGAAGTGAGGACTTTAAGCTAGGAAAAATTAGTGTATACGTAGTTTCTTCCTCAGATTCTCCCTTCCGGATTTCTAATTCTGGATCCGGAAAGAAATGAGTGGGAAAAAAAATAATTTTAATCTCCCTTTTCAGCTGAAAAGGAAATTGTCAAACGAATAACTTGCATTGCTTCCAAAATAAAAATAAGGGTTCTTAAAATTGCCAAACGGGTTGCGGAGCTCAAAGGAGAGATTGTCACTGATGCACGAAGCTTATCGGCGAAGGATATGGTGAGGCTTAAATTACTATATTATGCGCATTAAGTTTAAGTAATCGTATGATCTTTAATCTTGGTTAATTTTAAATTTACAAATTTTCAGGTAAATGTTGTGGAACACTGGTTGTCTAACTTGCACAAAAGACTGCAGATTAAACCAACTGAAGAAGGTATACTAATGAAAACTTTAAGGCTGCCCATTCGGATAGCAGTTGGTGCAACAGTGAGTGTAATTGAAGGAGCAGAGGAAACATTACCGAAAGTTAAAGAACAAGCCGAAGTGATGGTCATGAAATCTGAAGCAGTTGTATATGCTACTTATAAGCTCGTTCTTCATATAAGCAGCAGTGTTTATGTAAATGCTCGGCAAAAATTGATTGTAGTTGTCGGAATTGTTAAAAAATTTGAAAGAGATGCTCTTGTACCCTTGCTTCCTTTTAGCTCCATGTTGAGAATCACGGTAAGAAATGCTGAAATTTTCTTAAAATTCTAGAGTATTAAGCCTGTTTTCAAACATTAACAAACGGTGATATTTCTTTCAGAGTTATCCAACACTGTTGGACAAAGAACTATGTACAAAACCAAGTAACCTCGAGGAAAGAGTTTCGTCTTTTGAAAAGATTCCACAAGAGGATTCGAAGGAAGCGGACACTTCCTCTGAAAATGCTAACAACATAAATGGTACTACGATTGGACACTGAAAAATAGTTATGCATTACTCGATTACTTTTTGGAAGTAAACTTTTGTTATTGTAAGGACTCTCTGGACCAGAAGATTCTCATTGCAAATGTATTTTTTTTAAACTTGTATAAACTTTGTAGCGTACGTTTTAAAATAGTTATTCAATGTTTACTAATTTCTCGTTAAATATTCAACATAATGTTCAGAGTATGCCTATCCCAAGTGTCTATAAAACGCATAAACATTGTTGCCTCGGTCGAAAAGGAATAATTAACTGAAGTCCACTCGGGTGTCTTCTAATTACAATGCGCCGCAATTGGTTTGAGTGAATAACGCAAGCGTTGTAAGTCCATATATATATATATATATATAATATTTAGTAGAAATCCAATGACAAGGAGAAATGTAAATGCCATGAAAAGTCTTCTTTATTGCGCAACGTTTCGAGCAATACGCTCATCTTCAGGCTGTTTAATAACAATGTGAAATTAAAATCAATATTGAATGAAAAACAAACAGAAATTTCTATAACCTATTCGTAAAGACAAATTTTAAAAGACTGAGAAAAGAGGGTTAAGTTCTAAGTTATACAGATTTACATATCAAAATTAAGAAGTTATTTTTAAATACATGTAGTAAATGTGAAATTAATACACTGGAAAAATTACCAATAGTACACTGGAACAATGGAGCTATCTACCTTACACAGCAGTATCCGAGGCCGACTAATTTGAGCAGAGGAGACGGGAATGAAAGATGGCGAGGGAGATAGGGGAAGGAGGGATTATAAGGAATTGGGGAAGGAGGAGGGATCATAGCAGATTGAGAGGGACGGACGATGAGTCAACATTCAGACTAGGGGACAATGCTTTAATGAAAAGGGATTCTAAAATTCTTAGTGAGTTGGGACAAGTATTACAACCAAGAATTTTAAAATTGTCTAAAGTGACATCAATTTTGCATTTGATGCTATGTTCACGTATGCTGGAGGCTTCCTTAGTTTTTAAAATTTTACCTGTTCGGCCACTTATTCCATATGCGAATAAAATCTAGCCCTGAGAGAGCGAACAGTGCTGCCGATGTAATTCCCAAGGAGACACCTAGGGCAGGTAAATAAATATACAACACCGCTACGCAACGAGTCAGGGGTTCGATCCTTCGCTGAGAAAAAGCTACCTAAAGACGTTTTATTAATAATATGATGCGGAAATCAGTATGATAAAAAAATTTCCTTAACAATTTTGTAAATTTAAGCTTAAATTCCTTATTCAAGGGACCCATTTCAGGTACCAAGAAATATTTTATATCCTTCGGCACTGTAATACATGGAAGTTGAGGGCTATAAACATTATTTAAGAAGGATCTAATTAGTTTGTCTACATATTGAACAGGAAAACTATTATTAGTAAAGTATGATCTTAGATTATTAAATTCATCATTAAGTAAGGTAAAATTAGAGGTCAAATTATATCCTCTGAACAGGAGAGTTTTAATACAAGACATCTTATAGTTGAAATCAGTAAAACTAAAAAAATTCATGCCCAAACCAGTGAAAGTGGGTTTCCTATAAACTGATGTAGTAATAGAATCACCGTTTTTTCGAAATTAAAAGATCTAAGAAGGGGAGGGAGCCATTTTGCTCAGTTTCCATTGTATACGTTATATTGGGGTGCAAAGAATTTAGGAAGTTAAAGAATTGTTGCGCTTGTACCGCATTATCAAAGACTGCTATCGAATCATCAACGAAGCGTCGATAGAAAATTGGCTTGAGATGAGTGGGAGATTGTCTAAAAATTACACTTTCTAAATGAGTCATAAAAAAGTCAGCTGCTAGCGGTCCGACTGGTGATCCCATCCCTACCCCATCAATTTGTTGGTAAACCTTATTGTTGAAAGTGAAATAGCATTGTTTGAAGACCAATTCTAAAAGTTCCTTCAAATGAGACAATGAAAAACCATGAAAATTATCAACTGAGCTAAAAACCCTATCTAAAATAATGGCAATAGTTTCAGATACAGGTACATTTGTGAAAAGTGACTTTACATCAAAACTGACAAAAAACTTTTTTGAATCGAAGTTTTTACCCAGGAGTTCTTTTTGGAATTCAAACGAGTTATTTATAGTGTAAACATTTTTCGCAAAGGGGACAGGAGACGAACAACAAATTTTGCCAATTGAAAGGTGGGTAAGTTATACGAAGCTAAAATAGGACGGAGAGGTTTCCAGCTTTATGGATTTTAGGCAGACAGTATAATTGAGCAAGATTAGCACCAGATGCGAACAACTGAGAGTAAGTATCATTTTTTATTATCTTTAAGGACTTTAGTCGTGACAGAAATCTATTAACCTGGTCTTCTAACCTTACAATGACTTTATTTACAGGTTCTAGAATTTGTTTGAATTTAGTAAGATCACTTAGGATTTCATTAGTTTTGTTTATGTAGTCCGATTTATTCAAAATAACCACTCCGTTACCCTTGTCTGGTCCAGTCACAACAATCTCCTGGTTCTTTGCCAAATTCTTAATACACTGCAAATCACTCTTCCTAAATATGAAAGATTGAAATTTAAGATTTCTAAGTTTAAGAAAAAATTTTTGAGTTAAATTTGAGAACTGACATTTGAGATTGTTGAAATCCCCCACATGGGGAACATTTTTCAAGCCATTGAAAAATTTTTCAAAGTAAAGAAAAAACGAGGGCTTATATATTTGAAACAACGGAAGCTTAAATTGCAAACCAAGTGACAGTAAAAACTTTTCCCGAGGGGAGAGTGTGTAACTAGAAAGATTCGAAATTACCTTCTCTGAATTGAAAAAATTTGGTGAATTCATTCCCAAAGCCTTTAACTTACGTTCATGTGTTTCCAAGATGGTAGAGTGAAATTTTTCTAGTTCACGTTGTACAAGAGAAATTATTAATAATAGTCCAACAACGACAAGGTATTTTTAAGAGTAGTTATATAATGCCCAAGAGACTTGTTATGCGAATCTGATATTTTGATTTTATAATTAATTTCATTATTTAATAAATATTCCAGGGACGATTGATAAAATTCAGAGTCATATAGATTATCACGGTAGAGTTTGAAGTAAACAATTTCGGGAAAATCCTGCAAGTCCGACACATTTCAACAAATAACAGTCCAGTTTTGACTTGAGAAACTTTCGTGAAGTCTTCCAAACATGGCGATAAGCCCTGAGGCCATCTTGTCCATACCTTGAATATATATAATTATGCGGGTTGCTTCTACAGAGCTTCAATTTAATATTTAGTAGAAATCCAATGACAAGGAGAAATGTAAATGCCATGAAAAGTCTTCTTTATTGCGCAACGTTTCGAGCAATACGCTCATCTTCAGGCTGTTTAATAACAATGTGAAATTAAAATCAATATTGAATGAAAAACAAACAGAAATTTCTATAACCTATTCGTAAAGACAAATTTTAAAAGACTGAGAAAAGAGGGTTAAGTTCTAAGTTATACAGATTTACATATCAAAATTAAGAAGTTATTTTTAAATACATGTAGTAAATGTGAAATTAATACACTGGAAAAATTACCAATAGTACACTGGAACAATGGAGCTATCTACCTTACACAGCAGTATCCGAGGCCGACTAATTTGAGCAGAGGAGACGGGAATGAAAGATGGCGAGGGAGATAGGGGAAGGAGGGATTATAAGGAATTGGGGAAGGAGGAGGGATCATAGCAAATTGAGAGGACGGCGATGATGTCAACATTTCAACTAGGGGACAATGCTTTAATGAAAGGGATTCTAAAATTCTTAGTGAGTTGGGACAAGTATTACAACCAAGAATTTTAAAATTGTCTAAAGTGACATCAATTTTGCATTTAATGCTGTGTTCACGAATACTCGAGGCTTCCTTAGTTTTTAAAATTTTACCTGTTCGGCCACTTATTCCCATATGCGAATAAAATCTAGCCCTGAGAGAGCGAACAGTGCTGCCGATGTAATTCCCAAGGAGACACCTGGGGCAGGTAAATAAATATACAACACCGCTACGCAACGAGTCAGGGGTTCGATCCTTCGCTGAGAAAAAGCTACCTAAAGACGTTTTATTAATAAATATGATGCGGAAATCAGTATGATAAAAAAATTTCCTTAACAATTTTGTAAATTTAAGCTTAAATTCCTTATTCAAAGGACCCATTTCAGGTACCAAGAAATATTTTATATCCTTCGGCACTGTAATACATGGAAGTTGAGGGCTATAAACATTATTTAAGAAGGATCTAATTAGTTTGTCTACATATTGAACAGGAAAACTATTATTAGTAAAGTATGATCTTAGATTATTAAATTCATCATTAAGTAAGGTAAAATTAGAGGTCAAATTATATCCTCTGAACAGGAGAGTTTTAATACAAGACATCTTATAGTTGAAATCAGTAAAACTAAAAAAATTCATGCCCAAACCAGTGAAAGTGGGTTTCCTGTAAACTGATGTAGTAATAGAATCACCGTTTTTCGAAATTAAAAGATCTAAGAAGGGGAGGGAGCCATTTTGCTCAGTTTCCATTGTATACGTTATATTGGGGTGCAAAGAATTTAGGAAGTTAAAGAATTGTTGCGCTTGTACCGCATTATCAAAGACTGCTATCGAATCATCAACGAAGCGTCGATAGAAAATTGGCTTGAGATGAGTGGGAGATTGTCTAAAAATTACACTTTCTAAATGAGTCATAAAAAAGTCAGCTGCTAACGGTCCGACTGGTGATCCCATCCCTACCCCATCAATTTGTTGGTAAACCTTATTGTTGAAAGTGAAATAGCATTGTTTGAAGACCAATTCTAAAAGTTCCTTCAAATGAGACAATGAAAAACCATGAAAATTATCAACTGAGCTAAAAACCCTATCTAAAATAATGGCAATAGTTTCAGATACAGGTACATTTGTGAAAAGTGACTTTACATCAAAACTGACAAAAACTTTTTTGAATCGAAGTTTTTACCCAGGAGGTCTTTTTGGAATTCAAACGAGTTATTTATAGTGTAAGCATTTTTCGCAAAGGGGGACAGGAGACGAACAACAAATTTTGCCAATTGAAAGGTGGGTAAGTTATACGAAGCTAAAATAGGACGGAGAGGTGTTCCAGCTTTATGGATTTTAGGCAGACAGTATAATTGAGCAAGATTAGCACCAGATGCGAACAACTGAGAGTAAGTATCATTTTTTATTATCTTTAAGGACTTTAGTCGTGACAGAAATCTATTAACCTGGTCTTCTAACCTTACAATGACTTTATTTACAGGTTCTAGAATTTGTTTGAATTTAGTAAGATCACTTAGGATTTCATTAGTTTTGTTTATGTAGTCCGATTTATTCAAAATAACCACTCCGTTACCCTTGTCTGGTCTAGTCACAACAATCTCCTGGTTCTTTGCCAAATTCTTAATACACTGCAAATCACTCTTCCTAAATATGAAAGATTGAAATTTAAGATTTCTAAGTTTAAGAAAAAATTCTTGAGTTAAATTTGAGAACTGACATTTGAAATTATTGAAATCCCCCACATGGGGAACATTTTTCAAGCCATTGAAAAATTTTCAAAGTAAAGAAAAAACGAAGGCTTATATATTTGAAACAACGGAAGCTTAAATTGCAAACCAAGTGACAGTAAAAACTTTTCCCGAGGGGAGAGTGTGTAACTAGAAAGATTCGAAATTACCTTCTCTGAATTGAAAAAATTTGGTGAATTCATTCCCAAAGCCTTTAACTTACGTTCATGTGTTTCCAAGATGGTAGAGTGAAATTTTTCTAGTTCACGTTGTACAAGAGAAATTATTAATAAATAGTCCAACAACGACAAGGTATTTTTAAGAGTAGTTATATAATGCCCAAGAGACTTGTTATGCGAATCTGATATTTTGATTTTATAATTAATTTCATTATTTAATAAATATTCCAGGGACGATTGATAAAATTCAGAGTCATATAGATTATCACGGTAGAGTTTGAAGTAAACAAATTTCGGGAAAATCCTGCAAGTCCGACACATTTCAAGAAAATAACAGTCCAGTTTTGACTTGAGAAACTTTCGTGAAGTCTTCCAAACATGGCGATAAGCCCTGAGGCCATCTTGTCCATACCTTGAATATATATCATGCGGGTTGCTTCTACAGAGCTTCAATTTAATATTTAGGAGAAATCCAATGACAAGGAGAAATGTAAATGCCATGAAAAGTCTTCTTTATTGCGCAACGTTTCGAGCAATACGCTCATCTTCAGGCTGTTTAATAACAATGTGAAATTAAAATCAATATTGAATGAAAAACAAAACAGAAATTTCTATAACCTATTCGTAAAGACAAATTTTAAAAGACTGAGAAAAGAGGGTTAAATTCTAAGTTATACAGATTTACATATAAAAATTAAGAAGTTATTTTTAAATACATGTAGTAAATGTGAAATTAATACACTGGAAAAATTACAATAGTACACTGGAACAATGGAGCTATCTACCTTACACAGCAGTATCCGAGGCTGACTAATTTGAGCAGAGGAGACGGGACACGAAGATGGCGAGGGCGATTGGGGAAGGAGGGATTATAAGGAATTGGGGAAGGAGGAGGGATCATAGCAAATTGAGAGGGACGGCGATGAGTCAACATTCAGACTAGGGGACAATGCTTTAATGAAAGGGATTCTAAAATTCTTAGTGAGTTGGGACAAGTATTACAACCAAGAATTTTAAAATTGTCTAAAGTGACATCAATTTTGCATTTAATGCTGTGTTCATAATACCGACCTTTCAATTGGCAAAATTTGTTGTTCGTCTCCTGTCCCCCTTTGCGAAAAATGCTTACACTATAAATAACTCGTTTGAATTCCAAAAAGACCTCCTGGGTAAAAACTTCGATTCAAAAAAGTTTTTTGTCAGTTTTGATGTAAAGTCACTTTTCACAAATGTACCTGTATCTGAAACTATTGCCATTATTTTAGATAGGGTTTTTAGCTCAGTTGATAATTTTCATGGTTTTTCATTGTCTCATTTGAAGGAACTTTTAGAATTGGTCTTCAAACAATGCTATTTCACTTTCAACAATAAGGTTTACCAACAAATTGATGGGGTAGGGATGGGATCACCAGTCGGACCGTTAGCAGCTGACTTTTTTATGACTCATTTAGAAAGTGTAATTTTTAGACAATCTCCCACTCATCTCAAGCCAATTTTCTATCGACGCTTCGTTGATGATTCGATAGCAGTCTTTGATAATGCGGTACAAGCGCAACAATTCTTTAACTTCCTAAATTCTTTGCACCCCAATATAACGTATACAATGGAAACTGAGCAAAATGGCTCCCTCCCCTTCTTAGATCTTTTAATTTCGAAAAACGGTGATTCTATTACTACATCAGTTTACAGGAAACCCACTTTCACTGGTTTGGGCATGAATTTTTTAGTTTTACTGATTTCAACTATAAGATGTCTTGTATTAAAACTCTCCTGTTCAGAGGATATAATTTGACCTCTAATTTTACCTTACTTAATGATGAATTTAATAATCTAAGATCATACTTTACTAATAATAGTTTTCCTGTTCAATATGTAGACAAACTAATTAGATCCTTCTTAAATAATGTTTATAGCCCTCAACTTCCATGTATTACAGTGCCGAAGGATATAAAATATTTCTTGGTACCTGAAATGGGTCCTTTGAATAAGGAATTTAAGCTTAAATTTACAAAATTGTTAAGGAAATTTTTTTATCATACTGATTTCCGCATCATATTTATTAATAAAACGTCTTTAGGTAGCTTTTTCTCAGCGAAGGATCGAACCCCTGACTCGTTGCGTAGCGGTGTTGTATATTTATTTACCTGCCCCAGGTGTCTCCTTGGGAATTACATCGGCAGCACTGTTCGCTCTCTCAGGGCTAGATTTTATTCGCATATGGGAATAAGTGGCCGAACAGGTAAAATTTTAAAAACTAAGGAAGCCTCGAGTATTCGTGAACACAGCATTAAATGCAAAATTGATGTCACTTTAGACAATTTTAAAATTCTTGGTTGTAATACTTGTCCCAACTCACTAAGAATTTTAGAATCCCTTTTCATTAAAGCATTGTCCCCTAGTCTGAATGTTGACTCATCGCCGTCCCTCTCAATTGCTATGATCCCTCCTCCTTCCCCAATTCCTTATAATCCCTCCTTCCCCAATCTCCCTCGCCATCTCCCCGTCTCCTCTGCTCAAATTAGTCAGCCTCGGATACTGCTGTGTAAGGTAGATAGCTCCATTGTTCCAGTGTACTATTGTAATTTTTCCAGTGTATTAATTTCACATTTACTACATGTATTTAAAAATAACTTCTTAATTTTATATGTAAATCTGTATAACTTAGAATTTAACCCTCTTTTCTCAGTCTTTTAAAATTTGTCTTTACGAATAGGTTATAGAAATTTCTGTTTTGTTTTTCATTCAATATTGATTTTAATTTCACATTGTTATTAAACAGCCTGAAGATGAGCGTATTGCTCGAAACGTTGCGCAATAAAGAAGACTTTTCATGGCATTTACATTTCTCCTTGTCATTGGATTTCTACTAAATATTAAATTGAAGCTCTGTAGAAGCAACCCGCATGATTATATATATATATATATATATATACACTAAATTTTGTGAAATATGTCTCTACGAAATGGGTTCATTGTTTTTTGAAATGGTTTGCGTTTATCTAGTTATTAAAGGTAAACCTAAAATTGCAGCTACTGTTATATTTGTATCTTTGCCCACAAGATGATTTCCGAAAGGCAGTGCAAGTGTGTTTCCGTAAAGCGTAAGGTATGTTTTTTTTGCTTCCAGAGCTAAATTTTGTAGGTATTGTAGTTTGCAATCTGTTTCGTCGGTGTACTGCAGTCCTTGTGTAATTATATTTAGTGAACTTAGATGGTCCCGTTGTTCGGTTGTGTAGGATGTTGGTCATTATCAGGACTGGTTTATTAGTTTCCGGTCTGTTATTTCGGGAGGAGGTTGCGCTTGAGTAATATTTATTGTATATAGATCAATGTGGCTTCTGGTGGTGGTTAGCGTCGTTGACTAAGAATTCATCGGGACCCGGTGACTGCAGGCGGTGTGTAGCAAAACTTAGCTGTTCATCCATTCACACACAAATTGGTTGGTAGACAAATGGGTAGCCTAGTAAAGACGCTGGACTACTGAGGGGGCGTGGTTCGGATTCCACGTTGAACTGTAGGTATAAGGAGTGAAAAGCTTTACCTTGGTGAGAATGGAAAATTCGGGCTGAAGCAAACCAAAGGTTACCAAAGGATATATTCTGTATGTATGTCGATGGTGACAAACTTGAGCAGCAAAACCACTGTTTTGCAGAAGATTGAACAAATTGTAATGTAGTGGACTTTTACGAATGATTCAAACCTAATTGCTACGATGCAAAAAAACAGAGTCCAATTTTAAATCGGTGGAAAAAAAACTAATTCCGGGTGGGTGGTTATAGGCGCCAGTCCCAAAGGTCTCCTCAACCGGTCCCCGCGGCGAGGCCACCTATGGAGAATTCACCTATGTGTCGCGAATTCGGCTCTCGAACGAGGCAAGCGATATTCGACACATGATAGAAGAAATCATTGGTGAACACGTATAGTGATAGTTAATAAACTAAACAAGAAATCTCCGTATTATAACTTAAAGTAATAATTAAAGGTGTAAATGCGCATTTCAACCCGTGTAATATGAGTCAATGGCCTGACGGTATTATTGTTAAGGAGTTTATTCACTTTTCCAGGAGATTTGATGAGGAAAAATAATAATAATAGGCGCCCTAACGGTAATGCCTGAAAGTTGTACTGTGTATAATAATAATAATCTTGCTAATAATACATTTTCTATCGGTGATGGCGGATAACTTGTTGAAAATAGTCTCATATAATGTAAGGTCAGTGAGGAATTCAACTGTAGATGTTCATAAAATCTGCGACAGTGCGATTTGATACTCCTGCAGGAGCATTGGCTACCTAAGCAAGAGCTAAAATTCCTCTCTACCATTCATGATGACTTTATGTACCATGCGTCATCAGCAGTAGACTTGTCAGAAGAAGGATCTTTTCCGTTTGACTGCCGCCATTGAAACATAATTAAACTTTTTGTATTTTAACTGAAATGTCTTGATACAAAATAAGTTACTTTATAAAAAAAGCGCTTCTTAATTTCCCCTTCAAATTTTGTTTCTTATAAACAATTTTAATTACTTTCAAGATCCATGCTTAATTTTTAAGTTTCAATCGTATACTCAGAAAAACAAGGGGATCACCTGAAGATCAGGGCCTCCAGCCTTCTTTAGTTAGCTTTATAAGGCTAACTAACAAAAATATCACGACAACCTAACCAATCGTCAAGGTCGTACAGTTGACCTAACGATTGGTTAGGTTAGGTCGTGATATTTTCGTTAGTTAGCCTTATACGGCTAAGTAAAGAAGGCTGGGGGCACTCACCTCTTATGTTTCAGTGGCGGCAGTCAAACGGAAAAGATCCCAGATGAATTAATGTACGGTAGGCCTTTTGGTGGTGTTGCTTTCTTCTGAAGGAAAAATTTGTCAAACATATAAGATTTTTAACAAGCGATAACGTAAGGTTGTTAGGCATTGAATTACTGTACAAGTGAACAATGATTGCATATTAATTGTAAACTGCTATTTACCATACAACAACGGCAGTAATCTAGATGAATACATTGATTTGCTGTACAAAATTAAGTCATTATCAGATAACCCCAAATATTCTCACTGTATAATAATGGGGGACTTTAACGCACATGTGAACTCGGAATTCTTTGGAGAATTAGGTAACATGTGCGAGTCGGCCAATTTAAGTATAAGTGATGTAGATGTATTAGGGGTAGCCAGTGGTAATTTTACATACGTTAGCGATATGAGTGGTACCACCAGGTGGATTGATCATTGTCTCACTAGTAATAATCTAAAGGATCGAATTGTTAGAGTTCATATTTTGCATAATTTCCTTCTTTCTGATCATAGACCATTAGAAATATTAATTAACGTCACCAATTTATGCGCAACACAACTTATCAAGAACTCAAAAGGTAAGAATAATCGCGTCGATTGGTCCAATGTTAATATGCAGCAGAGAATAGAATACAAAGACAGAACATGTCACCTCTTTAATAATTTAGAAATTTTGCACCTTGGCTGTAATAATCCTTGCTCAAATGATTCTCACTGTAAACTCAGATAGGTATTATAGTAAGATAATATCCCTGTTAAGAGAAGCAGGAAGCCCCTTGATTAAATCTTACAACTATCATACTAAGGTTATTCCTGGATGGAATGATATTATTGCACCCCTGAAGAGGGAATCGAAAGACGCCTATGATTTGTGGTGTTTTCATGGTAGACCCAGATTAGGACCAGTATACATAAATATGTGTAGAAGTCGGGGTCAGTATAAGGCGGCCATACGGCGATGTAAACAGGAAGAAGAGTCTATTCGAGCATCAAAAGCCTGTGAAGCTCGCATAAATAACGATAATAACAAATTTTGGAAATTTGTTAAGACTCAAACGGGTGTCAAAAATGTCCTCCCTCCGACAATCGATGGGGTGTCGGGGGAGGATGAAATTGCAAAGCTGTGGAAAAACCACTACTCTAACATTCTTAATAGTGTGAGTAGGGATAATCTTAAGATAAATTGCATCGAAACGATTGTGGGAGGGACAAGGGAAAATATTTTGATATCATTTTCTGAAGTAAAGAGGTTAATTAAAGAGTTAAAGACTGGTTCTGCGTCAGGGGTAGATGACTTATCGAATGAGCACTTAAAATATGCAAATGACGTAGTATGTCTGCATATATCATTGCTCCTATCAGCCATGCTTGTTCATAGCTATATCCCTGCAGAGTTCATGAGGGTATATATCTTGCCCCTGGTCAAAATTAAGTACAGAGACATTCTGTCCAGCAATAATTACAGTCCTATTGCTGTCGCTTCCTGCTTCTCGGAACTACTAGAAAAACTCTTATTACTCCGATTAAATGATTTCCTATGGACATCTAATCAGTTTGGCTTTAAAAGGTCCCACTCAACTGACCTGTGTATCTATGTACTTAAAGAAACAATATCTAAATACATTGACAGTAATTCAACCATTTATAGCTGTTTGCTTGATATAAGTAAGGCATATGATAGAGTGAACCACAATATTTTATTTGCAAAACTAGAAGACAGGAACGTTTCCATGTACATATTAAATTTATTGAAATTTTGGTATTCCCACCAATCTTTCACTGTTAGGTGGGGCAATGTACTATCCGAGTGTTTTGGCTCCTCTTGCGGGGTGAGACAAGGCTCCTTGCTCTCCCCTATGCTGTTTAATGTGTATATTGACGGATTAATTGCTTCACTTAATGAGGCAGCAGTAGGATGTTGTATAGATAACACAAGGATAAATAACTTAGTTTATGCCGATGATATGGTGTTAATAAGTCCCTCTGTTAAAGGTCTGGATCGGCTACTAAATGTCTGCGAAGTGTATTCGCAGAAACATGATATTCTTTTTAATGTTACAAAAACTAAGGTTATGCAGTTTCATCCTAAAAGCTGTAATCAGCCAGCTGATATAAGGTTTAAAATGAATGGTGAAGTAATTGAGGAAGTACAAGAGTTTAAGTATTTGGGTCAAACTATTACCAGCTCCTTGAGTGATGACTCGGATATAAGAAAACAATCTCGAAGCCTGTGTGCTAAAACGAATATGACCATACGGAACTTTCGTTTCTGTACAAGTGAAGCTAAAGACACACTCTTTCGTACTTTCTGCAGTAATATATACGGTCAGCAACTCTGGGTGAATTATAAAAAAGGTTCTGGCAGAACCCTAAATTTGCTGTACAACAGGTATTTTAGACTCTTACATAAATTACCCCCGAGATGCTCAGCTTCGCAAATGTTTGCTACCCGCAATGTCCCGAGCTTCCCGCAGGTAACAAGACGTGCTCAACACAATCTAATGCAAAGAATTAAAAAATCAACCAACCCGATCATCCAAGCTATCCATGAGTCCTGCCATTTATCCTCTAAGCTATGGACTTCTTGGTACGAAAACGTCTGTCTGTAGCTCCACTAACTTCGACAGTGCAGTATTATTTCTAATCAATTGTATATATTTCTATCCTTAGTGTATGAACTGTCATTATATTAATAATATTTGTCATATGGAGTATAGTCTGCCAATAAACCTTTTCATTTTCATATTTGTGTAGTAAGGGCGAACGCCCGCAAAAATGAACCCTCCCTGCGCGCGCGCGCGCGCAAACAATATAAGGAGAGATCAAGGTCTAAGGCCATGATCCCGTTTTCATTACCTTTTTAAAAATTTTGAAGGTTGTTAGTGTGTAAAATGTATATGTATTGTGAAGAATAGAGGGAAGTGATTTTGAGAGCATGCTGATCTATTCGTATGGTAGACGAGACAAAGGTCGGATAGAGAGGACAGTAACAGGAGAAACGAGAGTTCCAGCACTCCCTGCCGAATGTCCATCCCAGGAGTACTTCCATGGTCGGTTGGTTTCTACAATCTTCTGTTCTAAAAGGATATATATATATATATATATATATATATATATATATATATATATATATATATATATATATATATATGAAAATTATTTCACGAAAGTAACACGTGAAAAATATTTATGATGAATAAAACCACGAAGGAAAGGAAACACAAAAAGGTGCTCAAGCGCTTTCGTCTAATGACATCCTCAGGAACACTGAAGTACATAAAAGGTTACGGCCTATATATAGGTTACAGAAAGAAAAAAAAAATAATAAATAACATACATACACACAAACATATATATATGTCCCGTAGTGTAAACCCGTACGGTACAAACGAGTTCGTCTCCGACGAATTGCGTTCTAACGTTGAACCCAAAATTCCTTCGTTCTGACATCATAGAGTGTGCATTCTTTCATGCGCGGAGTAACCCCATGTAATCCGCAGAACCCCATGTAATCCGCGGTAACCCCATGTAATCCCAGTAATCCCAACCTAAATTATTAGATGCGAGGTGCATATGAAAATATGCACATCGCATGAATTCTTCGATCCCTCCGCGTCTCCATTATGGTCATCATCACGCGATGCAAGGCAAGCGTCTATAAACACATCAGTCTTTTAGTTTTTTTATTCTTAAATTTTCCTAAAAACTTGACCTATTCCAATAGATAAAGCATAATTGTGTCAACCTATAGACCACCTGACTTCCCCTAACTCAACCTACTCGCATACCAAATTTCAGCTGTCTCTAACCTCTATTTCTCTTTTCCGAAAAAATCACGCAAATTGATTATCTCGAACATGAGATTCATTTGCGCGCTATAACTTCCTTCCAAATCGTTTCCCTTTTGTACGGGTTCGACCCTCTTTTCATGCCGCCCTTCTGGCGCCTCTGGATCCTACAGTTATGCTTTATTATCAAAAGAAAACTGTAAACTCCGCGAAACCTATTTCGATCATGATTGGTTCGCCCCCGGAACTCTCCCGAAGTACAATCTCCCAATCGAAGCTGTCAACTAAAGTCGCCTCCGCCTAAATTCGAATATCGAAAACTATTATAGGCGCTTGCTGTTAGACTCCGCCCGTAAGAGGGTGACCTTAGTTTACCTCGTCTCCGCCTACCCCGAGGTTATAAAAACCCCGAGAGCGTCGGTAACGAGGTTCTTTGCTTTCTGACCATCTTCATACCACGCAAACTCTGTGATTTAATTCTGTAATTATTCGTGCAGTGGCACTGCCCCTCCGGATCAAATTAGCTTCCATTTGATAATGGAACTTAACTTCAAATATATATAAATTGTACATTGTGCTTTAGTTAACTTGTTCCCGATTCATCTGTGTATTAAGTCTCACCTTAAGAGCTATATATATAATCTTCATTTTTTACGTAACTAAAGTTAATTTAATTTAATTTAATTTCATTTCATTTCATTTAATTTAATTTAATTTTTTCTATCAAAAGAATTCTGTACCCAAAGTGAATTAATAAAAAGACTGTTAAATTGAGTTAGTCGTTTCCATTCACCGCATAAACTCGATACAACCCCCGTACGGAAGCCCTCGAAGGTAATCTTCCGAAACTTTACAACCAATTGAGGTAAGAGTGGTCAGTGATATCCACACACATTTTTTTGACAAGGCGCGAGCGCCGAGTGCATCCACTGGTGTCGACGTGAGACGCGACCCCTCCAAGGAGTTTTTCTTGGGAGTTCGCGTAACCCGAGAGTGACGTTGTCTATCATCCTTCGGATACAATTCCGACTCCAACCAAGGGGACCGCCCCCGGAATTCATAGTCCATCGTCGTCTTCTACAATCGAGCGGCCCATAAAGGGACATAAGGCTCGACACATATATATATATATATATATATATATATATTATAATATATAATAATACATACATACATATATATATATATATATATATATGCAATAAACGGAGAAGTAAAAATAAAACTTAAAAATTAAAAATTAGAGGATTAACAAAGAGGCAAACAGATTTGTAAGGAAAAATATCGATTTTTAGCACAAGATCAAATGAATTATAAAAATACAAATTTATACTGGAAATCTGCCCGGGTTTTAACACTTTGCCTTTTAGAGTCAAGTTTCGATATATATAAAAATAAAATGAAGATTAAAAGTTAATAAAGTAGCGTACAAGTTTACCAAAGATTTAGCGTCCTACCCTTTTTATCTAAATTTGTTTTGAAGGAATTCAAAACAACAGGATCGAGTTGAAAAAGACCTTTGCTTATGTTGAAGTTATTTGAAAGTTGGATAATGGCAGACTCAAGAATATTTCTATTGACAATGTTGCTAGAATGAAATAAAACTGAAGCATTATTCCAATCAATACAGTGGGATAACTCTGACAAATGGACAAAAAGAGCACTGGACAACTGTCCTGTTCTAACGGAATATTGATGCTGTTTTATACGTGTGTGCAAATCCTTTCCCGTCTGACATATGTAAAAGGAATCACATTGTTTACACCCAATTTTATAGATAATGCCTGAATTATTGGTAGGGCTATTTTTTACTATGATATTTTTCACAATATTGCTAATGTACTTAAACTTTTGGATATTAATGTAGTATTTTCATATAACAATATTGTGAAAAATATCATAGTAAAAAATAGCCCTACCAATAATTCAGGCATTATCTATAAAATTGGGTGTAAACAATGTGATTCCTTTTACATAGGTCAGACGGGAAAGGATTTGCACACACGTATAAAACAGCATCAATATTCCGTTAGAACAGGACAGTTGTCCAGTGCTCTTTTTGTCCATTTGTCAGGATTATCCCACTGTATTGATTGGAATAATGCTTCAGTTTTATTTCATTCTTGCAACATTGTCAATAGAAATATTCTTGAGTCTGCCATTATCCAACTTTCAAATAACTTCAACAAAAGCAAAGGTCTTTTTCAACTCGATCCTGTTGTTTTGAATTCCTTCAAAACAAATTTAGATAAAAAGGGTAGGACGCTAAATCTTTGGTAAACTTGTACGCTACTTTATTAACTTTTAATCTTCATTTTATTTTTATATATATCGAAACTTGACTCTAAAAGGCAAAGTGTTAAAACCCGGGCAGATTTCCAGTATAAATTTGTATTTTTATAATTCATTTGATCTTGTGCTAAAAATCGATATTTTTCCTTACAAATCTGTTTGCCTCTTTGTTAATCCTCTAATTTTTAATTTTTAAGTTTTATTTTTACTTCTCCGTTTATTGCATATATATATATATATATATATATATATATATATTATATATATAATTATATATATATGTATGTGTGTAGATATATATATATATATATATATATATATGTTTGTGTGTATGTATGTTATTTTTTCTTTTTTTCTTTCTGTAACCTATATATAGGCCGTAACCTTTTATGTACTTCAGTGTTCCTGAGGATGTCATTAGAAAAAGCGCTTGAGCACCTTTTTGTGTTTCCTTTCCTTCGTGGTTTTATTCATTATATATATATATATATATATATATATATATGAATTACAAGGGCAAGAGGAAGCCTTGAAGACCTTCCGGTCCACTTTGGGAGGTTCCTGTTATTAAACAAGTTCATTTTTCTTTCAACTGTTCTAGCAGTGGTAGAAAACTCTATAAAAAAGTATAAGGCTTTCTGCCCACCCTCCTCCTCTCACATCCCTGCCAGAGGCAGGTACGGGAAAAGGTTGAAGAAAACACGTCGACCCTGGAAAAGTAGACAAGGAATTTTTACACGAAGGTGAAGAATATACAAGATAGCTCTATAATTACGCATGCACACAGAAAACGCGCAGACGGACTCCTGCAGAATTACGTTATGTTTTAGCCTTAAACCATGAGTGTTCAGTACTTTGTGCAGCCTATTTTTAAACATATTTACACTTGGCTGGAAACAACTTATGAGGGAAGTTGGTTCCAGATATTAACTATTTCATAGGAGAAGAAATTGCCGCAGATAGAGGTACTAAATGTTTTTAGTTACAGTTTAAACCCATTATTTCTTGTTGGATTGGTATTAAATGAGAATAAGTTCCTGTAGTCTATCCTCTATTCCACTGAGCATCTTGAAAACTTGAATAAGCTGACCGCGCAACTTCTTCGTCTCTAAGGTAAACAGATTTAGTCGCTCCAATCTCCGTTGGTAGTTTTGCATTCTCATTGAAGGGATCAATTTTGTAGCCCTTGTTTCTACCCTTTCCAACCATTCTATATCCTTCCTAAAGGACGAAGACCAAATCTGCGCACAATATTCGAGTTGAGGTCTCACTAATGAATTATAAAGAGACATTACAGTCTCCTTGTTCCGAAACTGGAACTGTCTTTTAATATAACTTAATATTTTTAAGGCCCTCTTTTCGACTTTTGCACAGTGTTTTGACAATTTGAGATCATTACTGATATAGACTCCTAAGTCTTTCTCTAGATCGGTCTCAGTCAAGTTCCTTCCCAAGAGAGAGTAATCGAACTTCAGGTTTTTGTAGCCTATGTGCATTACCTTACATTTGTCCAAGTTGAATGGCGTCTGTCAAATAGCAGACCATTCGCCCAACCTGTCAAGATCATTTTGAAGCTTTCTTACATCCTCCTCATTACCTATACTTCTTCCTAATTTCGTATCGTCTGCAAATTTGTAAATTGTACTTAGGAGCCCGACGTCTATATCGTTAATATACTGTAGATAATAAAAAGTAAAGGACCCAGAACGAAGCCCTGTGGAACACCACTGGTGACGGGCGCCCACTCCGAAGCCACTCCATTTATTACCACTCCCTGCTTTCTATCTTTTAACCAATCTTTAATCCAGCTGGAAAGGAGCCCGGTGATTCCTAGTCCTCTAACTTTAGCCATCAATCTCGCGTGAGGAACTTTGTCAAAGGCTTTTTGAAAGTCGAGATACATTATATCTATTGCTCTACTTACACCGTATAGAGTATGCACATTATGGAAAAACTCTAACAGGTTTGTCAGACAAGATCTATGTCGCCTAAATTCATGTTGACAATAAAAAATTAGATTGTTAGATTCAAGGTGATACACAATACGTTCTGTAATGATGGATTCCAACAGTTTGCCGACAGTTGATGTTAAACTGATCAGGTGGTAATTATAAGGATTAAATACCCTTTTTAAAGATTGGTGTTACATTTGCTAACTTCAGTCGGTTGGAACCTTCCCTAACTCGATTTATTGTTTGAATATGGTTACTAAGTCGTCAGCAACATTGTAGTTAACCTCTTTTAATACCCTTGGAAGAAATAAGTCGGGATCAGGTGATTTGTATTTATTCATCTTGTCAATTAGTTGATGTACTACATCTCTCGTAAAACTTATGGTCTCTATGGGATGGTCACCGTCATACGTAATCCGAGGATTTGGCATTTCACTTGAGTCTTCCTCCATGAAGACTGTAACGAAGAACTCATTTAACTTATTAGCTATATATTTATCACTGAATTTCAGTCCGCCATTTCTATCTTTTAGGCGACCTACAGAACTTTTAATTGGCTTTCTGCTATTAACATGGGCAAAAATCTTTTTAGGATTAACTTTAAAGAGTGAGCCAACACTAGCTTCTTCATCACGTTAAGCTGATTTAATTAAGGACTTAACCCTCCTACGAGGTTTATATAGTTTTCTGATTAGTCTGGTTGCACACTACCATAATGAAGGAAATATTTCTACCAGACAATATATATATATATATATATATATATATATATATATATATATATATATATATATATATATATATATATGCATTTAACTGCAATGACCACGCAGTATATAAATGAATAGAAACGACATAAGTATTAAGGAACGTTTCTGCACACGCGGAAGAGAAATAACGAATAAATGAAAAATGAGGCGAACCGCCCGGGAATCGAACCCAGGGCCTTCCAATTGCCGGTTGGATGCGCTACCATTACACTACGGACCTCAATCATTGGTTTCTGCCCTATGTAGGAGAATTTCGATTTGTGAATGATTGAGGTCCGTAGTGTAATGTAGCGCATCCAACCGGCAATTGGAAGGCCCTGGGTTCGATTCCCGGGCGGTTCGCCTCATTTTTCATTTATTCGTTATTTCTCTTCCGCGTGTGCAGAAACGTTCCTTAATACTTATGTCGTTTCTATTCATATATATATATATATATATATATATATATATACTAGCTGAGGTACCCGGCGTTGCCCGGGATAAATTTCACATTAGATCCCCAGTTTAAATAAAATAAAGTTTAAGACAAAAGGCTGAATTTGATTAAAATGATTTATCTTAATTCTTCATCCCATAAGAGGTTCCCGTGCCAAATTTGATATCTCTAGGTCAAACGGTTTGAAGTCGTCCTAAAAAATAATTATATGTGAAGCTCAAGATTTTCATGAGTGTGTTCTTTTCCATAGTTTTATTGACCAAATAATCAAAATTTTCACGGCTGCGTTCTTTTCTGGCCGACTCTGTGTTGATATTCTTCATCCCATAAGAGGTTCCCGTGCCAAATTTGGTAGCTCTAGGTCAAACGGTTTGCGCTTGCATAAAGGACAGACAAACAGACAGGCGAAAATATATAATAGAATATATATATATATATATATTTCATGTTATCCATTTTAGAAATTGTTAATTAGTTATTTACTGCTTACGTGACACAGCCTCTCATCCTCATTCAAAATAATCACTATGTACTCCATTTAGAAATAAAATCATCGATAAGCAAACAAACAAACAAACAAAATCCAACCAACCGACCAACTTAATTATCCACTTTGAAGAACATTCGAAACCATATATAATTCATAACTTATAACCGAAATGAAATGCTTTGCTGAGCTAGTTAAGGAAGAGCATTTATATAATAAAGAAGTATTTGTAAAAAATGGTTTGCAATAATGAGATCAGTGTATTTGAGGTAATTTATTTTAAGTTTGATTTGTTTTAATGGGTATGCGATTTGTAATTTTTTTTTTGCTGGTGAAGTTTTTAAGTAGTTATAGATTGTGAATTTTGGTCGGGAGTGTAGTTTGACTTGAGCGATTGTACTGGGTGATCCAGATAAATGGGACCCATAAAAAAAGCCAAATATTCTTAATATTTAATTCCTTTCATAAAAACTATATATCATTCGAAAGAGTAGTTACAAGTTTATTATGAAATTTATTTTTTTAAAATGACTCCTTTCAAATGTGCTCCATTAGTTGCCAAGCATTCCAGTGTTCTCGCATGTAAGTTCTGCATCACTTTTGCAAGTGTGCGGTGGTATGGCCTGTATCTCATTTGTGATGGCGGCCTTCAATTCTTGCAAGGTCGTTGGGTTATTTCTGTAGACCCTACTCTTTAAGTATCCCAGAGATGATAATCTAAAATCTAAGGGAGAAAAATCCGGAGACCTTGCGGGCCATTCAACGTCTCCAAATCTTGATTAACTCGCCTGGAAACGTTTGACGCAAAACTGCCATGCAGTTCCTCGTGGTATGGCAGGTACCTCCGTCTTGTTGGAACCAGTGGCTTTCTAGACAAAGATATCTTAATTTAGGAATAAGGAAATCGGTCAACATTTTTTCGTAGCGATCACCATTTACAGTGACCGTGTTTCCGGTAGAATCCTCGAAAAAGTACGGCCCTGTGATCTGAGATGCAGTAAGACCACACCAAACAGTTACACGCTGACTATGCAACGGGACTTTGGTAATATTCACTGGATTTTCTGTTACCCAGAAACGACAATTTTGTTTGTTTACAGTTCCATTCAAGTGAAAATGGGCTTCGTCTGACATAATCAAAGTTGCTAGAAAATTGGTGGTGTCATTTACCTTCTGTTGGATCCATTGACAGAATTGTCGTCTTCGTGCGAAATCTCCATCGTTTAGTTGTTGCACTGTTTGAATTTTATATGGAAAGAGCATTAAATTTTGCTTGAATATACGGTGTGTTGTTCCATATCCAACTCCTAACAGCTGAGAAGCACGTCTGATGCTTATGTTAGGATTATCCTGTACAATTTCATGAGTTCTGTTAATGATCTCGTCTATCCTTGCTGTGCGCACTCTTCCAGTTGGTTTTCTTTTTCCAATGCTGCCAGTTAGGGAAAAATTTCTGACACACCGACGGATTACTTTCTTAGAAGGTGATTTTGACACCTGAAAATTTGTCTTGAAAGATCTTTGAGCTGAAACTACACTTCTTCCATGCTCATAATATTGCTCAGTTATGAAACGCAGCTGTTCCACAGTCCATGCAGTCATCTTGAAGGGTTAGTTTTAACTAACACTTTTTTGTTTTGTATCTTGTCTTGTATTGTCAAAACCTATACAATCCTGTACAAACTTGTAACTATCCTCTTTCGAATGATGCGTATGATTTTATAAAAGGACTTATACTTTAAGAGTTACAGGGGTTTCTTTTGGGTCCCATTTCTCTGGATCACCCTTTACTTCTATTTGGTGGATGATGCATAATGCTTGATAGATTTAATTTGGTTTATATTTAACGATATGATTTTGTCTTTGTAGTCGAAGGTTTTTAGAAACTTTGTTTTGGAGTGGTAACTTTAAACTAATTTCCTTTTACTTCAAGATGCATGTGTAGTTTTCAATGCATGTTAAGTTCTCTTTGAGTACGTGATAACTTTAGCAGTCTTATGATGACTTCATTAATTTTTTTAATTCGGTACTTGTTTTTTAAATTTTCCTGACCGTTGAGATTTATAGCTTCAGGATTTTTTAATGACTTGGAATTTTTTCTTGGAGATAAAAATAAAAATATTTGGTTCTACCGTGGTATGCGGTCTACCGTTAAGTTTCTACCGTGGTATGCGGTCTACCGTTAAGTTTCTACCGTGGTATGCGGTCTACCGTTAAGTTTCTACCGTGGTATGCGGCGTACCGTTAAGTTTCTACCGTGGTATGCGGCGTACCGTTAAGTTTCTACCGTGGTATGCGTCTACCGTTAAGTTTCTACCGTGGTATGCGGTCTACCGTTAAGTTTCTACCGTGGTATGCGGCGTACCGTTAAGTTTCTACCGTGGTATGCGGCGTACCGTTAAGTTTCTACCGTGGTATGCGGTCTACCGTTAAGTTTCTACCGTGGTATGCGGTCTACCGTTAAGTTTCTACCGTGGTATGCGGTCTACCGTTAAGTTTCTACCGTGGTATGCGGTCTACCGTTAAGTTTCTACCGTGGTATGCGGTCTACCGTTAAGTTTCTACCGTGGTATGCGGTCTACCGTTAAGTTTCTACACCGTGGTATGCGGTCTACCGTTAAGTTTCTACCGTGGTATGCGGTCTACCGTTAAGTTTCTACCGTGGTATGCGGTCTACCGTTAAGTTTCTACCGTGGTATGCGGTCTACCGTTAAGTTTCTACCGTGGTATGCGGTCTACCGTTAAGTTTCTACCGTGGTATGCGGTCTACCGTTAAGTTTCTACCGTGGTATGCGGTCTACCGTTAAGTTTCTACCGTGGTATGCGGTCTACCGTTAAGTTTCTACCGTGGTATGCGGTCTACCGTTAAGTTTCTACCGTGGTATGCGGTCTACCGTTAAGTTTCTACCGTGGTATGCGGTCTACCGTTAAGTTTCTACCCGTGGTATGCGGTCTACCGTTAAGTTTCTACCGTGGTATGCGGTCTACCGTTAAGTTTCTACCGTGGTATGCGGTCTACCGTTCAAAATATTTAAAAGGAATTATAATTTAATTTACACAATTAAGGAATTATTAAAGAAGTTAAACATACTACTACCGCATACTTAACGGTAGACCGCATACTACAGTACGCCCTTGATGATTGGTTAGGTTAAGTCGTGATACTTTCGTTAGTTTTAACGAAAATATCACGACTTAACCTAACCAATCGTCAACGGCGTACAATTAACCTAATAATAAGATAAGAAGCTATAATTAAAAGGTAGACCGCCGAATCGTAGGTAGACCGCATACTACAGTAGCACCAAATATTTTGCGTTGTAATTTCCTTTTAAATTACTGCTGAGCTAGTTACGCGCAATTTTTAAGAACTACTGTGTTCGGCTATATCTTTTAGTGTAGTGATTCTTGAACAATTGGGTTTTAATTTTCAATATCATCTCTACCCCCCCCCCCCCCCCCATTTTTTTTCCAACTTCAAAATTAGTTTAGTAACTTCGTTGAATGTTAAATTAGTTACTCTACTCTACACATTTCTTAATTTATTAACTTGCAGATGGAAGCGTGCGATTCCTTTCTCCATCGAGCAAGTTTAATACCACTGGTAGCCGACACATTATCCTACATAAGCTTGAAGTATAACTATGTAAAGGTAGACCAAATTGAAGTGTAATTTGAAACCACAACTTTATTGGATCACCTGAGGATAAGGGTCCCCGATTTCTTTAACCTTATAAGGCTAACTAACGGAAAATATAACTATCTAACGTGACCAATCGTTAGGTCAACTGTACGCCCTTGACGATTGTTTAGGTTAGGTCGTTATGTTTTCGGTCTTAGCTTTATAAAGCTAACTAAAAAGGACTATCTTAGGTGATTCACTTTTTATTTAAAGTACTTTCATTTTTAAGATTTTTATACTTGCAGGGTATAAACAAAAATGTTGGATCACTTCTTAATGGAACTGAAAGAGGCTTAAAAAGAATAACGGGAACTGCATTTAATTTTTCTAAGAAAGTTGTACCTTATGAATACTTGGACAAATTGGCTTGTGGAAGTTTGGACAAAATTGAAGCTGCTTTGCCGATTATTAAAAATGCCACACAGGTAGAAATGAATTTACTTATTTCAGTGACTTTCACAACTAAATTTAAAATTCGAAGTTTATTTAATAACGAAGTGATCAATGGAAAATTAAGCGTTATGGTTTTTAGACTTGGTTCTTTGAAACCAATGATTTCTTGCTCTGTTTGTATCCAGCATGATGTTAAGTCGGTGGAAGATCTCTTGTTTCATGCGAAGATCTAGATAAACCTTGATTTTTAATTTATTTCAGAAATCTTCCCTTTAAATCGTATCAAACTAAGTGTACTGAAGAGGTCTCTTTAACTAACAGAATGCTGAACAAGTTGGATCATATGATAGATTATGCCCTTCCTGCTGAAGAGTCGGAGTCCTCTGGTAATTCACTATCCTTCTAACTACGTACTCTCTCTGGTCTGTCAGTAATCGAAGTAGACTTCCAAATTTGGAAGATGAAGTTAAACAGCTGCGGGTTTTGGTATTTTCTATAAAAGGAAGCGAGAACCTTAAGCTAGGAAAAATTAGTGTATACGTTAGTGTCTTCCTCGGATTCCCCCTTCCGGATTTCTATATCTAGTATACGGAAAGAAATGAGTTGGAAAAAAAATAAATTTTAATCTCCCTCTTCAGCTGAAAAGGAAATTGTCAAACGAATTGCTTGCATTGCTTCCGAAATAAAAATAAGGATTGTTAAAATTGTCAAACGGGTTGCGCAGCTCAAAGGAGAAATTGTCGTTGATGCACAAAGCTTATCAGCGAAAGATATGGTGAGGCTTGAATAATTATATTATGGGCATTAAGTGTAAGTAATCGTATGATCTTTTAATCTTGGTTAACTTTAAATTTAAAAATTTTCAGGTAAATGTTGTGGAACACTGGTTGTCTAACTTCCATAAAAGACTGCAGATTAAACAAACTGAAGAAGGGATACTAATGAAAACTTTAAGGTTGCCCATTCGGACAGCAGTTGGTGCAACAGAGTGTAATTGAAGGAGCGGAGGCAACATTACCTAAAGTTAAAGAACAAGCCGAAGTGATGGTCATGAAATCTAAAGCAGTTGTATATGCTACTTATAAGCTCGTTCTTCATATAAGCAGCAGTTTTTATGTAAATGCTCGACGAAAAGTAATTTTAGTTGTCGGAATTGTTAAAAAATTTGAGAGATTCTCTTGTACCCTTGCTTCCTTTCAGCTCCATGCTGAGAATCACAGTAAGAAATGCTGAACTTGTCTTAATTTCTAGAGTATTAAACTTGTTTTAAACATTAACAAACTGTAATCTTTGTTTCAGGGCTATCCAACTTTGTCGGACAAAGAACTATGTACAAAACCAAGTGAACTCGAGGAAAGAGTTTTTTCTTGAAAAGATTCCAGAAGAGAATTTGAAGGAAGCGGACACTTCATCTGAAACTGTAACAACATAATTGGTGCTACGATTGAACATTGAAAAACGGTTATGCATTACTCTTACTTTTGAAGTAAACTATTGTACTTACAAGGATTTTCTCGACCAGAGGATTCTTGTTAAATGTATTTTCATAAACTTTGTAGCGTATGTTTGAAAGTTATTCAATGTTTCCTAGTCGTTTGTTAAATACTAATATAATATTCAGAGTATTCCTAACCCAAGTGTCTATGAAACTGATAAATATCGTTGCCTCGGTCGAAAAGGAATAACTAATTGAACTCCACTCGGGTACTCTCTAATTACAATGCTCCGCAATTGGTTTGAGGCAGTAATGCAAGTGTTGTGTTCTTATATACACCTTAAGTTTTGTAAAATACACCTCTATCAAATGGGTTCGTTTTTTTTTTTTTTTTTTTTTTTTAAATGGTTTCCATTCATTTAGTTATTAAGGTAAACCTAAAATTGCAGCTAATGTTATTAAGGTACTTGTATCTTTCCGTCAATATTGTTTCCGAAAAGCAAAGCAAGTGTATTTGCGTTAAGCGTAAAGTACGTATTTTTGTCAGTTTCCAGAGCTGAATTTTGTAGGTATTGTAGTTTGCAATACGTTTAGTTAGCGTACTACAGTCATTGTGTATAGTAAACTTAGAAGGTCTCGTTGTTCGGTTGTGTAGGATGTTGGTCGTTATCAGGACTAGTTTATTAGTCTTGTTTTATTTGGGGAGGAGGTCGTTGCGCTTGTGGTGGTGGTTAGCGTCGCTGACTAAGAATCCATAGGCCACAGGATCGAGACGCGGTGACGGCAGGCGGCATGTAGCAAAACTCTGATGTTCATCCTTTCACACAAGAAGTGATTGGTAGATAAATGGGTGCTCTGGGCAGCCTAGTGGTTAAGACTCTGGCTACTGGTGGGGCGTGGTTCGGATTCCACTTTAAACTCTATGTATAAGGTGTAAATGAAAGCCTTATTTTCGTCAATGAAAAATTCGGGCAGAAGTAAACCAAAGGTTATCAAAAGATATATTCTGTATATCATTATATGCAGAGATGGGCACGATCTTGATCTTCAAGATCAGATCGTGATCTTGAAGATCAAGATCGTGATTTGATCTTGAAGATCACTTTCATTATGGTGATCTTGATCTAAGATCACTTTATTTCTTGTGATCTTGATCTTGAAGATCACTTTAGACTTCAAGATCACTTTTAATTTCAGATTCTTAAATATGCCGCTATGCGAATGTCATTTGTTTTTTGTCCAAGCGACATCTGGTGGCAACTTTGTTCAACACCGACTGTTTGTTTTCTGTTAGTTGGGTGACTTGCGTCATGCGTGGGCTCATGGAAGGTGTAGTTGCTGTGGAATTTAGGCTCGTAAAAAGTGTAATTTACTGTGCAATTATGTTAAAAGTGTTCTATTAATATATTATTATATATAGGCATAAAATATAGCCTATAGGTCCGTATTCATAATAAATTAATTCTAAACATATTTTATTTACAGATTGAATTTTTTAATAATGAGTGCAATTTTACAACTTCAACAGGCTCCAAGGGAACCAAATATTCTAGGTTGTCACCAGAACAGTATTCAATATATTTAGATAACAATGTTGGTAATAAGGATCAATCTGTGCTATTGAACGGAAAATATTTTCAAATTGTCGAAAAAACTGGAAACAGTATCAAATTTATTTGTAGGCAGTGTGCAAAGAAAAGTACAATTCTGTCTGCTGGCCTCGACTCAACAAGCAATCTTCTGAGGCACCTCAGGGTTAGTACTACTTAGCAGAGCTGGGCATTTGCGGCATATTTTGCGGTACTGCGGTACCACCGCACTACACACCCCGGGCCCCCATAACGCAGTACCGCAAAGGATCGCTGAAAGTACCGCAGTACCGCTACCGCATTCAAATTTCCGCGTACCGGTTTGGTAGTGCAGCAGTACCGCAGTACCGCAATATGCCGCAAGTGCCCAGCTCTGCTACTTAGTAACTAAGTAGTAAGTAGCAACATTAACATAATGGTTCAAGTCATATTTTAAGTGACTGGTGCCATACAAGACTAATGCTACATTTACATAGACGTCCATTTGAATATATTGTGCACTTCAGATATTAATAGATTATGACTAGTAACTACATTAAAAACTGCCGATATCCCTATAATAAAACGCCAGGTGTATCTGTCTTTCTCTCTGTCTGATCCATGTCTGTAATTTCTCCTATTTAGTTACTGAAGGACGAAATTCGGCTTTCAATTTAACATAGGATAAAAATGCACTGATCATGGTGAAAATAATTTTAGTTAAAGATAACAAAATTTTAGAATCTTGTTAAGTAATTTCAACTAGAAGTTTGATACTCTGATAAATATTATACAGGGTGTTCAAGAAGTCTCTCCGCATGATAATAATTTATTTTCTTGTGCAGAAACTACATTCGGATCTTTTGGGTGAATATGAATCGGAGAAGAAATCTCGCAAGCGTCCAGCTAAAGAAGAAGATGCCAGCGGCAGCAATGCTGGCCCTGCCAAAATTGCCAAGCAGTCAACACTAAGCATGTTCCACATTTCCAAGCAAAAACCAGGACCACCAATATGCAAGGATATCCTTGAAAAGAAGATTCTCTCGCTTGTGGCTAATGGGCTCCTACCATTGAGCCTAGTTGAACTACATGAATTTAAGGATCTTCTTTCATGTTAGTATAACTCAAATATTTTGCTATTTTTTCCATAGCTAATATCTGATTAAAATAATTAATCATATTATTTGTATGAACATTAGACTATCGCTAGCCTAGCTAAATATTTTGATATTTTTTCCATAGCTAATCTATTGTATTTGTTTTAATTTTTAAATATTTTTTTCAGACGTCAACCCGGCTGTTCAGGTGCCATCTAGACGCACCCTGGCTAGATCTCTTGCAACAACAACCAGTACAATGAAGGAAGACACAAGCAAAACTGGCAGCAGTTGACCATGTGTGTGTTACATGCGACATATGGTCAACTAATCACCGCAGTTTCATGGGAGTCACTGCGCATTGGGTATGCTATTGATTTAGTGTATTATTTTTATATAATTGATAAATTGACCATTGGTGATAGACTGATAGTCTGATAGACTTATAGTATAATCTTTTCAATTATTCGACATGTGTTCCTCATTCATTAATTTGGTGAGTCTTCATTTTGCTGTGATTCACAGTAATTTCACACTAATTCACTGATTCTGTCATCTGTCATTGTGTCTGATTCACAGCAAAATGTGGAAGAGTCCATATTCACAGGCTGTGAATATGGACTCTTCCACATTTTGCTCTTATGGGATGGGTCACTGATGTGGTGGTATGGTAGGCGACTCATCGCTGAATTGCCTCCTTTATATCACATAGTTCTTCTCTTCAATGTTTGGTGGCGCAGTTTAGCTGGTGCGTGTCTAACCAATATTATTAAATTAAGCTTAAAAAAATGTTCATACAAACATTGATTTTATATTCTTACATTACAGATCAATGATGACTTGTCGCGAGGATCAGCTGCACTGGCATGCCGAAGATTTCGTGGAACACATAGCTTTGATAAAATTGCTGGAATATTGGACAGGATCAACTCGGAGCATGGTTTATCTTATAGAAAAGTTGTATCTACAGTCACCGACAATGCATCGAACATGGTGAAATGCTTTAAAGAGTTCGGTGTTCGTGTTCAGAATCGTACTGACGACATTGATGAAGATGATGCAGATGATGATGATGAAAAAGATTCAGATGAAGAGGTTATCATCAGCAACTTTCCTGAACATTCAGGAGAGCATGGAGAGGAGTCAGTGAAACTATCATCCCATATTCGATGTGCCTCCCACACATTGAACTTGGTAGCAACAACTGATGCAGATAAAGGACTGAATTCACCTGGACTAAAGAAGATAAAGCATTCTGCAATGGGAAAATGTTCGGCGCTGTGGAATGCTGCTGGTAAACCCAAGTCAGCAGAAAAAATACAGGAAATAACTGGCGTCCAATTTAGGTACCCATGCGTCACCCGATGGAACTCAATGTACGACTCATTAAGCCAAATATATAAACATAAGAACGACGTGAATGTAGCTCTTGAAGAACTGAATCTACCCATCCTCAAAGACAATGAATTGGAATTTATTTCAGAATATTTGTCTGTTCTAAAACCAATTGCAGCAGCCCTCAACAAATTACAGGCAGAGAAAGAATGCTACTACGGTTGTCTTCTTCCAACAGTCCTAGTGACTCAAGATGCCCTCGCAAGATTGGAGCCTATCCAACCAAACGACCTGCGCTTGAGACACTGCATGCCATTACTGGCAGCAGTCGTCTCTGGCTTCAATGCCAGATTTGGTCATTTTTTGTCGTTGAGCCCCGAGGTAACTGATGCCGTTTTGGCCTCAGTATCTCATCCGTATTTCAAACTTAGATGGATATCATTGTTGCAAGGGCCTAATTTCGGCGATCATGAAGCAATCAAGTCTCAAGTAAAAGACAAGCTGCAAATGGCTGTAAGAAATTGTAATTCTGACAGCAGTGGTAATAGTTCGGTGAACTCAGACTCATCATCTGAAGACGATTTCTTCAGAACTATGGACGGCTCATTCTCTGCTCCTAACAACAAGGAAGACTTGGAAGTCCTCAATTATTTGCAGGACACCAGTAAGGCACTCGACTCTTTAGATAGGTATCCTGCTATAAAGAAGATCTTCAAGAGGTATAACACCACGCTACCTTCCTCTGCACCAGTGGAACGGTTGTTTTCGTTTGCTGGCATGGTTCATAGCCCCAAACGAAGTCGTCTCTCGGATGGTAACTTTGAACAATTGGTTTTGCTGAAAGCAAATGTTTACAGCGGTTGAACATTAAATTAACACTCTTAACTTGCGGTTTTTACCCTTATATTGTCAGTAATTGCGTACTGCAGTAAAACTGTAAAATTAAATTCTATGTAAAAAATGTTTACTTATATATGCTGACCATTCATTGATATGGGTTATGGACCTGGTGAAATGAGAATTGAGAAAAATAGAACTAAAAACTATATGTAGGTCATTTAATAGTTTTTTCTTTGCTGATAAGTTATGATAATACTAAGTTTTAAGTTTACCACCTGAAAAACTGAAAGGGGAATCGTCAATCCCCGTGGTTTAGATCAGGTGACATGGGTAGGATGCGATGCTTGTATTGCCTCAGCCCTCAGGGGAGTATTAGGAGTGATACTTTTCAGGAGTGATTAACAAAATAATTTGTTTTTGTTTACTCTACAAGAGTACAACTTTTTTCAATTCATATAAAAGTGATCTTAAGAAGTGATCTTGAAAAGTGATCTTCAAGATCACGATCTGGATCTTCAAGATCATATTTTTCTGGTGATCTGATCTTGATCTTCAAGATCACATTTTTCTGGTGATCTGATCTTGATCTTCAAGATCACCAAAGTTGGTGATCTTGCCCATCTCTGATTATATGTCGGTGACAAATTTGAGCAGCAAAACCACTATTTTGCAAAAGTGAACAAATTGTAATGTAATTGACTTTTACAATGCTTCAAACCTAATTGCTACGATGGAAAAAGTGATTTCAAATCTGGAAAACTAATTTCCGGTAGTGCGTTATATTTGTGCAGTAAGGACAAACGCCCACAAAAATGAACCCCCCTACGCTCGTGCGCGCACATCAGTATAAGGAGATCAATGTCTAAGTCCATGATGCCTTTATCATTACTTTTCTAATAAATTTTGAAGATTGTAAAAGTATCGTGAAAAATAGAGGGAGAAGTGATTTTGAGAGCATGATGATCTCATATGGTAGATGAAACACGGAGAAAGATCGGATACAGAGGACTGTGAAAGGAGAAAAGAGTTCCAGCACTCCCCTGCCTAATGTCCTCCCAGGAGTACTTCCATGGTCGGTTGGTTTCTACAATCTGCTTCTCTAAAAGGATATATATATATATATATATATATAATATATATTTAACTGCAAAAAGTATAATTAATGTAAAGAACGACGCTTGTGTAGAAGAGCGTTCTGCACAAGATGAGGAGGGAGAACGGGGTGTAGTGGTTAACATATCCGACCGGCAATTGGATGATCCCGGGTTCGATTCCTGGGAGGTACCTCATTTTTCATTTCTCGTTCTCCCTCCTCATCTTGTGCGGAACGCTCTTCTACACAAGCGTCGTTCTTTACATTAGTTATACTGTGTTTATTGTTTGCAGTTAAAATGTATATATGTTCGGCATGGGAAGGTGCCCCCTCAGGACATTTGGTTCCGCTCGTATGTAGGAGAATTACGAGTACTGACTAATTGGGGTCCTTGGTGTAGTGGTTAACATATCCGACGTCAATTGGGTAGTCCCGGGTTCGATTCCTGGGAGGTATCTCATTTTTTATTTGCTTCTCCCTCTTCATCTTGTGCGGAACGCTCTTCTACATAAGCGTCGTTCTTTACATTATATATATATATATATATATATTATGTGTGTGTGTGTGAGAGAGAGAGATAATAGAGAGAGAGAGAGAGACACACACACAGAAGTTACAAGGGCAAAAGGAAGCCTCGAAGAACTTCCTGTCCTCTTTGGGAGGTTCCTGTTATTAAACAAATTCATTTTTCTTTCAACTATTCTACCAGTGGTAGAAAACTCTATAGAAAAGTATAAGGCTTTCTCCCCACCCTCCTCCTCTCCTTCCCTGGCAGAGACAGGTACGAGAAAAGGTTGAAGAAAACACCTTGACCCTGGAAAAGTAGACAAGGAATTTTTACACGAAAGTGAAGAATATACAAAATAGCTCTATAATTACGCAGGCACACAGAAACCGCGCAAACGGACTCCTGCAGAATTACGTTATGTTTTAGTCTTAAACCATGTGTTCAATACTTTGTCCAGCCTGTTTTTAAACATATTTACACTTGGCTGGAAACAACTTCTGAGGGAAGTTGGTTCCAGATATTAACTATTTTATAGGAGAAAAAATGCCCGCTGATAGAGAGTAGTAAATGTTTTTAGTTTCAGTTTAAACCCATTATTTCTTGTTGGATTGGTATTAAATGAGAATAAGTTTCTGTAGTCTACCCTCTATTCCATTGAGCATCTTGAAAACTTGAATAAGCTGACCGCGCAACCTCTTCGTCTCTAAGGTAAACATATTTAGTCGCTCCAATCTCCGTTGGTAGTTTTGCATTCTCATTGAAGGGATCAATTTCGTAGCCCTTGCTTATACCCTTTCCAACCATTCCATATCGTTCCTAAAGGACGAAGACCAAATCTGCGCACAATATTCGAGTTGAGGTCTGACTAATGAATTATAAAGAGACATTACAGTCTCCTTGTTCCGAAACTGGAACTGTCTTTTAATATAACTTAATATTTTTAAGGTCCTTTTCGACTTGTGCACAGTGCTTTGACAATTTGAGATCATTACTGATATAGACTCCTAAGTCTTTCTCTAGATCGGTCTCAGTCAAATTTCTTCCCAAGAGAGAATAATCGAACTTCAGGTTTTTGTAGTCTATGTGCATTACCTTACATTTGTCCAAGTTGAATGGCGTCTGCCAAGTAGCAGACCATTCGCCCAACCTGTCAAAATCATTTTGAAGCTTTCTTACATCCTCCTCATTACCTATACTTCTTCCTAATTTCGTATCGTCTGCAAATTTGTAAATTGTACTTAGGAGCCCGACGTCTATATCGTTAATATACTGTAGATCAGGGATTCCCAAAGTGGTCTGTACAGACCCCCAGGGGTCTGTAGGAAGCTTCCAGGGGGTCTCTAAGCTTTTGGAAAAATAGTAACATTAACTATATTAAAATAAATTTCCATTAATTTTTTTCTTATACCAAAATCTGTCCGCACATTAATAATTGCCATACACCTTTCATCTGGCAACATCTGGCATTTATCATTTGGGAAATTGTAGCAGCTGCGGCTGAGTGAGAGCTTCCGCTCAGTTAGTAGGCTTTTGATATTTGCGTGGGTGTTTGCGTCCATTTAAAAGAGTGATTACACTGCCCAACAAAAAAAAAATTTTTTGCTGCTGATTTAATTCTAAGACCTGTTTCTGGATAATATTGATGTGCTGATTTCAAAATCACCTTAGATTTTGTCCATCACATCAGGTTTTCGTGCAATGCAATATCCCTATTTTGGGTGATCCATGAAGGGCGCTTATCAAATTCCTTTCCAGGTCTTAGTGATGAGAAGCTTAAAGCTGATATATTCGATGGTCCCCAGCTAAGAAAACTGATGAAAGATCCGCAGTTCAGTAACTCAATGACCGAAACGGAGGCAAGAGCTTGGAATGCTTTTGTGGCAGTAGTTAAGAACTTCCTAGGAAACAAAAAGTCTGAAAATTATAAAGATCTTGTAAAGGATTTACTTGTAAACTTTCAGCAGTTGGGTTGCAACATGAGCATTAAAGTTCACTATCTCAACAGTCATCTGGATAAATTTCCAGAAAATCTTGGTGATGTTAGTGAAGAGCAAGGTGAAAGGTTCCACCAAGATATCAAAGTGATGGAAGAACGATACCAAGGAAGATGGGATACTCATATGATGGCTGACTACTGCTGGAGCCTGCAAAGAGATTGTCTTGACATCTCTCATTCTAGGAAGTCCTATAAGAGAAAATTTATCAGCACTGAAAAGTAAGAAAACAGAAAAAGACAATGTTAAGAAAACTGGTCCCGTGCTTGCTTTAATATGGATTTTTTTTGCTTATTTAAACAATTTTAATCACTTTATGTGTCAATATTACCACTGTATATTAAAGTTCACTCCCTGCACAATTGTTTACTTTTCCATGCTGATTCTGAGTATGTAAAAACTTATTTTTTGAAAAGAAAAAAAATTGGGCATAACCCTGCCAAAATGCGATATCTCCAAAATATCCGTATTTGATTGCTCGAAAACCTGACGTGATAGGCAAAAACTAAGGTGATTTTTGAAATCAGCACACCAAAGTTACCTAAAAACAGGTGTTAGAATTAAATCAGCAAAATTGGTGTTGGGCAGTGTTATATAATTAGGCTGAGTAATATGCACAAAAAGTTTTCTTAATTACTTATATTAAATAGTTTTATTATCTTTACAGGATTATATATACACACAAAGAATTAAATTGTTTCATTATATTAACATTCCATAGTCTGTGTTAAGATCTCAAATGAGAAACCCCTGATCATGAGTATACCAAAGAGAAAATGTCGCCAATACTCGGTAGAATATTTAAAATTTGGATTTATAGCTTCTCCCACTAATGAACAAAGACCAATGTGTCTTGTGTGTGAAAAAACATTTTGTAACGATGCCATGAACCCGAAAATGAAAGAACATTTAGAAAAACAACACTCTGATAAAAGAGAAAAGATCTTATATATTTTAAAACAATGAAAGAACGATTTGTAAATCGAGCAACACTGAAACCTTTTATAAAATCATCTACAATGCCATCATCAATTGACGGAGCGGAAGCATCATATAAAATTTCTCTTAATTGCTAAAAAAAGTAAGCCACATACTCTTGGTGAATAATAATTTTACCTTCCATAAAGATAGCAATAGAGACTGTCATGAAAATTGATGGTAATCCAGTTTTAAAGAGTATCCCTCTGAGCAATAATACAGTGCAGCGTCGGATTGCTGAGATGGCGAATGATGTTGAAACTACAGTTAATTCTGAATTACAACAGGCTAAGTTTGCTTTCCAGTTAGATGAGTCAACATTTGGAAGTGAAAATATTCTAATGGCCTATGTAAGATATTACAGTGTGAGTAAAAACTGTATGATCGACGAATTCCTATTCGCCAAATCTTTGAAAACTGACTCCAAAGGTGAATCAATTTTTGCTGTTTGCAGCAATATCTTGAGAAGTATGACATTCCCTTTAATAATATAACTGCAATAGCAACTGATGGGGCTCAAGCTATGGTTGGTAAATATAGAGGATTTTTAGGTTTAGTAAAGAAAATAATTCCAGAAGTTCATACAGTGCATTGTGTCTTACATAGACAACATCTAATAGCAAAAAATGTAACTGGAGAGCTTAATGCTGTTTTGGAAATTTGCATAAAAGTAATTAATAAAATAAAAGCGAATGCACTTAATAGTCGGCTATTCGCATTATTATGCGAAGAAAATGACGAAAAGTTCCGCCAATTACTCCTTCATACAGCGGTAAGATGGTTATCAAAAGGTAACTGTCGCAAAGACTTGTAGATCTTTCAAAGTAGTAGTGGAATTCTTGTCTGAGCGTAATGAATCACTCGCTGATACATTAACGAAATGCAAGAACCACCTCTTTTTATCTTGGGGATATATTTTCAAAATTCAATGAATCACAGAAAAAACTGCAAGGCAAAGACATAACTATCATACAAACTCGTACCATTATTTGGGATTTAAAGAAAAGCTAATGCTGTACAAAAACTTCATTGGCTCGTCGAAATTTTAACTTTTCCCCAAATAGGTCATCTTTAGAGCAGGAAGCTCCAGGAAAACTTTTCAGATGACGATATACGTGTTTATGTCGCTCACCTTGAAGCTTAACAGAGGATTTTAAAAACTCGTTTCAAGGACTCGAAAAATGGTAGTTCCAAAGTGGATCATTTCTCCATTTGATACAAACAGTGAGTTACAGATTGGAGTTTGATCTGCAAGAAGAAATCATCCAAATGAAAGTTGATATTGAAGCTAATCACTTACTGATTACTCAAATGAAAGTCTTAGTGGATTTTGGCGCAATAAAAAAGTTGCAGAAAACTATCCCAAATTGCAAAAAGTGCTGAACCTTTTTTGTTAGCTTTTCCCAGTTCATATATGGTAGAAGCTGGATTTAGTCATGCTACCAGTATCTTAACCAAGCAGAGAAATCGACTTGACCTTGAAAATAATGGCGATTTGAGATTGAAACTCACTAATCGGGAACCGAATATTCCTTCACTTTTAAATGCCCATCAACCTCACCCTTCACACTAGACATTCGGTAAGTGTTTATTAAACTGGTTTAATGAGCGTACAATGTTTAATTTTGCATTAATTTAAAAGCTATCTATGTTATGAATATACTATAGTTTGTAACTGAATTCATAATTTTTTTTGTGGGGGGTCTATGTCCGTACGGAATTAATATTTAGGGTCCTTGGTGGTAAAAGTTTGGGAACCCCTAATGTAGATAATAAAAAGTAAAGGACCCAGAACGAAGCCCTGTGGAACACCACTGGTGACGGGCGCCCACTCCGAAGCCACTCCATTTATTACCGCTCCCTGCTTTCTATCTTTTAACCAATCTTTAATCCAGCTGGAAACGAGCCCGGTGATTCCTATTCCTCTAAGTTTAGCCATCAATCTCGCGTGAGGAACTTTGTCAAAGGCTTTTTGAAAGTCGAGATACATATATCTATTGCTCTACTTCCATAGTACAGAGTATGCACATTATGGAAAACTCTAACAGGTTTGTCAGACAAGATCTATGTCGCCTAAATTCATGTTGACAATAACAAATTAGATTGTTTGATTCAAGGTGATACACAATACGTTCTGTAATGATGGATTCCAACAGTTTGCCGACAGTTGATGTTAAACTGATCAGGTGGTAATTATAAGGATTAAATACCCTTTTTAAAGATTGGTGTTACATTTGCTAACTTCAAGTCGGTTGGAACCTTCCCTAACTCGATTTATTGTTTGAATATGGTTACTAAGTCGTCAGCAACATTGTAGTTAACCTCATTTAATACCCTTGGAAGAAATAAGTCGGGATCGGGTGATTTGCATTTATTCATCTTGTCAATTAGTTGATGTACTTCATCTCCCGTAAAACTTATGGTCTCTATGGGATGGTTACCGTCATACGTAATCCGAGGATTTGGCACTTCACTTGAGTCTTCCTCCGTGAAGACTGTAACGAAGAATTCGTTTAACTATTAGCTATATATTTATCACTGAATTTCAGTCCGCCATTTCTATCTTTTAGGCGACCTACAGAACTTTTAATTGGCCTTCTGCTATTAACATGGGCAAAAAATTTATTTAGGTTAACTTTAAAGAGTGAGCCAACACTAGCTTCTTATCACGTTCAGCTGAATCTATTTAAGGACTTAATCTCTACGTAGGTTTATATAGTTTTCTGAATTAGTTTGGTTGGACACTACCATAATGAAGGAAATATTTCTACTTAGACAAATAATATATATATATATATATATATATTATATATATATATATATATATATATATAGGGTGTCCCATAAGTCCGGCATCATAGGAAAAATAATAAAAAAAGGCAAACAAAAGCTTTTATTTACAGAACGTGCTCAATATGTCCACCATTGTTTTCAATACACAAATTCAGACGTGATACACAGTCAGCAAGCACACGGTGAATGATGTCAGGAGTAATGGTGTTACATGCCCCAATAATGCGCTGCCGCAAATGTTCAACACTCCTAATTTTCTCTGAGTATACCAGCGCTTTCAAGTGGCCCCAGAGATAAAAATCTAGTGGCGTGAGATCCGTGCTTTGAGCTGGCCATTCCATTCCACAGACACTCGACGTCCTATCCAATGACCAGGGAATTGTTGGTACAGATATTCCCTTACTTGGGTGCTGTAATGTGCAGGAGCGCCGTCTTGCTGGAACCATGTTGGGAAATTTCCCTCTTCGTTCAAGACACTGGGAAATGCTTCTTCCTTGATCATACGTAGGTAGGTGCCTCCAGTGACATGTTCATCGAAAAATAGGAGGCCTATGATGCGATCCTTCCAAATGCCACACCATACCATCACCCGAGATGCATCTTGTTCCTTTGAAGAGGTATACCAGTGACGGTTGTTTTGAGACCAGTAGCGGGCGTTCTGTCGATTTACCTCCCATTTCCATAAAAAACGGCCTCGTCACTGAACAGAATGGTGGACGGAAAATTGGCATCCCGAGCATATTGTTCCGTAGCCCATTCACAAAATTCCATCCGCCGGTCGGGATCATCTTCGCTTAATTTCTGTAGGATCTGAAGTTCATATGGATGCCATTTGTGAGCCTGAAGAATGCGATGGATGCCACTTTTCGACACTCCTGTCTCGGCGGACAATCGCCGAAGAGACTTATTGGGACTTCTGTTAAAATGAGCCAGGATAGCAGTCGCTGTATCATCGTCAGTGGACCTCCTTGAAGGTCCACTGCGTGGTTTATCTTCTATGGATCCTGTTTCCTTAAACTTTGCAACAAGTCTGCTAACACAACTCTGTGTTATTGGCTCGCGGTCTGGATACAGTCTGTTAAATTCAACAGCGGCCTCTCTTTGACTCCGATTTCCTATGAGTAGAATTATCTGGATTCGTTCTTCCTTGCTCACAGACATTATGGCTGTAGAATTTCTCCTATGAAGCCGGACTTATGGGACACCCTGTATATAAGCACACCGGACAAAAAATTAGTCACCCCTCTCAGAATGTACCTAATAACGTGTGACGGCGCCTCTGGCCTTGATACCCACACGAATCCGGCGAGTTTAGTATGCGGAGGTACGCCTGCTGGTTCAAATTCATCGTCACTGGAACGAGAGGGCCCATTTCGTGGTACGAAAAACATCCCCAGAACATCACGGAACCACCTCCAGCCTGAACAACACCTTCGACGCATTCAGGATTAAAGGCTTCATTGGACCTGCGATGTACTCGTCGCCTCCCATCATTGGAGAACAAACAAAAACGGGACTCATCGGACCAAATTAGACGTTTCCACTCTGCCGCAGTCCAGTTTTTGTGCCTCTGAGCCCATTTATAACGTGCCAATTTGTGACTTGCTGTTAACTGCGGCCTCTTCCGTGGTACCCTGCTCCAGATGTCCATCGCATGCAGTTCTCGTCGCAATGTCCGTTCGGAAATTGGTCGCTGGAGAACCTCATTGGTTTCTTGGAGCAATTGTTCTCTGGTTTGAAAACGATTTGCAGTTATTAGACGAGAAACATGGCGGCGGTCCCTATTGTCGAGAATTGTTTTCCGGCCACAGTTACGCCGTCGATTTTCAGTTGATTGCGAACTACACCACTCTTTGTAAACTCGCTGGACAGTACGCGTTGACACACCAACAAATTGGGCTACTTCAGACATTTTGTGTCCGTGGGCTCTGCCAAACACGATGGCTCCTTTTTGCCACTGAGTAACGTCTGCCTCACGACCCATTTTGCAGACTATATCCAACACACACTTTGTTCTTCACCACCTCACGAAACAGATCTGATCCTGTGTGCTACGTCACCGCTACTTGTCACTTACCAATGCTACATCAGCGCCCTCTGTGTGACCTTGAACTTCCTACTATCGGTGCTATTAGGGGTGACTAATTTTTTGTCCGGTGTGTATATATATATATATATATATATATATATATATATATATATATATATATATATATATATATATCATGTTATCCATTTTAGAAATTGTTAATTAGTTATTTACTGCTTACGTGACACAGCTCTCATCCTCATTCAAAATAATCACTATGTACTCCATTTAGAAATAAACTCATCGATAAGCAAACAAACAAACAAAAAAAATCCAACCAACCGACCAACTTAATTATCCACTTTGAACAACACTCGAAACCATATATAATTCATAACTTATAACAGAAATGAAATGCTTCATTGAAGTAATTAGAGAAGAGCATTTGTATATTTAAGAAGTATTTATGAAAAATGGTTTGCAACAATAAGACCAGTGTTGTTGAGGTAATTGTGGTTTAAGTTTGATTTGTTTCAATGGGTATGCGTTTTATAATTTGTGGTTTTCGTTGGTGAAGTTTTTAAGTAGTTATAAGTTCTTAATTTTGATTGGGAGTGTAGTTTGATTTGAGCGATTGAATTTTTATTTGGTGTATGATGCATAGCGCTTGATAGTTTTAATTTTTTTTATATTTAACGATATGGTTTTTGTAGTGGAAAGTTTTTAACTTATTTTTGGAGAATTAACTTTAAACTAATTTTCTTTAAGATACATGTGTAGTTATTCTCCAATCATGTTAAGTTCTCTTGAGAACGTGATAATTTTGTAGTCTTATGGTGACCTCACTTTTTAATTCGCTAATTGCTTTTAAATTTTCCTGAAGCTTGAGATTTATAGTTCCTGAATTTTTTAATGACTTGGTATTTTTTCTTAGATTGAAATAAAAATATTTTGCGTAGTAATTTCCTGTAAATTACTACTGAGCTAGTTACCGAACTTTTAACTGTCTTTCGGCTATATCTTTTAGTGTAGTGATTCTTGCAATTAGTTCAGATTTAAATATTTCTACCCCCCTCCCTATCATTTTTAATAACTTCAAAATTGGTTTATTAACTTTGTTAAATTAGTCACACTACTCTGCACATTGCTTAAAATTTATTAACTTGCAGATGGAAGCGTGTGATTCCTTTCTCCATCGAGCAAGTTCAATACCACTGGTAGCCGACACATTATCCTACATAAGCTCGACGTATAACTATGTAAAGGTAGACCAAATTGAAGTGTTGTAATTTGAAACCACAACTTTATTGGATCACTTGAAGATAAGCGTCCCCAGCTTTCTTTAACCTTATAAGGCTACCTAACCTGACCATCATTAAGTCGACTGTACGCCCTTGACGATTGTTTAGGTTAGGTCGTTTATATTTCCGTTGTTAGCTTTATAAAGCTAACTAAAGTAGGCCCTAATCTTTAGGTGATCCAGTTTTTATTTAAAGTAATTTTATTTTTGAGATTTTTATACTTGCAGGGTATAAACAAAAATGTTGGATCATTTCTTAATGGAACTTAAAGAGAGCAACGGGAACTGCATATAACTTTTCTAAGAAAGTTGTACCTTATGAATACTTTGACAAATTGGCTTGTGGAAGTTTGGACAAAATTGAAGCTGCTTTGCCGATTATCAAAAATGCCACAAAGGTAGAACTTGAATTTACTTATTTCAAAGTGACTTCCACAACTAAACGTGAAATTCCAAGTTTATTTAAGAACTGGAAGTGATCAATGGAAAATTAAGCATTATGGTTTTTAGACTTGATTCTTTGAAACGAATGATTTCTTGGTCTGTTTTTATCCAGCATGGCTTAAGTCAGTGGAAGATCTCTTGTTCCATGCAAAGATCTAGATAAACTTAATTTTTTATTTATTTCAGATAAATATTCCCTTTAAATCGTATCAAACTAAGTGCAGTGAAGAGGTCTCTTTATCGAACAGAATGCTGAACAAGTTGGATCATATGATAGATTATGCCCTTCCTGCTGAAGAGTCGGAGTCCTCTGCTACAACTGGTAATTCACTATCCTCGTAACTACGTACTCTTTCTCGTCTGGTGTCTATCAATAATCAAAGTCGACTTCCAAATTTGGAAGATGAAGAAACTTAAACAATTGCGGGTTTTTGTATTTTCTATAAAGGGAAGCGAGAACCTTAAGCTAGGGAAAATTAGTGTATACGTTAGTTTTTTTAATCAGATTCTCCCTTCCGGATTTCTAATTCTAGTATACGGGAAGAATTGATTGGGAAAAAAATAATTTTAATCTCCCTCTTCAGCTGAAAAGGAAATTGTCAAACGAATGGCTAACATTGTTTCCAAAATAAAAATAAGGATTCTTAAAATTGCCAAACGGCTTGCGCAGCTCAAAGGGGAAATTGTCACTGATGCACGAAGCTTATCGGCGAAGGATATGGTGAGGCTTAAATTATTATATTATGCACATTAAGTTTAAGTAATCGTACGATTTTTAAAGTCTCGGTTAATTTTAAATTTACAAATTTTCAGGTAAATGTTGTGGAACACTGGTTGTCTAACTTGCATAAAAGACTGCAGATTAAACCAACTGAAGAAGGGATACTAATGAAAACTTTAAGATTGCCCACTCGGACAGCAGTTGGTGCAACACTGAGTGTAATTGAAGCAGCGGAGGCAACTTTACCCAAAGTTAAAGAACGAGCCGGAATGATTGTCATGAAATCTAAAGCAGCTGCCTATGCTACTTATAAGCTCTTTCTTCATATAAGCAGCAGTGCTTATGTAAATGCTCGGCAAAAAGTGATTGTAGTTGTAGGCGTTGTTAAAAAATTTGAAAGAGATGCTCTTGTACCCTTGCTTCCTTTCAGCTCCATGCTGAGGGTCACGGTAAGAAATGCTGAGATTTTCTTCAAAAAAATTTAGAGTATTAAACATGTTTTCAAACATTAACAAACTGTAATCTTTCTTTCAGAGTTGTCCAACACTGTTGGACAGAGAATCATGTACAAAACCAAGTAACCTCGAGGAAAGAGTTTCGTTTCTTGAAAAGATTACAGAAGAGAACTCGAAGGAAGTGGACACTTACTCTTGTGAATGCTAACAACGTAAATGGTGCTATGACTGAACACTGAGAAAGTTATGCATTGCTCGATTACTTTTTGAAAGTAAACTTTTGTCCTTATAAGGACTCTCTCAACCAGAGGATTCTCATTACAAATGTATTTTTTTTAAATTTGTATATACTTTGTATCGTGCGTTTAGAAGTTATTCAATGTTTACTAATTTCTCGTTAAATACTGTAAATATTCAGCATAATGCTCAGAGTATTCCTATCCCAATTGTCTATGAAACTAGTAAACATAGTTTCCTCCGTCGAAAAGGAATAATTAAAAGAAGCTATCGGGTACCCTGTAATTACAATGCGCTGTAATTGGTTTGAGGGAATAGGGATGCAAATGTTGTAAGTTCCTATATACCTTAAATTTTGTAAAATAAGTCTATCAAATGGGTTCTTGGTTTTTTGACATGGTTCGCATTTATTTATTTAATAAGGTAAACCTAAAACTGCAGGTGCTGTTATTATACTTGCATCTTTACCTTCAAGATAGTTTACGAAAGGCAGTGCAACAGTATTTCCGTTAAGGGTAAGGTATCTTTGTTTGCTTCCAGAGCTAAATTTTGTAGATACAGTATTGTAGTTTGCAATGTTTCGGCAGTGTACTGTAGTCCTTCTGTAATTGTATATAGTAAAATTAGATGGTCTTGTTGTGTAGGATGTTGGTCATTGTCATGACTGGTTTAATAGTTTCTGTTATGTTTGGGGAGGAGGTCATTCCTCTTGAGGATTACACATGTGTACTGTATATAGATCGATGCCCCTCTGATGGTTACCATCGCTAAGAATTCATCGGCCCCAGGATCGAGACCCGATGACTTCAGGCGGCGTGCAGCAAAACTAGGCTGTTCATCCTTTCGCACAAAAATTGGTTGGTAGATAAATGGGAAGCCTAGTAAAGACACTGGGTTACTGCTGGGGCGTGGTTCGGATTCCACGTTAAACTGTAGGTGTAAGGTGGAGTGAAAAGGTTTACCTTGGTGAGAATGAAAAATTCGGGCCGAAGCAAACCAAAGGTTACCAAACGATATATTATGTATTTATGTCGATAGTGACAAACTTGAGCAGCAAAACCACTGTTTTGCAAAGGATTAAACAAACTAATGTGGACTTTTACGAGTGCTTCAAACCTAATTGCTACGATGAAAAAAAGTAATTTTAAATCGGTGAGGGAAAAAAAACTAATTCCGGGTAGGTGGTTATATTTGTGTAGTAAGGGCGAACGCCCGCAAAAATGAAAAACACACACACACACACACACACACACACCAATATAAGGAGATCAAGGTCCAAGGCCAGGATGCCGTTTCCATTACTTTTTAATAAATTTTGAAGATTGTATATGTATTGTGAAGAATAGAGAGAAGTGATTTTGAGAGTATGCTGTTCTCGTATGGTAGACGAGACAAAGATCGGATAGAGAGGACAGTGAAACGAGAGCTCCAGCACTCCCTGCCGAATGTCATCCCAGGAGTACTTCCATGGGCAGCTGTATATGCTACTTATAAGCTCTCTTCATAGCAACAGTGTTTATGTAAATGCTCGGCGAAAAGTGATTGTAGTCGGAATTGTTAAAAAATTTGAGAGATGCTCTTGTACCCTTGCTTCCTTTCAGCTCCATGCTGAGAATCACGGTAAGAAATGCTAAAATTTTCTTAATTCTAGAGTATGAAACCTGTTTTAAACATTAACAAACTGTAATCTTTGTTTCAGGGATGTCCAACTTTGTCGGACGAAGGACTATGTACAAAACCAAGTGACCTCGAGGAAAGAGTTTTGTTTCTTGAAAAGATTCCAGAAGAGAATTTCAAGGAAGCGGACACTTCATCTGAAACTGCTAACAACATCATTGGTGCTACGATTGAACATTGACAAACGGTTATGCATTACTCTTACTTTTGAAGTAAACTATTGTACTTGTAAGGACTCTCTCGACCAGAGGATTCTCGTTAAAAATGTATTTTTTTAAATTTTATAAACTTTGTAGCGTATGTTTGAAAAGTTATTCAATGTTTACTAGTCTTTTGTTCTAAATATAATATAATATAATCAGAGTATTCCTAACCGCAAGTGTCTATAAAACTGATAAACATCGTTGCCTCGGTCGAAAAGGAATAAATAACTGAACCCCACTCAGGTACTCTCTAATTACAATGCGCCGCAATTGGTTTGAGGGAGTAACGCAAGTGTTGTCCCTATATAGGCCTACACCTTAAATTTTGTAAAATACGCCTCTATCAAATGGGTTCATGTTTTTTTTTTTCAAAATGGTTCGCATTTATTTAGTTACTAAAGGTAAACCTAAAATTGCAGCTAATGTTGTTATGATACTTGTATCTTTCCGTCAAGATGGTTTCCGAAAGGCAGAGCAAGTGTATTTGCGTTAAACGTAAAGTATCTTTGTTAGTTTCCAGAGTTGAATTTTGTAGGTATTGTAGTTTGCAATACGTTTCGTCAGCGTACTGCAGTCATTGCGTACAGTAAACTTGGATGGTCTCGTTGTTTGGTTGTGTAGGATGTTGGTCATTATCAGGACTAGTTTATTAGTCTTTGGTTTATTTGGGAGGAGATCGTTGCGCTTGAGGATTATGTATATATATGTACTGCATATAGATCGATGCGCTTGTGGTGGTTAGCGTCGCTGACTAAGAATCCATAGGCCCCAGGATCAAGACGCGGTGACGGCAGGCGGTATGCAGCAAAAAACTCTGCTGTTCATCCTTCCACACAAAATCGTTGGTAGATAAATGGGTGCTCTGGGTAGCCTAGTGGTTAAGACTCTTGGCTCCTGGTTGGGCGTGGTTCGGATTCCACGTTAAACTGTAGGTATAAGGTGAAGGGGAAAGCTTTATTTTCGTCAGAATGAAAAATTCGGGCAGAAGCAAATCAAAGGATATATTCTCTACATGTCGGTGATAAATTTCAGCAGCAAAACTATTATTTTGCAGAAGTGAACAAATTGTAATGTAATTGACTTTTACGAATGCTTCAAACCTAATTCCTACGATGGAAAGTGATTTCAAATCAGGAAAACTAATTTTGGGTAGTTCGTTATATTTGTGTAGTAAGGACAAACGCCCGCAAAAATGAACCCCCCTACGCGCGCGCGCGCGCACCAATATAAGGAGATCAAGGTCTGAGGCCATGATGCCTTTTCCATTAACTTTTTAATGAATTTTGAAGATTGTTAGTGTAAAATATATATATATGTATTGTGAAAAATAGAGGAATGATTTTGAGAGGATGATGATCTCATGTGGCAGATGAAACACGGAGAAAGATCGGATAGAGAGGACAGTGAGAGGAGAAAAGAGTTCCAGCACTCCCCTGCCTAATGTCCTCCAAGGAGTACTTCCATGGTCGGTTGGTTTCTACAACTGCTTCTCTAAAAGGATATATATATATATATATATATATATATATAATTTTTTAACTGCAAACGCACAGTATAATTAATGTAAAGAACGACGCTTGTGTAGAAGAGCGTTCTGCACAAGATGAGGAGGGAGAACGGGGTGTAGTGGTTAACATATCCGACCGGCAATTGGATGATCCCGGGTTCGATTCCTGGGAGGTACCTCATTTTTCATTTGCTCGTTCTCCCTCCTCATCTTGTGCGAAACGCTCTTCTACACAAGCGTCGTTCTTTACATTAGTTATACTGTGTTTATTGTTTGCAGTTAAAATGTATATATGTTCGGCATGGGAAGGTGCCCCCTCAGGACATTTGGTTCCGCTCGTATGTAGGAGAATTACGAGTACTGACTAATTGGGGTCCTTGTGTAGTGGTTAACATATCCGACCGTCAATTGGGTAGTCCCGGGTTCGATTCCTGGGAGGTACCTCATTTTTTCATTTGCTTCTCCCTCCTCATCTTGTGCGGAACGCTCTTCTACATAAGCGTCGTTCTTTACATTATATATATATATATATATATATATATATATATATAGAGAGAGAGAGAGAGAGAGAGAGAGAGAGAGACACACACACAAGAAGTTACAAGGGCAAAAGGAAGCCTCGAAGAACTTCCTGTCCTCTTTGGGAGGTTCCTGTTATTAAACAAATTCATTTTTCTTTCAACTATTCTACCAGTGGTAGAAAACTCTATAGAAAAGTATAAGGCTTTCTCCCCACCCTCCTCCTCTCCTTCCCTGGCAGAGACAGGTACGAGAAAAGGTTGAAGAAAACACCTTGACCCTGGAAAAGTAGACAAGGAATTTTTACACGAAAGTGAAGAATATACAAAATAGCTCTATAATTACGCAGGCACACAGAAACCGCGCAAACGGACTCCTGCAGAATTACGTTATGTTTTAGTCTTAAACCATGTGTTCAATACTTTGTCCAGCCTGTTTTTAAACATATTTACACTTGGCTGGAAACAACTTCTGAGGGAAGTTGGTTCCAGATATTAACTATTTTATAGGAGAAAAAATGCCCGCTGATAGAGAGTAGTAAATGTTTTTAGTTTCAGTTTAAACCCATTATTTCTTGTTGGATTGGTATTAAATGAGAATAAGTTTCTGTAGTCTACCCTCTATTCCATTGAGCATCTTGAAAACTTGAATAAGCTGACCGCGCAACCTCTTCGTCTCTAAGGTAAACAGATTTAGTCGCTCCAATCTCCGTTGGTAGTTTTGCATTCTCATTGAAGGGATCAATTTCGTAGCCCTTGCTTATACCCTTTCCAACCATTCCATATCCGTTCCTAAAGGACGAAGACCAAATCTGCGCACAATATTCGAGTTGAGGTCTGACTAATGAATTATAAAGAGACATTACAGTCTCCTTGTTCCGAAACTGGAACTGTCTTTTAATATAACTTAATATTTTTAAGGTCCTCTTTTCGACTTGTGCACAGTGCTTTGACAATTTGAGATCATTACTGATATAGACTCCTAAGTCTTTCTCTAGATCGGTCTCAGTCAAATTTCTTCCCAAGAGAGAATAATCGAACTTCAGGTTTTTGTAGTCTATGTGCATTACCTTACATTTGTCCAAGTTGAATGGCGTCTGCCAAGTAGCAGACCATTCGCCCAACCTGTCAAAATCATTTTGAAGCTTTCTTACATCCTCCTCATTACCTATACTTCTTCCTAATTTCGTATCGTCTGCAAATTTGTAAATTGTACTTAGGAGCCCGACGTCTATATCGTTAATATACTGTAGATCAGGGATTCCCAAAGTGGTCTGTACAGACCCCCAGGGGTCTGTAGGAAGCTTCCAGGGGGTCTCTAAGCTTTTGGAAAAATAGTAACATTAACTATATTAAAATAAATTTCCATTAATTTTTTTTCTTATACCAAAATCTGTCCGCACATTAATAATTGCCATACACCTTTCATCTGGCAACATCTGGCATTTATCATTTGGGAAATTGTAGCAGCTGCGGCTGAGTGAGAGCTTCCGCTCAGTTAGTAGGCTTTTGATATTTGCGTGGGTGTTTGCGTCCATTTAAAAGAGTGATTACACTGCCCAACAAAAAAAACATTTTTTGCTGCTGATTTAATTCTAAGACCTGTTTCTGGATAATATTGATGTGCTGATTTCAGAAATCACCTTAGATTTTGTCCATCACATCAGGTTTTCGTGCAATGCAATATCCCTATTTTGGGTGATCCATGAAGGGCGCTTATCAAATTCCTTTCCAGGTCTTAGTGATGAGAAGCTTAAAGCTGATATATTCGATGGTCCCCAGATAAGAAAACTGATGAAAGATCCGCAGTTCAGTAACTCAATGACCGAAACGGAGGCAAGAGCTTGGAATGCTTTTGTGGCAGTAGTTAAGAACTTCCTAGGAAACAAAAAGTCTGAAAATTATAAAGATCTTGTAAAGGATTTACTTGTAAACTTTCAGCAGTTGGGTTGCAACATGAGCATTAAAGTTCACTATCTCAACAGTCATCTGGATAAATTTCCAAAAATCTTGGTGATGTTAGTGAAGAGCAAGGTGAAAGGTTCCACCAAGATATCAAAGTGATGGAAGAACGATACCAAGGAAGATGGGATACTCATATGATGGCTGACTACTGCTGGAGCCTGCAAAGAGATTGTCTTGACATCTCTCATTCTAGGAAGTCCTATAAGAGAAAATTTATCAGCACTGAAAAGTAAGAAAACAGAAAAAGACAATGTTAAGAAAACTGGTCCCGTGCTTGCTTTAATATGGATTGATTTTTTGCTTATTTAAACATTTTAATCACTTTATGTGTCAATATTACCATTGTATATTAAAGTTCACTCCCTGCACAATTGTTTACTTTTCCATGCTGATTCTGAGTATGTAAAAACTTATTTTTTGAAAAGAAAAAAAATTGGGCATAACCCTGCCAAAATGCGATATCTCCAAAATATCCGTATTTGATTGCTCGAAAACCTGACGTGATAGGCAAAAACTAAGGTGATTTTTGAAATCAGCACACCAAAGTTACCTAAAAACAGGTGTTAGAATTAAATCAGCAAAATTGGTGTTGGGCAGTGTTATATAATTAGGCTGAGTAATATGCACAAAAGTTTTCTTAATTACTTATATTAAATAGTTTTATTATCTTTACAGGATTATATATACACACAAAGAATTAAATTGTTTCATTATATTAACATTCCATAGTCTGTGTTAAGATCTCAAATGAGAAACCCCTGATCATGAGTATACCAAAGAGAAAATGTCGCCAATACTCGGTAGAATATTTAAAATTTGGATTTATAGCTTCTCCCACTAATGAACAAAGACCAATGTGTCTTGTGTGTGAAAAAACATTTTGTAACGATGCCATGAACCATCGAAAATGAAAGAACATTTAGAAAAACAACACTCTGATAAAAGAGACAAAGATCTTATATATTTAAAAACAATGAAAGAACGATTTGTAAATCGAGCAACACTGAAACCTTTTATAAAATCATCTACAATGCCATCATCAATTGACGGAGCGGAAGCATCATATAAAATTTCTCTTAATTGCTAAAAAAAGTAAGCCACATACTCTTGGTGAAGAAATAATTTTACCTTCCATAAAGATAGCAATAGAGACTGTCATGAAAATTGATGGTAATCCAGTTTTAAAGAGTATCCCTCTGAGCAATAATACAGTGCAGCGTCGGATTGCTGAGATGGCGAATGATGTTGAAACTACAGTTAATTCTGAATTACAACAGGCTAAGTTTGCTTTCCAGTTAGATGAGTCAACATTTGGAAGTGAAAATATTCTAATGGCCTATGTAAGTATTACAGTGTGAGTAAAAACTGTATGATCGACGAATTCCTATTCGCCAAATCTTTGAAAACTGACTCCAAAGGTGAATCAATTTTTGCTGTTTGCAGCAATATCTTGAGAAGTATGACATTCCCTTTAATAATATAACTGCAATAGCAACTGATGGGGCTCAAGCTATGGTTGGTAAATATAGAGGATTTTTAGGTTTAGTAAAGAAAATAATTCCAGAAGTTCATACAGTGCATTGTGTCTTACATAGACAACATCTAATAGCAAAAAATGTAACTGGAGAGCTTAATGCTGTTTTGGAAATTTGCATAAAAGTAATTAATAAAATAAAAGCGAATGCACTTAATAGTCGGCTATTCGCATTATTATGCGAAGAAAATGACGAAAAGTTCCGCCAATTACTCCTTCATACAGAGGTAAGATGGTTATCAAAAGGTAACTGTCTGCAAAGACTTGTAGATCTTTTCAAAGTAGTAGTGGAATTCTTGTCTGAGCGTAATGAATCACTCGCTGATACATTAACGAAATGCAAGAACCACCTCTTTTATCTTGGGGATATATTTTCAAAATTCAATGATCACAAAAAACTGCAAGGCAAAGACATAACTATCATACAAACTCGTACCATTATTTTGGGATTTAAAGAAAAGCTAATGCTGTACAAAACTTCATTGGCTCGTCGAAATTTTAACTTTTTCCCAAATATGTCATCTTTAGAGCAGGAAGCTCCAGGAAACTTTTCAGATGACGATATACGTGTTTATGTCGCTCACCTTGAAACTTAACAGAGGATTTTAAAACTCGTTTCAAGGATCTCGAAAACATGGTAGTTCCAAAGTGGATCATTTCTCCATTTGATACAAACAGTGATGTTACAGATTTGGAGTTTGATCTGCAAGAAGAAATCATCCAAATGAAAGTTGACATTGAAGCTAAATCACTTTACTCAAATGAAAGTCTTAGTGGATTTTGGCGCAATAAAAAACTTGCAGAAATCTATCCCAAATTGCAAAAAGTTGCTGAACCTTTTTTGTTAGCTTTTCCCAGTTCATATATGGTAGAAGCTGGATTTAAGTCATGCTACCAGTATCTTAACCAAGCAGAGAAATCGACTTGACCTTGAAAATAAGGGCGATTTGAGATTGAAACTCACTAATCTGGAACCGAATATTCCTTCACTTTTAAATGCCCATCAACCTCACCCTTCACACTAGACATTCGGTAAGTGTTTATTAAATGGTTTAATGAGCGTACAATGTTTAATTTTGCATTAATTTAAAAGCTATCTATGTTTATGAAATATACTATAGTTTGTAACTGAATTCATATTTTTTTTGTGGGGGGTCTATGTCCGTACGGAATAATATTTAGGGGTCCTTGGTGGTAAAGTTTGGGAACCCCTAATTAGATAATAAAAAAGTACAGGACCCAGAACGAAGCCCTGTGGAACACCACTGGTGACGGGCGCCCACTCTGAAGCCACTCCATTTATTACCACTCCCTGCTTTCTATCTTTTAACCAATCTTTAATCCAGCTGGAAACGAGCCCGGTGATTCCTAGTCCTCTAACTTTAGCCATCAATCTCGCGTGAGGAACTTTGTCAAAGGCTTTTTGAAAGTCGAGATACATTATATCTATTGCTCTACTTCCATAGTACAGAGTATGCACATTATGGAAAAACTCTAACAGGTTTGTCAGACAAGATCTATGTCGCCTAAATTCATGTTGACAATAAAAAATTAGATTGTCTGATTCAAGGTGATACACAATACGTTCTGTAATGATGGATTCCAACAGTTTGCCGACAGTTGATGTTAAACTGATCAGGTGGTAATTATAAGGATTAAATACCCTTTTTAAAGATTGGTGTTACATTTGCTAACTTCAAGTCGGTTGGAACCTTCCCTAACTCGATTTATTGTTTGAATATGGTTACTAGGTCGTCAGCAACATTGTAGTTAACCTCATTTAATACCCTTGGAAGAAATAAGTCGGGATCAGGTGATTTGTATTTATTCATCTTGTCAATTAGTTGATGTACTTCATCTCCCGTAAAACTTATGGTCTCTATGGGATGGTTACCGTCATATGTAATCCGAGGATTTGGCACTTCACTTGAGTCTTCCTCCGTGAAGACTGTAACGAAGAATTCGTTTAACTTATTAGCTATATATTTATCACTGAATTTCAGTCCGCCATTTCTATCTTTTAGGCGACCTAAAGAACTTTTAATTGGCCTTCTGCTATTAACATGGGCAAAAATTTATTTAGGGTTAACTTTAAAGAGTGAGCCAACACTAGCTTCTTTATCACGTTCAGCTGATCTATTTAAGGACTTAATCCTCCTACGTAGGTTTATATAGTTTTCTGAATTAGTTTGGTTGGACACTACCATAATGAAGGAAATATTTCTACTAGAATATATATATATATATATATATATATATATATATATATATAATTATGCGGGTTGCTTCTACAGAGCTTCAATTTAATATTTAGGAGAAATCCAATGACAAGGAGAAATGTAAATGCCATGAAAAGTCTTCTTTATTGCGCAACGTTTCGAGCAATACGCTCATCTTCAGGCTGTTTAATAACAATGTGAAATTAAAATCAATATTGAATGAAAAACAAACAGAAATTTCTATAACCTATTCGTAAAGACAAATTTTAAAAGACTGAGAAAAGAGGGTTAAGTTCTAAGTTATACAGATTTACATATAAAAATTAAGAAGTTATTTTTAAATACATGTAGTAAATGTGAAATTAATACACTGGAAAAATTACCAATAGTACACTGGAACAATGGAGCTATCTACCTTACACAGCAGTATCCGAGGCCGACTAATTTGAGCAGAGGAAACGGGAACGAAGGATGGCGAGGGAGATAGGGGAAGGAGGGATTATAAGGAATTGGGGAAGGAGGAGGGATCATAGCAAATTGAGGGACGGACGATGAGTCAACATTCAGACTAGGGGACAATGCTTTAATGAAAAGGGATTCTAAAATTCTTAGTGAGTTGGGACAAGTATTACAACCAAGAATTTTAAAATTGTCTAAAGTGACATCAATTTTGCATTTGATGCTATGTTCACGAATGCTCGAGGCTCCTTAGTTTTTAAAATTTTACCTGTTCGGCCACTTATTCCCATATGCGAATAAAATCTAGCCCTGAGAGAGCGAACAGTGCTGCCGATGTAATTCCCAAGGAGACACCTGGGGCAGGTAAATAAATATACAACACCGCTACGCAACGAGTCAGGGGTTCGATCCTTCGCTGAGAAAAAGCTACCTAAAGACGTTTTATTAATAAATATGATGCGGAAATCAGTATGATAAAAAATTCCTTAACAATTTTGTAAATTTAAGCTTAAATTCCTTATTCAAGGGACCCATTTCAGGTACCAAGAAATATTTTATATCCTTCGGCACTGTAATACATGGAAGTTGAGGGCTATAAACATTATTTAAGAAGGATCTAATTAGTTTGTCTACATATTGAACAGGAAAACTATTATTAGTAAAGTATGATCTTAGATTATTAAATTCATCATTAAGTAAGGTAAAATTAGAGGTCAAATTATATCCTCTGAACAGGAGAGTTTTAATACAAGACATCTTATAGTTGAAATCAGTAAAACTAAAAAAATTCATGCCCAAACCAGTGAAAGTGGGTTTCCTATAAACTGATGTAGTAATAGAATCACCGTTTTTCGAAATTAAAAGATCTAAGAAGGGGAGGGAGCCATTTGCTCAGTTTCCATTGTATACGTTATATTGGGGTGCAAAGAATTTAGGAAGTTAAAGAATTGTTGCGCTTGTACGCATTATCAAAGACTGCTATCGAATCATCAACGAAGCGTCGATAGAAAATTGGCTTGAGATGAGTGGGAGATTGTCTAAAAATTACACTTTCTAAATGAGTCATAAAAAAGTCAGCTGCTAACGGTCCGACTGGTGATCCCATCCCTACCCCATCAATTTGTTGGTAAACCTTATTGTTGAAAGTGAAATAGCATTGTTTGAAGACCAATTCTAAAAGTTCCTTCAAATGAGACAATGAAAAACCATGAAAATTATCAACTGAGCTAAAAACCCTATCTAGAATAATGGCAATAGTTTCAGATACAGGTACATTTGTGAAAAGTGACTTTACATCAAAACTGACAAAAAACTTTTTTGAATCGAAGTAGCCCATTCACAAAATTCCATCCGCTGGTCGGGATCATCTTCGCTTAATTTCTGTAGGATCTGAAGTTCATATGGATGCCATTTGTGAGCCTGAAGAATGCGATGGATGCCACTTTTCGACACTCCTGTCTCGGCGGACAATCGCCGAAGAGACTTATTAGGACTTCTGTTAAAATGAGCCAGGATAGCAGTCGCTGTATCATCGTCAGTGGACCTCCTTGAATGTCCACTGCGTGGTTTATCTTCTATGGATCCTGTTTCCTTAAACTTTGCAACAAGTCTGCTAACACAACTCTGTGTTATTGGCTCGCGGTCTGGATACAGTCTGTTAAATTCAGCAGCGGCCTCTCTTTGACTCCGATTTCCTATGAGTAGAATTATCTGGATTCGTTCTTCCTTGCTCACAGACATTATGGCTGTAGAATTTCTCCTATGAAGCCGGACTTATGGGACACCCTGTATATAAGCACACCGGACAAAAAATTAGTCACCCCTCTCAGAATGTACCTAATAACGTGTGACGGCGCCTCTGGCCTTGATACCCACACGAATCCGGCGAGTTTAGTATGCGGAGGTACGCCTGCTGGTTCAAATTCATCGTCACTGGAACGAGAGGGCCCATTTCGTGGTACGAAAAACATCCCCAGAACATCACGGAACCACCTCCAGCCTGAACAACACCTTCGACGCATTCAGAATTAAAGGCTTCATTGGACCTGCGATGTACTCGTCGCCTCCCATCATTGGAGAACAAACAAAAACGGGACTCATCGGACCAAATTAGACGTTTCCAATCTGCCGCAGTCCAGTTTTTGTGCCTCTGAGCCCATTTATAACGTGCCAATTTGTGACTTGCTGTTAACTGCGGCCTCTTCCGTGGTACCCTGCTCCAGATGTCCATCGCATGCAGTTCTCGTCGCAATGTCCGTTCGGAAATTGGTCGCTGGAGAACCTCATTGGTTTCTTGGAGCAATTGTTCTCTGGTTTGAAAACGATTTTCAGTTACTAGACGAGAAACATGGCGGCGGTCCCTATTGTCGAGAATTGTTTTCCGGCCACAGTTACGCCGTCGATTTTCAGTTGAATGCGAACTACACCACTCTTTGTAAACTCGCTGGACAGTACGCGTTGACACACCAACAAATTGGGCTACTTCAGACATTTTGTGTCCGTGGGCTCTGCCAAACACGATGGCTCCTTTTTGCCACTGAGTAACGTCTGCCTCACGACCCATTTTGCAGACTATATCCAACACACACTTTGTTCTTCACCACCTCACGAAACAGATCTGATCCTGTGTGCTACGTCACCGCTACTTCTCACTTACCAATGCTACATCAGCGCCCTCTGTGTGACCTTGAACTTCCTACTATCGGTGCTATTAGGGGTGACTAATTTTTGTCCGGTGTGCTTATATATATATATATATATATATATATATATATATATATATATCATGTTATCCATTTTAGAAATTGTTAATTAGTTATTTACTGCTTACGTGACACAGCCTCTCATCCTCATTCAAAATAATCACTATGTACTCCATTTAGAAATAAACTCATCGATAAGCAACAAACAAACAAAAAAAAAATCCAACCAACCGACCAACTTAATTATCCACTTTGAACAACACTCGAAACCATATATAATTCATAACTTATAACAGAAATGAAATGCTTCATTGAAGTAATTAGAGAAGAGCATTTGTATATTAAGAAGTATTTATGAAAAATGGTTTGCAACAATAAGACCAGTGTTGTTGAGGTAATTTGTTTAAGTTTGATTTGTTTCAATGGGTATGCGTTTTATAATTTGTGTTTTCGTTGGTGAAGTTTTTAAGTAGTTATAGTTCTTAATTTTGATTGGGAGTGTAGTTTGATTTGAGCGATTGAATTTTTATTTGGTGTATGATGCATAGCGCTTGATAGTTTTAATTTTTTTTATATTTAACGATATGGTTTTTGTAGTGGAAAGTTTTTAACTTATTTTTGGAGAATTAACTTTAAACTAATTTTCTTTAAGATACATGTGTAGTTATTCTCCAATTCATGTTAAGTTCTCTCTGAGAACGTGATAATTTTGTAGTCTTATGGTGACCTCACTCTTTTTAATTCGCTAATTGCTTTTAAATTTTCTTGAAGCTTGAGATTTATAGTTCCTGAATTTTTTAATGACTTGGTATTTTTTTCTTAGATTGAAATAAAAATATTTTGCGTAGTAATTTCCTGTAAATTACTACTGAGCTAGTTACGCCGAACTTTTAACTGTCTTTGGCTATATCTTTTAGTGTAGTGATTCTTGAGCAATTAGTTCAGATTTAAATATTTCTACCCCCCTCCCCTATCATTTTTAATAACTTCAAAATTGGTTTATTAACTTTGTTAAATTAGTCACACTACTCTGCACATTGCTTAAAATTTATTAACTTGCAGATGGAAGCGTGTGATTCCTTTCTCCATCGAGCAAGTTCAATACCACTGGTAGCCGACACATTATCCTACATAAGCTCGACGTATAACTATGTAAAGGTAGACCAAATTGAAGTGTTGTAATTTGAAACCACAACTTTATTGGATCACTTGAAGATAAGCGTCCCCAGCTTTCTTTAACCTTATAAGGCTACCTAACCTGACCACTCATTAAGTCGACTGTACGCCCTTGACGATTGTTTAGGTTAGGTCGTTTATATTTCCGTTCTTAGCTTTATAAAGCTAACTAAAGTAGGCCCTAATCTTTAGGTGATCCAGTTTTTATTTAAAGTAATTTTATTTTTGAGATTTTTATACTTGCAGGGTATAAACAAAAATGTTGGATCATTTCTTAATGGAACTGAAAGAGGCTTAAAGAGAGCAACGGGAACTGCATATAACTTTTCTAAGAAAGTTGTACCTTATGAATACTTTGACAAATTGGCTTGTGGAAGTTTGGACAAAATTGAAGCTGCTTTGCCGATTATCAAAATGCCACAAGGTAGAACTTGAATTTACTTATTTCAAAGTGACTTCCACAACTAAACGTGAAATTCCAAGTTTATTTAAGAACTGGAAGTGATCAATGGAAAATTAAGCATTATGGTTTTTAGACTTGATTCTTTGAAACGAATGATTTCTTGGTCTGTTTTTATCCAGCATGGCTTAAGTCAGTGGAAGATCTCTTGTTCCATGCAAAGATCTAGATAAACTTAATTTTTTATTTATTTCAGATAAATATTCCCTTTAAATCGTATCAAACTAAGTGCAGTGAAGAGGTCTCTTTATCGAACAGAATGCTGAACAAGTTGGATCATATGATAGATTATGCCCTTCCTGCTGAAGAGTCGGAGTCCTCTGCTACAACTGGTAATTCACTATCCTCGTAACTACGTACTCTTTCTCGTCTGGTGTCTATCAATAATCAAAGTCGACTTCCAAATTTGGAAGATGAAGAAACTTAAACAATTGCGGGTTTTTGTATTTTCTATAAAGGGAAGCGAGAACCTTAAGCTAGGGAAAATTAGTGTATACGTTAGTTTTTTAATCAGATTCTCCCTTCCGGATTTCTAATTCTAGTATACGGGAAGAATTGATTGGGAAAAAAATAATTTTAATCTCCCTCTTCAGCTGAAAAGGAAATTGTCAAACGAATGGCTAACATTGTTTCCAAAATAAAAATAAGGATTCTTAAAATTGCCAAACGGCTTGCGCAGCTCAAAGGGGAAATTGTCACTGATGCACGAAGCTTATCGGCGAAGGATATGGTGAGGCTTAAATTATTATATTATGCACATTAAGTTTAAGTAATCGTACGATTTTTAAAGTCTCGGTTAATTTTAAATTTACAAATTTTCAGGTAAATGTTGTGGAACACTGGTTGTCTAACTTGCATAAAAGACTGCAGATTAAACCAACTGAAGAAGGGATACTAATGAAAACTTTAAGATTGCCCACTCGGACAGCAGTTGGTGCAACACTGAGTGTAATTGAAGCAGCGGAGGCAACTTTACCCAAAGTTAAAGAACGAGCCGGAATGATTGTCATGAAATCTAAAGCAGCTGCCTATGCTACTTATAAGCTCTTTCTTCATATAAGCAGCAGTGCTTATGTAAATGCTCGGCAAAAAGTGATTGTAGTTGTAGGCGTTGTTAAAAAATTTGAAAGAGATGCTCTTGTACCCTTGCTTCCTTTCAGCTCCATGCTGAGGGTCACGGTAAGAAATGCTGAGATTTTCTTCAAAAAAAATTTAGAGTATTAAACATGTTTTCAAACATTAACAAACTGTAATCTTTCTTTCAGAGTTGTCCAACACTGTTGGACAGAGAATCATGTACAAAACCAAGTAACCTCGAGGAAAGAGTTTCGTTTCTTGAAAAGATTACAGAAGAGAACTCGAAGGAAGTGGACACTTACTCTTGTGAATGCTAACAACGTAAATGGTGCTATGACTGAACACTGAGAAAGTTATGCATTGCTCGATTACTTTTTGAAAGTAAACTTTTGTCCTTATAAGGACTCTCTCAACCAGAGGATTCTCATTACAAATGTATTTTTTTTAAATTTGTATATACTTTGTATCGTGCGTTTAGAAGTTATTCATGTTTACTAATTTCTCGTTAAATACTGTAAATATTCAGCATAATGCTCAGAGTATTCCTATCCCAATTGTCTATGAAACTAGTAAACATAGTTTCCTCCGTCGAAAAGGAATAATTAAAGAAGCTATCGGGTACCCTGTAATTACAATGCGCTGTAATTGGTTTGAGGGAATAGGGATGCAATGTTGTAAGTTCCTATATACCTTAAATTTTTAAAATAAGTCTATCAAATGGGTTCTTGGTTTTTGACATGGTTCGCATTTATTTATTTAATAAGGTAAACCTAAAACTGCAGGTGCTGTTATTATACTTGCATCTTTACCTTCAAGATAGTTTACGAAAGGCAGTGCAACAGTATTTCCGTTAAGGGTAAGGTATCTTTGTTTGCTTCCAGAGCTAAATTTTGTAGATACAGTATTGTAGTTTGCAATGTTTCGGCAGTGTACTGTAGTCCTCCTGTAATTGTATATAGTAAAATTAGATGGTCTTGTTGTGTAGGATGTTGGTCATTGTCATGACTGGTTTATTAGTTTCTGGTATGTTTGGGGAGGAGGTCATTCCTCTTGAGGATTACACATATGTACTGTATATAGATCGATGCCCCCCTCTGATGGTTACCGTCGCTAAGAATTCATCGGCCCCAGGATCGAGACCCGGTGACTTCAGGCGGCGTGCAGCAAAACTAGGCTGTTCATCTTTTCGCACAAAAATTGGTTGGTAGATAAATGGGTAGCCTAGTAAAGACACTGGGTTACTGCTGGGGCGTGGTTCGGATTCCACGTTAAACTGTAGGTGTAAGGTGGAGTGAAAAGGTTTACCTTGGTGAGAATGAAAAATTCGGGCCGAAGCAAACCAAAGGTTACCAAAGGATATATTCTGTATATATGTCGATAGTGACAAACTTGAGCAGCAAAACCACTGTTTTGCAAAGGATTAAACAAACTAATGTGGACTTTTACGAGTGCTTCAAACCTAATTGCTACGATGAAAAAAAGTAATTTTAAATCGGTGAGGGAAAAAAAACTAATTCCGGCTAGGTGGTTATATTTGTGTAGTAAGGGCGAACGCCCGCAAAAATGAAAAACACACACACACACACACACACCAATATAAGGAGATCAAGGTCCAAGGCCAGGATGCCGTTTCCATTACATTTTTAATAAATTTTGAAGATTGTATATGTATTGCGAAGAATAGAGGGAGAAGTGATTTTGAGAGCATGCTGTTCTCGTATGGTAGACGAGACAAAGATCGGATAGAGAGGACAGTGAAACGAGAGCTCCAGCACTCCCTGCCGAATGTCTTCCCAGGAGTACTTCCATGGGCAGCTGTATATGCTACTTATAAGCTCTCTCTTCATAGCAGCAGTGTTTATGTAAATGCTCGGCGAAAAGTGATTGTAGTTGTCGGAATTGTTAAAAAATTTGAGAGATGCTCTTGTACCCTTGCTTCCTTTCAGCTCCATGCTGAGAATCACGGTAAGAAATGCTAAAATTTTCTTAATTCTAGAGTATTAAACCTGTTTTAAACATTAACAAACTGTAATCTTTGTTTCAGGAATGTCCAACTTTGTCGGACGAAGAACTATGTACAAAACCAAGTGACCTCGAGGAAAGAGAGTTTTCTTGAAAAGATTCCAGAAGAGAATTTCAAGGAAGCGGACACTTCATCTGAAACTGCTAACATCATCATTGGTGCTACGATTGAACATTGACAAACGGTTATGCATTACTCTTACTTTTGAAGTAAACTATTGTACTTGTAAGGACTCTCTCGACCAGAGGATTCTCGTTAAAAATGTGTTTTTTTTAAATTTTATAAACTTTGTAGCGTATGTTTGAAAAGTTATTCAATGTTTACTAGTCTTTTGTTCTAAATATAATATAATATTCAGTGTGTTCCTAACCGCAAGTGTGTATAAAACTGATAAACATCGTTGCCTCGGTCGAAAAGGAATAAATAACTGAACCCCACTCAGGTACTCTAATTACAATGCGCCGCAATTGGTTTGAGGGAGTAACGCAAGTGTTGTCCCTATATAGGCCTACACCTTAAATTTTGTAAAATACGCCTCTATCAAATGGGTTCGTTTTTTTTTTCAAAATGGTTCGCATTTATTTAGTTATTAAAGGTAAACCTAAAATTGCAGCTAATGTTGTTTTGATACTTGTATCTTTTCGTCAAGATGGTTTCCGAAAGGCAGAGCAAGTGTATTTGCGTTAAGCGTAAAGTATCTCTGTTAGTTTCCAGAGTTGAATTTTGTAGGTATTGTAGTTTGCAATACGTTTCGTCAGCGTACTGCAGTCATTGCGTACAGTAAACTTGGATGGTCTCGTTGTTTGGTTGTGTAGGATGTTGGTCATTATCAGGACTAGTTTATTAGTCTTTGGTTTATTTGGGAGGAGATCGTTGCGCTTGAGGATTATGTATATATATGTACTGCATATAGATCGATGCGCTTGTGGTGGTTAGCGTCGCTGACTAAGAATCCATAGGCCCCAGGATCAGACGCGGTGACGGCAGGCGGTACGCAGCAAAACTGCTGTTCATCCTTCCACACAAAATCGTTGGTAGATAAATGGGTGCTCTGGGTAGCCTAGTGGTTAAGACTCTGGCTCCTGGTTGGGCGTGGTTCGGATTCCACGTTAAACTGTAGGTATAAGGTGAGGGGAAAGCTTTATTTTCGTCAGAATGAAAAATTCGGGCAGCAAAGCAAAATCAAAGGATATATTCTCTACATGTCGGTGATAAATTTGAGCAGCAAAACTATTATTTTGCAGAAGTGAACAAATTGTAATGTAATTGACTTTACGAATGCTTCAAACCTAATTCCTACGATGGAAAGTGATTTCAAATCAGGAAAACTAATTTTGGGTAGTTCGTTATATTTGTGTAGTAAGGACAAACGCCCGCAAAAATGAACCCCCCTACGCGCGCGCGCGCACCAATATAAGGAGATCAAGGTCTGAGGCCATGATGCCTTTTCCATTAACTTTTTAATGAATTTTGAAGATTGTTAGTGTAAAATATATATATGTATTGTGAAAAATAGAGGAATGATTTTGAGAGGATGATGATCTCATATGGTAGATGAAACACGGAGAAAGATCAGATAGAGAGGACAGTGAGAGGAGAAAAGAGTTCCAGCACTCCCCTGCCTAATGTCCTCCAAGGAGAACTTCCATGGTCGGTTGGTTTCTACAACTGCTTCTCTAAAAGGATATATATATTATATATATATATATATAAATTTTTAACTGCAAACGCACAGTGTAATTAATGTAAAGAACGACGCTTGTGTTGAAGAGCGTTCTGCACAAGATGAGGAGGGAGAACGGGGTGTAGTGGTTAACATATCCGACCGGCAATTGGATGATCCCGGGTTCGATTCCCCGGAGGTACCTCATTTTTCATTTGCTCGTTCTCCCTCCTCATCTTGTGCGAAACGCTCTTCTACACAAGCGTCGTTCTTTACATTAGTTATACTGTGTTTATTGTTTGCAGTTAAAATGTATATATGTTCGGCATGGGAAGGTGCCCCCTCAGGACATTTGGTTCCGCTCGTATGTAGGAGAATTACGAGTACTGACTAATTGGGGTCCTTTGTGTAGTGGTTAACATATCCGACCGTCAATTGGGTAGTCCCGGGTTCGATTCCTGGGAGGTACCTCATTTTTCATTTGCTTCTCCCTCCTCATCTTGTGCGGAACGCTCTTCTACATAAGCGTCGTTCTTTACATTATATATATATATATATATATATATATATATATAGAGAGAGAGAGAGAGAGAGAGAGAGAGACACACACACAAGAAGTTACAAGGGCAAAAGGAAGCCTCGAAGAACTTCCTGTCCTCTTTGGGAGGTTCCTGTTATTAAACAATTCATTTTTCTTTCAACTATTCTACCAGTGGTAGAAAACTCTATAGAAAAGTATAAGGCTTTCTCCCCACCCTCCTCCTCTCCTTCCCTGGCAGAGACAGGTACGAGAAAAGGTTGAAGAAAACACCTTGACCCTGGAAAAGTAGAAAGGAATTTTTACACGAAAGTGAAGAATATACAAAATAGCTCTATAATTACGCAGGCACACAGAAACCGCGCAAACGGACTCCTGCAGAATTACGTTATGTTTTAGTCTTAAACCATGTGTTCAATACTTTGTCCAGCCTGTTTTTAAACATATTTACACTTGGCTGGAAACAACTTCTGAGGGAAGTTGGTTCCAGATATTAACTATTTTATAGGAGAAAAAATGCCCGCTGATAGAGAGTACTAAATGTTTTTAGTTTCAGTTTAAACCCATTATTTCTTGTTGGATTGGTATTAAATGAGAATAAGTTTCTGTAGTCTACCCTCTATTCCATTGAGCATCTTGAAAACTTGAATAAGCTGACCGCGCAACCTCTTCGTCTCTAAGGTAAACAGATTTAGTCGCTCCAATCTCCGTTGGTAGTTTTGCATTCTCATTGAAGGGATCAATTTCGTAGCCCTTGCTTATACCCTTTCCAACCATTCCATATCCTTCCTAAAGGACGAAGACCAAATCTGCGCACAATATTCGAGTTGAGGTCTGACTAATGAATTATAAAGAGACATTACAGTCTCCTTGTTCCGAAACTGGAACTGTCTTTTAATATAACTTAATATTTTTAAGGTCCTCTTTTCGACTTGTGCACAGTGCTTTGACAATTTGAGATCATTACTGATATAGACTCCTAAGTCTTTCTCTAGATCGGTCTCAGTCAAATTTCTTCCCAAGAGAGAATAATCGAACTTCAGGTTTTTGTAGCCTATGTGCATTACCTTACATTTGTCCAAGTTGAATGACGTCTGCCAAGTAGCAGACCATTCGCCCAACCTGTCAAAATCATTTTGAAGCTTTCTTACATCCTCCTCATTACCTATACTTCTTCCTAATTTCGTATCGTCTGCAAATTTGTAAATTGTACTTAGGAGCCCGACGTCTATATCGTTAATATACTGTAGATCAGGGATTCCCAAAGTGGTCTGTACAGACCCCCAGGGGTCTGTAGGAAGCTTCCAGGGGGTCTCTAAGCTTTTGGAAAAATAGTAACATTAACTATATTAAAATAAATTTCCATTAATTTTTTTTCTTATACCAAAATCTGTCCGCACATTAATAATTGCCATACACCTTTCATCTGGCAACATCTGGCATTTATCATTTGGGAAATTGTAGCAGCTGCGGCTGAGTGAGAGCTTCCGCTCAGTTAGTAGGCTTTTGATATTTGCGTGGGTGTTTGCGTCCATTTAAAAGAGTGATTACACTGCCCAACAAAAAAAAACAATTTTTTGCTGCTGATTTAATTCTAAGACCTGTTTCTGGATAATATTGATGTGCTGATTTCAAAATCACCTTAGATTTTGTCCATCACATCAGGTTTTCGTGCAATGCAATATCCCTATTTTGGGTGATCCATGAAGGGCGCTTATCAAATTCCTTTCCAGGTCTTAGTGATGAGAAGCTTAAAGCTGATATATTCGATGGTCCCCAGATAAGAAAACTAATGAAAGATCCGCAGTTCAGTAACTCAATGACCGAAACGGAGGCAAGAGCGTGGAATGCTTTTGTGGCAGTAGTTAAGAACTTCCTAGGAAACAAAAAGTCTGAAAATTATAAAGATCTTGTAAAGGATTTACTTGTAAACTTTCAGCAGTTGGGTTGCAACATGAGCATTAAAGTTCACTATCTCAACAGTCATCTGGATAAATTTCCAGAAAATCTTGGTGATGTTAGTGAAGAGCAAGGTGAAAGGTTCCACCAAGATATCAAAGTGATGGAAGAACGATACCAAGGAAGATGGGATACTCATATGATGGCTGACTACTGCTGGAGCCTGCAAAGAGATTGTCTTGACATCTCTCATTCTAGGAAGTCCTATAAGAGAAAATTTATCAGCACTGAAAAGTAAGAAAACAGAAAAAGACAATGTTAAGAAAACTGGTCCCGTGCTTGCTTTAATATGGATTCATTTTTTGCTTATTTAAACACTTTTAATCACTTTGTGTCAATATTACCATTGTATATTAAAGTTCACTCCCTGCACAATTGTTTACTTTTCCATGCTAATTCTGAGTATGTAAAAACTTATTTTTTGAAAAGAAAAAAAATTGGGCATAACCCTGCCAAAATGCGATATCTCCAAAATATCCGTATTTGATTGCTCGAAAACCTGACGTGATAGGCAAAACCTAAGGTGATTTTTTAAATCAGCACACCAAAGTTACCTCAAAACAGGTGTTAGAATTAAATCAGCAAAATTGGTGTTGGGCAGTGTTATATAATTAGGCTGAGTAATATGCACAAAAAGTTTTCTTAATTACTTATATTAAATAGTTTTATTATCTTTACAGGATTATATATACACACAAAGAATTAAATTGCTTCATTATATTAACATTCCATAGTCTGTGTTAAGATCTCAAATGAGAAACCCCTGATCATGAGTATACCAAAGAGAAAATGTCGCCAATACTCGGTAGAATATTTAAAATTTGGATTTATAGCTTCTCCCACTAATGAACAAAGACCAATGTGTCTTGTGTGTGAAAAAACATTTTGTAACGATGCCATGAACCATCGAAAATGAAAGAACATTTAGAAAAACAACACTCTGATAAAAGACAAAGATCTTATATATTTAAAACAATGAAAGAACGATTTGTAAATCGAGCAACACTGAAACCTTTTATAAAATCATCTACAATGCCATCATCAATTGACGGAGCGGAAGCATCATATAAAATTTCTCTTAATTGCTAAAAAAAGTAAGCCACATACTCTTGGTGAAGAAATAATTTTACCTTCCATAAAGATAGCAATAGAGACTGTCATGAAAATTGATGGTAATCCAGTTTTAAAGAGTATCCCTCTGAGCAATAATACAGTGCAGCGTCGGATTGCTGAGATGGCGAATGATGTTGAAACTACAGTTAATTCTGAATTACAACAGGCTAAGTTTGCTTTCCAGTTAGATGAGTCAACATTTGGAAGTGAAAATATTCTAATGGCCTATGTAAGATATTACAGTGTGAGTAAAAACTGTAGGATCGACGAATTCCTATTCGCCAAATCTTTGAAAACTGACTCCAAAGGTGAATCAATTTTTGCTGTTTGCAGCAATATCTTGAGAAGTATGACATTCCCTTTAATAATATAACTGCAATAGCAACTGATGGGGCTCAAGCTATGGTTGGTAAATATAGAGGATTTTTAGGTTTAGTAAAGAAAATAATTCCAGAAGTTCATACAGTGCATTGTGTCTTACATAGACAACATCTAATAGCAAAAAATGTAACTGGAGAGCTTAATGCTGTTTTGGAAATTTGCATAAAAGTAATTAATAAAATAAAAGCGAATGCACTTAATAGTCGGCTATTCGCATTATTATGCGAAGAAAATGACGAAAAGTTCCGCCAATTACTCCTTCATACAGAGGTAAGATGGTTATCAAAAGGTAACTGTCTGCAAAGACTTGTAGATCTTTTCAAAGTAGTAGTGGAATTCTTGTCTGAGCGTAATGAATCACTCGCTGATACATTAACGAAATGCAAGAACCACCTCTTTTATCTTGGGGATATATTTTCAAAATTCAATGAATCACAGAAAAAACTGCAAGGCAAAGACATAACTATCATACAAACTCGTACCATTATTTTGGGATTTAAAGAAAAGCTAATGCTGTACAAAACTTCATTGGCTCGTCGAAATTTTAACTTTTTCCCAAATATGTCATCTTTAGAGCAGGAAGCTCCAGGAAACTTTTCAGATGACGATATACGTGTTTATGTCGCTCACCTTGAAAGCTTAACAGAGGATTTTAAAACTCGTTTCAAGGATCTCGAAAACATGGTAGTTCCAAAGTGGATCATTTCTCCATTTGATACAAACAGTGATGTTACAGATTTGGAGTTTGATCTGCAAGAAGAAATCATCCAAATGAAAGTTGACATTGAAGCTAAATCACTTTACTCAAATGAAAGTCTTAGTGGATTTTGGCGCAATAAAAAACTTGCAGAAATCTATCCCAAATTGCAAAAAGTTGCTGAACCTTTTTTGTTAGCTTTTCCCAGTTCATATATGGTAGAAGCTGGATTTAGTCATGCTACCAGTATCTTAACCAAGCAGAGAAATCGACTTGACCTTGAAAATAATGGCGATTTGAGATTGAAACTCACTAATCTGGAACCGAATATTCCTTCACTTTTAAATGCCCATCAACCTCACCCTTCACACTAGACATTCGGTAAGTGTTTATTAAACTGGTTTAATGAGCGTACAATGTTTAATTTTACATTAATTTAAAAGCTATCTATGTTTATGAAATATACTATAGTTTGTAACTGAATTCATAATTTTTTTTGTGGGGGGTCTATGTCCGTACAGAATTAATATTTAGGGGTCCTTGGTGGTAAAAGTTTGGGAACCCCTAATGTAGATAATAAAAAGTAAAGGACCCAGAACGAAGCCCTGTGGAACACCACTGGTGACGGGCGCCCACTCCCAAGCCACTCCATTTATTACCGCTCCCTGCTTTCTATCTTTTAACCAATCTTTAATCTAGCTGGAAATGAGCCCGGTGATTCCTAGTCCTCTAACTTTAGCCATCAATCTCGCGTGAGGAACTTTGTCAAAGGCTTTTTGAAAGTCGAGATACATTATATCTATTGCTCTACTTACATAATACAGAGTATGCACATTATGGAAAAACTCTAACAGGTTTGTCAGACAAGATCTATGTCGCCTAAATTCATGTTGACAATAAAAAATTAGATTGTTTGATTCAAGGTGATACACAATACGTTCTGTAATGATGGATTCCAACAGTTTGCCGACAGTTGATGTTAAACTGATCAGGTGGTAATTATAAGGATTAAATACCCTTTTTAAAGATTGGTGTTACATTTGCTAACTTCACGTCGGTTGGAACCTTCCCTAACTCGATTTATTGTTTGAATATGGTTACTAAGTCGTCAGCAACATTGTAGTTAACCTCATTTAATACCCTTGGAAGAAATAAGTCGGGATCAGGTGATTTGCATTTATTCATCTTGTCAATTAGTTGATGTACTTCATCTCCCGTAAAACTTATGGTCTCTATGGGATGGTTACCGTCATATAATCCGAGGATTTGGCACTTCACTTGAGTCTTCCTCCGTGAAGACTGTAACGAAGAATTCGTTTAACTTATTAGCTATATATTTATCACTGAATTTCAGTCCGCCATTTCTATCTTTTAGGCGACCTACAGAACTTTTAATTGGCTTTCTGCTATTAACATGGGCAAAAATTTATTTAGGGTTAACTTTAAAGAGTGAGCCAACACTAGCTTCTTTATCACGTTCAGCTGATCTATTTAAGGACTTAATCCTCCTACGTAGGTTTATATAGTTTTCTGAATTAGTTTGGTTGGACACTACCATAATGAAGGAAATATTTCTACTAGACAATATATATATATATATATATATATATATATATATATATATATATATATATAGGGTGTCCCATAAGTCCGGCATCATAGGAAAAATAATAAAAAAAGTCAAAACAAAAGCTTTTATTTACAGAACGTGCTCAATATGTCCAACATTGTTTTCAATACACAAATTCAGACGTGATGCCCGGTCAGCAAGCACACGGTGAATGATGTCAGGAGTAATGGTGTTACATGCCCCAATGATGCGCTGCCGCAAATGTTCAACACTCCTAATTTTCTCTGCGTATACCAGCGCTTTCAAGTGGACCCAGAGATAAAAATCTAGTGGCGTGAGATCCGTGCTTTGAGCTGGCCATTCCATTCCACAGGCACTCGACGTCCTATCCAATGACCAGGGAATTGTTGGTACAGGTATTCCCTTACTTGGGTGCTCTAATGTGCAGGAGCGCCGTCTTGCTGGAACCATGTTGGGAAATTCCTTCTTCGTCAAGACATGGGAAATGCTTCTTCCTTGATCGTACGTAGGTAGGTGCCTCCAGTGACATGTTCATCGAAAAATAGGGGGCCTATGATGCGATCCTTCCAAATGCCACACCATACCATCACCCGAGATGCACTTGTTCCTTTGAAGAGTTATACCAGTGAGGGTTGTTATGAGACCAGTAGCGGGCGTTTTGTCGATTTACCTCACCATTTCCATAAAAACGGCCTCGTCACTGAACAGAATGGTGGACGGAAAATTGGCATCCGAGCATATTGTTCCGTAGCCCATTCACAAAATTCCATCCGCCGGTCGGGATCATCTTCGCTTAATTTCTGTAGGATCTGAAGTTCATATGGATGCCATTTGTGAGCCTGAAGAATGCGATGGATGCCACTTTTCGACACTCCTGTCTCGGCGGACAATCGCCGAAGAGACTTATTGGGACTTCTGTTAAAATGAGCCAGGATAGCAGTCGCTGTATCATCGTCAGTGGACCTCCTTGAAGGTCCACTGCGTGGTTTATCTTCTATGGATCCTGTTTCCTTAAACTTTGCAACAAGTCTGCTAACACAACTCTGTGTTATTGGCTCGCGGTCTGGATACAGTCTGTTAAATTCAGCAGCGGCCTCTCTTTGACTCCGATTTCCTATGAGTAGAATTATCTGGATTCGTTCTTCCTTGCTCACAGACATTATGGCCTGTAGAATTTCTCCTATGATGCCGGACTTATGGGACACCCTGTGTATATATACTTAATATATATATATATAATATTATATATTATATATATATATATATATATATGTCATATTATCCATTTTAGAAATTGTTAATTAGTTATTTACTGCTTACGTGACACAGCCTCTCATCCTCATTCAAAATAGTCACTATGTACTCCATTTAGAAATAAAATAGATAAGCAAACAAACAAACAAAAAAAATCCAACCAACCGACCAACTTAATTATCCACTTTGAAGAACACTCGAAACCATATATAATTCATAACTTATAACAGAAATGAAATGCTTCATTAAAATAGTTAGAGAAGAGCATTTGTATATATAAAAAGTATTTTTGAAAAATGGTTTGCAGTAACAAGGCCAGTGTTGTTGAGGTAATTTGTTTTAAGTTTGATTTGTTTCAATAGGTATGTGTTTTATAATTTGTGATTTTCGTTGGTTAAGTTTTTAAGTAGTTATAGGTTCTTAATTTTGATTGGGAGTGTAGTTTGATTTGAGCGATTGAATTTTTATTTGGTGGATGATTCATAACGTTTGATAGCTTTAATTTTCTTTATATTTAACGACATGGTTTTTGTAGTGGAAAGTTTTTTTAAAACTTAATTTTGGAGTATTAACTTTAAACTAATTTTTTTTCAAGATGCATGTGTAGTTAGTATCCAATGCATGTTAAGTTCTCTTTGAGAGTGATAATTTTGTAGTCTTATGGTGACCTCACTTTTTTTAAATTCGCTAATTGCTTTTAAATTTTCTTGAAGCTTGAGATTTATAGTTTCAGGATTTTTTAATGACTTTGTATTTTTTTTTGAAGATTGAAATAAAAATATTTTGCGTAGTAATTTCCTGTAAATTACTACTGAGCTAGTTACTCGCAATTTTTAGTTGTCTTCGGCTATATCTTTTAGTCTAGTCATTCTTGAACAGTTAGTTCTGATTTCAACTTGTTTTATTTTCAATATTTCTACGCCCCTCCCCTCCCCCCATATATTTTTTTAACTTCAAAATTGGTTTATTAACTTGGTTAAATGTTAAATTAGTCACACTACTCTACACTTTGCTTAAAATTTATTAACTTGCAGATGGAAGCGTGTGATTCCTTTCTGCATCGAGCAAGTTCAATACCACTGGTAGCCGACACATTATCCTACATAAGCTCGAAGTATAACTATGTAAAGGTAGACCAAATTGAAGTGTTGTAATTTGAAACCACAACTTTATTGGATCACCTGAAGATAAGCGTCCCCAGCTTTCTTTAACCTTATAAGGCTACTTAACCTGATCAATCATTAAGTCGACTGTACGCCCTTGACGATTGTTTAGGTTAGGTCGTTCATATTTCCGTTCTTAGCTTTATAAAGCTAACTAAAGTCGGCCCTAATCTTCAGGTGATCCACTTTTTATTTAAAGTACTCTTATTTTTAAGGTTTTTATTCTTGCAGGGTATATACAAAAATGTTGGATCATTTCTTAATGGAACTGAAAGAGGCTTAAAGAGAGCAACGGGAACTGCATATAACTTTTCTAAGAAAGTTGTACCTTATGATTACTTTGACAAATTGCCTTGTGGAAGTTTGGACAAAATTGAAGCTGCTTTGTCGATTATCAAAAATGCCACACAGGTAGAACTTGAATTTACTTATTTCAAAGTGACTTCCACAACTAAACGTGAAATTCCAAGTTTATTTAAGAACTGGAAGTGATCAACGGAAAATTAAAGAGATCTAGAGAAACCTTGATTTTTAATTTAATTCAGATAAATCTTCCATTTAAATCGTATCAAACTAAGTGCAGTGAAGAGGTCTCTTTAACGAACAGAATGCTGAACAAGTTGGATCATATGATAGATTATCCCCTTCCTGCTGAAGAGTCTGAGTCCTCTGCTAAAACTGGTAATTCACTATCCTCGTAACTACGTACTCTATCTCGCATTCTCGTCTGTGGTCTGTCAGTAATGAAAGTAGATTCTAAGTTTGGAAGAGGAAGTTAAGCAATTGCAGGTTTTAGTTTTTTCTATAGAAGGAAGTGAGAACTTTAAGCTACGAAAAATTAGTGTATACGTTAGTTTCTTCCTCAGATTCTCCCTTCCGGATTTCTAATTCTGGATCCGGAAAGAAATGAGTGGGAAAAAAATAATTTTTATCTCCCTTTTCAGCTGAAAAGGAAATTGTCAAACGAATAACTTGCATTGCTTCTAAAATAAAAATAAGGGTTCTTAAAATTGCCAAACGGGTTGCGCAGCTCAAAGGAGAGATTGTCACTGATGCACGAAGCTTATCGGCGAAGGATATGGTGAGGCTTAAATTACTATATTATGCGCATTAAGTTTAAGTAATCGTATGATCTTTAATCTTGGTTAATTTTAAATTTACAAATTTTCAGGTAAATGTTGTGGAACACTGGTTGTGTAACTTTCACAAAAGACTGCAGATTAAACCAACTGAAGAAGGTATACTATTGAAAACTTTGAGGCTGCCCATTCGGATAGCAGTTAGTGCAACACTGAGTGTAATTGAAGGAGCGGAGGCAACATTACCTAAAGTTAAAGAACAAGCCGAAGTGATGGTCATGAAATCTGAAGCAGTTGTATATGCTAGTTATAAGCTCGTTCTTCATATAAGCTGCAGTGTTTATGTAAATGCTCGGCAAAAAGTGATTGTAGTTGTAAAAATTGTTAAAAAATTTGAAAGAGATGCTCTTGTACCCTTGCTTCCTTTTAGCTCCATGCTGAGAATCACGGTAAGAAATGCTGAAATTTTCTTAAAATGTACAGTATTAAGCATGTTTTCAAACATTAACAAATTGTAATGTTTCTTTCAGAGTTATCCAACACTGTTGGACAAAGAACTATGTACAAAACCAAGTAACCTCGAGGAAAGAGTTCCTTCTTTTGAAAAGATTCCAGTAGAGGATTCGAAGGAAGCGGACACTTCCTCTGAAAATGCTAACAACATAAATGGTACTACGATAGAACACTGAAAAATAGTTATGCGTTACTCTATTACTTTTTGAAAGTAAACTTTTGTACCTGTAAGGACTCTCTAGACCAGAAGATTCTCATTGCAAATGTATTTTTTTTTAAACTTGTATAAACTTTGTAGCGTACGTTTTAATAGTTATTCAATGTTTACTAATTTCTCGTTAAATATTCAATACAATGTTCAGAGTATGCCTATCCCAAGTGTCTATAAAACGCATGAACATCGTTGCCTCGGTCGAAAAGGAATAATTAACTGAAGCCCACTCGGGTGTCTTCTAATTACAATGCGCCGCAATTGGTTTGAGTGAATAACGCAAGCGTTGTAAGTCCATATATACACCTTAAATTTTGTGAAATACATCTTTATGAAATGGGTTGCATTTATCTAGTTATTAAAGGTAAACCTAGAATTGCAGCTACTGTTATTATATTTGTATCTTTGCCCTCAAAATGGTTTCCGAAAGGCAGTGCAAGTGTATTTCTGTAAAGGGTAAGGTATCTTTGTTTGCTTCCAGAGCTAAATTTTGTAGGTATTGTAGTTTGCAATCTATTTCGTCAATGTACTGCAGTCCTTGTGTAATTATATTTAGTAAACTGGTGGTCCCGTTGTTCGGTTGTGTAGGATGTTGGTTATTATCAGGACTGGTTTATTAGTTTCCGGTCTGTTATTTCGGGAGGTCGGTGCGCTTCAGTAATATTTATTGTATATAGATCAATGTGCCTCTGGTGGTGGTTAGCGTCGCTGAATAAGAATTCATCGGCCCCAGGATCGGGACCCGGTGACTGCAGGCGGCGTGCAGCAAAACTCTGCTGTTCATCCATTCACACAAAAATTGGTTGGTAGACAAATGGGTAGCCTAGTAGTTAAGACGCTGGACTACTGAGGGGACGTGGCTCGGATTCCATGTTAAACTGTAGGCATAAGGTGGAGTGAAAAGCTTTACCTTGATGAGAATGAAAAATTCGGGCTGAAGCAAGCCCAAGGTTACCAAAGGATATATTCTGTATGTCGATGGTGACAAACTTGAGCAGCAAAACCACTGTTTTGCAGAAGATTGAACAAATTGTAATGTAGTGAACTTTTAGGAATGCTTCAAACCTAATTGCTACGATGGAAAAGAAACAAAACAAATGGTCCAATTTTAAATCGGTGGAAAAAAAAAAAATAATAATTCCGGGTATGTGGTTATAGGCGCCAGTCCCAGAGGTCTCCTCAACCGGTCTCCGCTGCGAGGCCACCGATGGAGAATCTCACCCTATTTGTGTCGCGAATTCAGCTATCGAACGAGGCAAGCGATATTCGACACATGATAGAAGAAATCATTGGTGAACACAGTATAGTGATAGTTAATAAACTAAACACGAAATCTCCGTATTATAACTCTCTCAAAGTAATAATTAAAGGTGTAAATGCTCATTTCAACCCGTGTAATATGAGTCAATGGCCTGACTATTATTGGGAAAGAGTGTATTCACTTTTCCAGTAGATTTGATAACAGGCAAAATAATAATAATAATAATAGGCACCCTAATGGTAATGCCTGAAAGTTGTACTGTGTATAATAATAATAATCTTACTAATAATAATATTTTCTATCAGTCATGGCGGAAAACTTGTTGAAAATAGTCTCATATAATGTAAGGTCAGTGAGGAATTCAACTGTAGATGTTCATAAAATCTGCGACAGTGCAGATTTGATACTCCTGCAGGAGCACTGGCTACCTAAGCAAGAGCTAAAATTCCTCTCTACCGTCCATGATGACTTTATGTACCATGCGTCATCAGCAGTAGACTTGTCAGATGAATTAATGTACGGTAGGCCTTTTGGTGGTGTTGCTTTCTTCTTAAGGAAAGATTTGTCAAACATATAAGATTTTTAACAAGCGATAACGTAAGGTTGTTAGGCATTGAATTATAAGTAAACAATGATTGCATATTAATTGTAAACTGCTATTTACCATACAACAACGGCAGTAATCTAGATGAATACATTGATTTGCTGTACAAAATTAAGTCATTATCAGATAACCCCAAATATTCTCACGGTATAATAATGGGGGACTTTAACGCACATGTGAACTCTGAATTCTTTGGAGAATTGGGTAACATGTGCGAGTCGGCCAATTTAAGTATAAGTGATGTAGATGTATTAGGGGTAGCCAGTGGTAATTTTACATACGTTAGCGATATGAGTGGTACCACCAGGTGGATTGATCATTGTCTCACTAGTAATAATCTAAAGGATCGAATTGTTAGAGTTCACATTTTGCATGATTTCCTTCTTTCTGATCTTAGACCATTAGAAATATTAACGTTACCAATTTATGCGCAACACAATTTAAGAAGAACTCAATAGGTAAGAATAATCGCGTCGATTGGTCCAATGTTAATATGCAGCAGAGAATAGAATACAAAGACAGAACATGTCACCTCTTTAATAATTTAGAAATTTTGCACCTTGTCTGTAATAATCCTTGCTCAAATGATTCTCACTGTAAACTCATAGATAGGTATTATAGTAAGATAATATCCCTGTTAAGAGAAGCAGGAAGCCCCTTGATTAAATCTTACAACTATCATACTAAGGTTATTCCTGGATGGAATGATTTTATTGCTCCCCTGAAGAGAGAATCGAAAGACGCCTATGATTTGTGGTGTTTTCATGGTGGACCCAGATTAGGACCAGTATACATAAATATGTGTAGAAGTCGGGGTCAGTATAAGGCGGCCATAAGGCGATGTAACAGGAAGAAGAGTCTATTCGAGCATCAAAAGCCTGTGAAGCTCGCATAAATAACGATAATAACAAATTTTGGAAATTTGTTAAGAATCAAACGGGTGTCAAAAATGTCCTCCCTCCGACAATCGATGGAGTGTCGGGGGAGGATGAAATTGCAAAGCTGTGGAAAAACCACTACTTTAACATTCTTAATAGTGTGAGTAGGGGTAATCTTAAGATAGATTGCAGCGAAACGATTGTGGGAGGGACAAGGGAAAATATTTTGATATCATTTTCTGAAGTAAAGAGGTTAATTAAAGAGTTAAAGACTGGTTCTGCGTCAGGTGTAGATGACTTATCGAATGAGCACTTAGAATATGCAAATGACGTAGTATGTCTGCATATATCATTGCTCCTATCAGCCATGCTTGTTCATAGCTATATCGCTGCAGAGTTCATGAGGGTATATATCTTGCCCCTGGTCAAAAATAAGTACGGAGACATTCTGTCCAGCAATAATTACAGGCCTATTGCTGTCGCTTCCTGCTTCTCGGAACTACTAGAAAAACTCCTGTTACTCCGATTAAATGATTTCCTATGGAGATCTAATCAGTTTGGCTTTAAAAGGTCCCACTCAACTGACCTGTGTATCTATGTACTTAAAGAAACAATATCTAAATACATTGACAGTAATTCAACCATTTATAGCTGTTTGCTTGATATAAGTAAGGCATATGATAGTGAACCACAATATTTTATTTGCAAAACTAGAAAACTGGAAGGTTCCCATGTACATATTAAATTTATTGAAATTTTGGTATTCCCACCAATCTTTCACTGTTAGGTGGGGCAATGTACTATCCGAGTGTTTTGGCTCTTGCGGGGTGAGACAAGGCTCCGTGCTCTCCCCTATGCTGTTTAATGTGTATATTGACGGATTAATTGCTTCACTTAATGAGGCAAAAGTAGGATGTTGTATAGATAACACAAGGATAAATAACTTAGTTTATGCCGATGATATGGTGTTAATAAGTCCCTCTGTTAAAGGCCTGGATCGGCTACTAAATGTCTGCGAAGTGTATTCGCAGAAACATGATATTCTTTTTAATGTTACAAAAACTAAGGTTATGCAGTTACATCCTAAAAGCTGTAATCAGCCAGCTGATATAAGGTTTAAAATAAATGGTGAAGTAATTGAGGAAGTACAAGAGTTTAAGTATTTGGGTCAAACTATTACCAGCTCCTTGAGTGGTGACTCGGATATAAGAAAACAATCTCGAAGCCTGTGTGCTAAAACGAATATGACAAGGAACTTTCGTTTCTGTACAAGTGAAGCTAAAGACACACTCTTTCGTACTTTCTGCAGTAATATATACGGTCAGCAACTCTGGGTGAATTATAAAAAAGGTTCTGCAGAACCCTAAATTTGCTGTACAACAGGTATTTTAGACTCTTACATAAATAACCCGCGAGATGCTCAGCTTCGCAAATGTTTGCTACCCGCAATGTCCCGAGCTTCCCGCAGGTAACAAGACGTGATCAACACAATCTAATGCAAAGAATTAAAAAATCAACCAACCCGATCATCCAAGCTATCCATGAGTCCTGCCATTTATCCTCTTAAGCTATGGACTTCTTGGTACGAAAACGTCTGTCTGTAGCTCCACTTAACTTCGACAGTGCAGTATTATTTCTAATCAATTGTATATATTTCTATCCTTAGTGTATGAACTGTCATTATATTAATAATATTTGTCATATGGAGTATAGTCTGCCAATAAACCTTTTCATTTTCATATTTGTGTAGTAAGGGCGAACGCCCGCAAAAATGAACCCTCCCTGCGCGCGCGCGCGCGCAAACAATATAAGGAGAGATCAAGGTCTAAGGCCATGATCCCGTTTTCATTACCTTTTTAAAAATTTTGAAGGTTGTTAGTGTGTAAAATGTATATGTATTGTGAAGAATAGAGGGAAGTGATTTTGAGAGCATGCTGATCAATTCGTATGGTAGACGAGACAAAGATCGGATAGAGAGGACAGTAACAGGAGAAACGAGAGTTCCAGCACTCCCTGGATCTTTTCCGTTTGACTGCCGCCATTGAAACATAAGAGGTGTGCCCCCAGCCTTCTTTACTTAACCTTATAAGGCGAACTAACGAAAATATCACGACCTAACCTAACCAATCGTTAGGTCAACTGTGCGACCTTGACGATTAGGTTAGGTCGTGATATTTTTGTTAGTTAGCCTTATAAAGCTAACTGAAGAAGGCTGGAAGCCCTGATCTTCAGGTGATCCCCTTATTTTTCTGAGTATACGATTAAAACTTAAAAATTAAGCATGGATCTTGAAAGTAATTAAAATTGTTTATAAGAAAAAGTTTGAAGGGGAAATTAAGAAGCGCTTTTTTATAAAGTAACTTATTTTGTATCATCAAGACATTTCAGTTAAAATACAAAAAGTTTAATTATGTTTCAATGGCGGCAGTCAAACGGAAAAGATCATTCATCTGACAAGTCTACTGCTGATGACGCATGGTACATAAAGTCATCATGGATGGTAGAGGAATTTTAGCTCTTGCTTAGGTAGCCAGTTCTCCTGCAGGAGTATCAAATCTGCACTGTCGCAGATTTTATGAACATCTACAGTTGAATTCCTCACTGACCTTACATTATGAGACTACTTTCAACAAGTTATCCGCCATGACTGATAGAAAATTTATTATTAGTAAGATTATTATTATTATACACAGTACAACTTTCAGGCATTACCGTTAGGGCGCCTATTATTATTATGCTTCATCAAATCTCCTGGAAAAGTGAATAAACTCCTTAACAATAATACCGTCAGGCCATTGACTCATATTACACGGGTTGAAATGCGCATTTACACCTTTATTACTTTAAAAGTTATAATACGGAGATTTCGTGTTTAGTTTATTAACTATCACTATACTGTGTTCACCAATGATTTCTTCTATCATGTGTCGAATATCGCTTGCCTCGTTCGAGAGCCGAATTCGCGACACATAGGTGAATTCTCCATAAGTGAACTCGCCGCGGAGAGTTGAGACGACCTTTGGGACTGGCGCCTATAACCACCTACCCGGATTTAGTTGTTTTTTTTTCCACCGATTTAAAATTGGACTCCATTTGTTTTTTTTTTGCATCGTAGCAATTAGGTTTGAAGCATTCGTAAAAGTCCACTACATTACAATTTGTTCAATCTTCTGCAAAACAGTGGTTTTGCTGCTCAAGTTTGTCACCATCGACATATACAGAATATATCCTTTGGTAACCTTTGGTTTGCTTCAGCCCTTATTTTTCATTCTCACCAAGGTAAAGCTTTTCACTCCATGCCTACAGTTCAACGTGGAATCCGAACCACGCCCCCTCAGTAATCCAGCGTCTTTACTAGGCTACCCATTTGTCTACCAACCAATTTTTGTGTGAATGGATGAACACCAAAGTTTTGCTGCACGCCGCCTGCAGTCACCGGGTCCCGATGAATTCTTAGTCAACGACGCTAACCACCACCAGAGGCACATTGATCTATATACAATAAATATTACTCAAGCGCAACCTCCTCCCGAAATAACAGACCAAAAACTAATAAACCAGTCCTGATAATGACCAACATCCTACACAACCGAACAACGGGACCATCTAAGTTTACTAAATATAATTACACAAGGACTGCAGTACACTGACAAACAGATTGCAAACTACAATACCTACAAAATTTAGCTCTGGAAGCAAACAAACATACCTTACGCTTCACTGAAATACACTTGCACTGCCTTTCGGAAATCATCTTGTGGGCAAAGATGCAAATATAAAAACAGTAGCTGCAATTTCAGGTTTACCTTTAATAACTAGATAAACGCAAACCATTTAAAAAAACAATGAACCCATTTCATAAAGACGTATTTCACAAAATTTAAGGTGTATATATGGACTTACAACGCTTGCGTTATTCACTCAAAGCAATTGCGGCGCATTGTAATTAGAAGACACCTGAGTGGGCTTCTGTTAATTATTCCTTTTCGACCGAGGCAACGATGTTTATGCGTTTTATAGACACATGGGATAGGAATACTCTGAACATTATGTTGAATATTTAACGAGAAATTAGTAAACATTGAATAACTATTAAAACGTACGCTACAAAGTTTATACAAATCTTAAAAAAAATACATTTGCAATGAGAATCTTCTGGTCCAGAGTCCTTACAAGTACAAAAGTTTACTTTCAAAAAGTAATCGAGTAAGGCATAACTATTTTTCAGTGTTCAATCGTAGTACCATTTATGTTATTAGCATTTTCAGAGGAAGTGTCCGCTTCCTTCGAATCCTCTACTGGAATCTTTTCAAAAGAAGGAACTCTTTCCTCGAGATTACTTGGTTTTGTACATAGTTCTTTGTCCAACAGTGCTGGATAACTCTGAAAGAAAGATTACAGTTTGTTAATGTTTGAAAACAGGCTTAATACTCTAGAATTTTAAGAAAGTTTCAGCATTTCTTACCGTGATTCTCAGCATGGAGCTAAAAGGAAGCAAGGGTACAAGAGCATCTCTTTCAAATTTTTTAACAATTCTTACAACTACAATCACTTTTTGCCGAGCATTTACATAAACACTGCTGCTTATATGAAGAAGGAGCTTATAAGTAGCATATACAACTGCTTCAGATTTCATGATCATCACTTCGGCTTGTTCTTTAACTTTAGGTAATGTTTCCTCCGCTCCTTCAATTACACTCAGTGTTGCACCAACTGCTATCCGAATGGGCAGCCTTAAAGTTTTCATTAGTATACCTTCTTCAGATGGTTTAATCTGCAGTCTTTTGTGCAAGTTACACAACCAGTGTTCCACAACATTTACCTGAAAATTTGTAAATTTAAAATTAACCAAGATTAAAGATCATACGATTACTTAAACTTAATGCGCATAATATAGTAATTTAAGCCTCACCATATCCTTCGCCGATAAGCTTCGTGCATCAGTGACAATCTCTCCTTTGAGCTGCGCAACCCGTTTGGCAATTTGAAGAACCCTTATTTTTATTTTGGAAGCAATGCAAGTTATTCGTTTGACAATTTCCTTTTCAGCTGAAAAGGGAGATTAAAATTATTTTTTTCCCACTCATTTCTTTCCGGATCCAGAATTAGAAATCCTGAAGGGAGAATCTGAGGAAGAAAATAACGTATACACTAATTTTTCCTAGCTTAAAGTTCTCACTTCCTTTCATAGAAAAAATTAAAACCTGCAATTGCTCAACTTCTTCCAAATTTGGAATCTACTTTGATTACTGACAGACCACAGACGAGAATGCGAGATAGAGTACGTAGTTACGAGGATAGTGAATTACCAGTTTTAGCAGAGGACTTCGACTCTTCAACAGGAAGGGCATAATCTACCATATGATCCAACTTGTTCAGCATTCTGTTCGTTAAAGAGACCTCTTCACTGCACTTAGTTTGATACGATTTAAAGGGAAGATTTATCTGAAATAAATTAAAAATCAAGGTTTATCTAGATCTTTGTATGGAACAAGCGATCTTCCACTGACTTCAGATGATGCCTGATAAAAACAAACCAAGAAGTCATTGGTTTTAAAGAACCAAGTCTAAAAACCATAATCCTTAATTTTCCGTTGATCACTTCCAGTTCTTAAATAAACTTGGAATTTCACGTTTAGTTGTGGAAGTCACTTTGAAATAAGTAAAATCAAGTTCTACCTGTGTGGCATTTTTGATAATCGACAAAGCAGCTTCAATTTTGTCCAAACTTCCACAAGCCAATTTGTCAAAGTAATCATAAGGTACAACTTTCTTAGAAGAGTTATATGCAGTTCCCGTTGCTCTCTTTAAGCCTCTTTCAGTTCCATTAAGAAATGATCCAACATTTTTGTTTATACCCTGCAAGAAAAAAACCTTAAAAATAAGAGCACTTTTTATTTAAAGTGGATCACCTGAAGATTAGGGCCGACTTTAGTTAGCTTTATAAAGCTAAGAATGGAAATATAAAAGACAACCTAAACAATCGTCAAGGGCGTACAGTCGACTTAATGATGGTCAGGTTAAATAGCCTTATAAGGTTAAAGAAAGCTGGGGACGCTTATCTTCAGGTGATCCAATAAAGTTGTGGTTTCAAATTACAACACTTCAATTTGGTCTACCTTTACATAGTTATACTTCGAGCTTATGTAGGATAATGTGTCGGCTACCAGTGATATTGAACTTGCTCGATGGAGAAAGGAATCACACGCTTCCATCTGCAAGTTAATAAATTTTAAGCAATGTGTAGAGTAGTGTGACTAATTTAACAAAGTTAATAAACCAATTTTGAAGTTATAAAAAAATATATGGAGGGGAGGGGCGGTAGAAATATTCAAAATAAAACAAATTGAAATCAGAACTAACTGTTCAAGAATCACTACACTAAAAGATATAGCTGAAGACATTTCAAAATTGCGCGTAACTAGCTCAGTAGTAATTTACAGGAAATTATTACGCAAAATATTTTTATTTCAATCTTCAAGAAAAAATACCAAGTCATTAAAAAATCCTGAAACTATAAATCTTAAGCTTCAGGAAAATTTAAAAGCAATTGGCGAATTAAAAAAAGTGAGGTCACCATAAGACTACAAAATTATCACGATCTCATAGAACTTAACATGCATTGGAGCTAACTACACATACATCTTCAAAGAAAATTAGTTTGAAGTTAGTACTCCAAAATTAAGTTTTAAAAACTTTCTACTACAAAAACCATATCGTTAAATATAAGGAAAATTAAAGCTATCAAGCGTTATGCATCATCCACCAAATAAAAATTCAATCGCTCAAATCAAATCAAACTACACTCCCACTCCCACTCAAAATTAAGAACCAATAACTACTTACAAATTTAACCAACGAAAATCACGAATTATAAATCACATACCCATTAAAACAAATCAAACTCGAAACAAATTACCTCAACTACACTGGTCTTGTTATTGCAAACCATTTTTCACAAATACTTCTTAGATATACAAATGCTCTTCTCTAACTACTTTACTGAAGCATTTCATTTCTGTTATAAGTTATGAATTATATATGGTTTCGAGTGTTCTTCAAAGTGGATAATTAAGTTGGTCGGTTGGTTGGATTTTTTTTCTTTGTTTGTCTGCTTATCGATGAGTTTATTTCTAAATGGAGTACATAGTGACTATTTTGAATGAGGATGAGAGGCTGTGTCACGTAAGCAGTAAATAACTAATTAACAATTTCTAAAATGGATAACATGATATATATAAGGGTGTCAGGAAATGATTGCCCCCCCCCTGTACAGAAGAAACTGAAAGGAATAGAAAAAAACAGACAAAACCACACGAAAGAGCGTTTAATTTTGAATAAAAAACACTTGTTTTAATATCGGGTGTTGCCCCCATTTGCAGCTCTGACAGCCATTAATCGACGTGGGTATGATCCCAGAAGTGTCTCAAAGAGATCGGTATCATGACTCATTTCTTCAAGGACTTCGTTGATCTTTGCAGTCATAATTTCTGTTGAATACCGATTCTGAATGGGTTGTTCCAGCATTAAGGACTCCACCCGATCCTTCATGATGGATCCGACATGTTCACAGACATTAAGATCGGGAGAATTGCCAGGCCATTCATTATTTCCGAAAAAATCAATGTTATTGTCCTTAAGCAGTTGTTGAGTCGCAAGTGCTTTCATACAGGGGGCTTTGTCGTGAAGAAAGGTTGCCTGTTCAACATCCAAAACACACTCGGGGTCTTTCAAAAACGGAATTACATGTTGGGCTAAAATTACATTTCGAAAATAAGGCCCATCCCAACTGGTTCCTCTTGGTTTGATAACCCAGATGAGCTTCCGAATAGAGAACATAATGAAAACACCCACACATGCTGGATTTTTTACTATTTCTCGATACTTCTGGTCGTCTGGGACTTCATCAGGAGTTGTTGCCCAAACCCGATCATTCTGAAAATTTGGTTTTCTGGAGACATAAACGAAGAATTCATCGCTGACAACCAAGTGAAGGAAATCGTCTTCCGTCCATTCCTCAAGATAATCACAAAACCATAGCCGATCTTCAATATTAAGATCACTCTTCCGTGGCTTAGCTATTTCATGCCAAGCACTCAAGCCTTGGCGAACTCGAAATTGATGCACAAGTTGCCGATTGACTATCTTACCACGACAGATAAGTATCTCTTTCGCTACCTCAGAGCAGCTCTTCTTTCGGCGCCGTGATGCAGCAAGCACAATGTCTTTCGATTCTTGAGATAATTTCTCCGGTCTTCCTCCTCGAAATTCTGTTTCACAATCTTCAGGATTCTTATTCCAATTCCTTTTGACAAAGTCTTCTGATCTTTTTAATCTCTCAGCCACCCAGTGTCGAGTTATGAAAGTTGCACCAGCTTCCTTTGCTTCACGAAATGTGACAGCTCGAATGCGGTCAAGAACTCGCTTTTTCTCTGAATCGTTCAAAATAGATGATGCCATGGTTTCTGTGGGGAAAAAAATGGTAAGAATTAAAACCACAGGAATAGAATATAATGGTTTTTATTCAGATTTTAACGCTCTTTCAAGTGGTCTCGCCGGTTTTTTCTATCTCTTCTAGTTTTTGCTCTACAGGGGGGGGGCAATCATTTCCTGACACCCCTATATATATATATATATATATATATATCAGGGATGGGAAATCGAAATCTTTTTCGATTCAAATTCGAATCCGATTTTCACGCAATTAGAAATATAGATTCGAATTCGGATTCAAATTTTTCGGTTTTATCGATTCGAATTTTTTTCCGATTCGGATTATTTCTTTTTCGATTTCGATCCGATTCGAATCCGATTCGGATTCAGGCCTAATTTTTCTTGATTGTTATGAGTTCATTTAATAAAATTATACCTATCATCTTTTAGTCAAGGGGTGGCTATTATTAATAAGTTTCATTTTTAATAAATAATACAGATAATTTTCAGTCTATTAACGATCTAAGTAATAACTTTAGATTTACTCTTAATAAGGTGCAAAAAAAAATCATTCATATAAGCTAATTTATTAAACAATTAAGGCTCATATATACAAGAAATATTAATTATAGCATACGTAAAAATTAAAATATGATAATAATACTTTAAGAAATATATCCACTGTATAGATACAAATTTACAAATTAAAATTAGCCCTGACAACTAAGATATTTTCAATGTTCGAAGGCAAAAGGTTATTTCTTTGAGGAGCGTGTGAAATTGTCACTCTCGGACAATACCAAAATTTAAGGATTAGGATTAGCACCTTAATGGATGGAGTATAGGATTAGTATGATTTTTGTCCGAGCAAACAGATTCTCGGAAAGGTCAGTCTTTACCTGTGGTGAAACCGGAAACGTTAATAAGCCTTATAAGTTATTTATAAGTTATAACCAAATTTTTAAAATCCGGATCCATATTTTTTATCGACTTGAATTCGAATTCGGATTCATCGTTTCTTTTCGATTCGGATCAAAATTTCGATTCAGATCCGCGCCCGTTTTTCGATTCGAATTTTTTTTCCATTCAGATTTCTCAAAAAATATCGATTAATTCCGATTATCGATTCGAATCCGATCCGATTTCCCATCTCTGATATATATATATATATATATATATATATATATATATATATAATATATATATACAGGGTATCCCATAAGTCCGGCATCATAGGAGAAATTCTACAGGCCATAATGTCTGTGAGCAAGGAAGAACGAATCCAGATAATTCTACTCATAGGAAATCGGAGTCAAAGAGAGGCCGCTGCTGAATTTAACAGACTGTATCCAGACCGCAAGCCAATAACAGAGTTGTGTTAGCAGACTTGTTGCAAAGTTTAAGGAAACAGGATCCATAGAAGATAAACCACGCAGTGGACCTTCAAGGAGGTCCACTGACGATGATACAGCGACTGCTATCCTGGCTCATTTTAACAGAAGTCCCAATAAGTCTCTTCGGCGATTGTCCGCCGAGACAGGAGTGTCGAAAAGTGGCATCCATCGCATTCTTCAGGCTCACAAATGGCATCCATATGAACTTCAGATCCTACAGAAATTAAGCGAAGATGATCCTGACCGGCGGATGGAATTTTGTGAATGGGCTACGGTACAATATGCTCGGGATGCCAATTTTCCGTCCACCATTCTGTTCAGTGACGAGGCCGTTTTTTATGGAAATGGTGAGGTAAATCGACAGAACACACGCTACTGGTCTCAAAACAACCCTCACTGGTATACCTCTTCAAAGGAACAAGGTGCATCTCGGGTGATGGTATGGTGTGGCATTTGGAAGGATCGCATCATAGGCCCCCTATTTTTCGATGAACATGTCACTGGAGGCACCTACCTACGTATGATCAAGGAAGAAGCATTTCCCAGTGTCTTGAACGAAGAAGGAAATTTCCCAACATGGTTCCAGCAAGACGGCGCTCCTGCACATTACAGCACCTAAGTAAGGGAATACCTGTACCAACAATTCCCTGGTCATTGGATAGGACGTCGTGTGCCTGTGGAATGGAATGGCCAGCTCAAAGCACGGATCTCACGCCACTAGATTTTTATCTCTGGGGCTACTTGAAAGCGCTGGTATACGCAGAGAAAATTAGGAGTGTTGAACATTTGCGGCAGCGCATTATTGGGGCATGTAACACCATTACTCCTGACATCATTCACCGTGTGCTTGCTGACTGTGTATCACGTCTGAATTTGTGTATTGAAAACAATGTTGGACATACTGAGCACGTTCTGTAAATAAAAGCTTTTGTTTTGACTTTTTTTATTATTTTTCCTATGATGCCGGACTTATGGGACACCCTATATATATATATATATATATATATATATATATATATATATATATATATATTGTCTAGTAGAAATATTTCCTTCATTATGGTAGTGTCCAACCAAACTAATTCAGAAAACTATATAAACCTACGTAGGAGGATTAAGTCCTTAAATAGATCAGATGAACGTGATAAAGAAACTAGTGTTGGCTCACTCTTTAAAGTTAACCCTAAATAAATTTTTGCCCATGTTAATAGCAGAAAGCCAATTAAAAGTTCTGTAGGTCGCCTAAAAGATAGAAATGGCGGACTGAAATTCAGTGATAAATATATAGCTAATAAGTTAAACGAATTCTTCGTTACAGTCTTCACGGAGGAAGACTCAAGTGAAGTGCCAAATCCTCGGATTACGTATGACGGTAACCATCCCATAGAGACCATAAGTTTTACGGGAGATGAAGTACATCAACTAATTGACAAGATGAATAAATGCAAATCACCTGATCCCGACTTATTTCTTCCAAGGGTATTAAATGAGGTTAACTACAATGTTGCTGACGACTTAGTAACCATATTCAAACAATAAATCGAGTTAGGGAAGGTTCCAACCGACTTGAATTTAGCAAATGTAACACCAATCTTTAAAAAGGGTATTTAATCCTTATAATTACCACCTGATCAGTTTAACATCAACTGTCGGCAAACTGTTGCAATCCATCATTACAGAACGTATTGTGTATCACCTTGAATCTAACAATCTAATTTTTTATTGTCAACATGAATTTAGGCGACATAGATCTTGTCTGACAAACCTGTTAGAGTTTTTCCATAATGTGCATACTCTATACGATGTAAGTAGAGCAATAGATATAATGTATCTCGACTTTCAAAAAGCCTTTGACAAAGTTCCTCACGCGAGATTGGTGGCTAAAGTTAGAGGACTAGGAATCACCAGGCTCGTTTCCAGCTGGATTAAAGATTGGTTAAAAGATAGAAAGCAGGGAGTGGTAATAAATGGAGTGGCTTCGGAGTGGGCGCCCGTCACCAGTGGTGTTCCACAGGGCTTCGTTCTGGGTCCTTTACTTTTTATTATCTACAGTATATTAACGATATAGACGTCGGGCTCCTAAGTACAATTTACAAATTTGCAGACGATACGAAATTAGGAAGAAGTATAGGTAATGAGGAGGATGTAAGAAAGCTTCAAAATGATCTCGACAGGTTGGGCGAATGGTCTGCTATTTGACAGGCGCCATTCAACTTGGACAAATGTAAGGTAATGCACATAGGCTACAAAAACCTGAAGTTCGATTACTCTCTCTTGGGAAGGAACTTGACTGAGACCGATCTAGAGAAAGACTTAGGAGTCTATATCAGCAATGATCTAAAATTGTCAAAACACTGTGCAAAATTCGAAAAGAGGGCCTTAAAAACATTAAGTTATATTAAAAGACAGTTCCAGTTTCGGAACAAGGAGACTGTAATGTCTCTTTATAATTCGTTAGTCAGACCTCAACTCGAATATTGTGCGCAGATTTGGTCTTCGTCCTTTAGGAAAGATATAGACTGGTTGGAAAGGGTAGAAACAAGGGCTACAAAATTGATCCGTTCAATGAGAATGCAAAACTACCAACGGAGATTGGAGCGACTAAATCTGTTTACCTAAGAGACGAAGAAGTTGCGCGGTCAGCTTATTCAAGTTTTCAAGATGCTCAGTGGAATAGAGGGTAGACTACAGGAACTTATTCTCATTTAATACCAATCCAACAAGAAATAATGGGTTTAAACTGTAACTAAAAACATTTAGTACCTCTATCTGCGGCAATTTCTTCTCCTATGAAATAGTTAATATCTGGAACCAACTTCCCTCATAAGTTGTTTCCAGCCAAGTGTAAATATGTTTAAAAATAGGCTGCACAAAGTACTGAACACTCATGGTTTAAGGCTAAAACATAACGTAATTCTGCAGGAGTCCGTCTGCGCGTTACAATATGTGCATGCGTAATTATAGAGCTATCTTGTATATTCTTCACCTTCGTGTAAAAATTCCTTGTCTACTTTTCCAGGGTCGACATGTTTTCTTCAACCTTTTCCCGTACCTGCCTCTGGCAGGGATGTGAGAGGAGGAGGGTGGGCAGAAAGCCTTATACTTTTTTATAGATTTTTCTACCACTGCTAGAACAGTTGAAAGAAAAATGAACTTGTTTAATAACAGGAACCTCCCAAAGTGGACCGGAAGGTCTTCAAGGCTTCCTCTTGCCCTTGTAATTCATATATATATATATATATATCCTTTTAGAACAGAAGATTGTAGAAACCAACCGACCATGGAAGTACTCCTGGGATGGACATTCGGCAGGGTGCTGGAACTCTCGTTTCTCCTGTTACTGTCCTCTCTATCCGATCTTTGTCTCGTCTACCATACGAATAGATCAGCATGCTCTCAAAATCACTTCCCTCTATTCTTCACAATACATATACATTTTACACACTAACAACCTTCAAAATTTTTAAAAAGGTAAAGAAAACGGGATCATGGCCTTAGACCTTGATCTCTCCTTATATTGTTTGCGCGCGCGCGCGCGCACAGGGAGGGTTCATTTTTGCGGACGTTCGCCCTTACTACACAAATATGAAGATGAAAATGAAAAGGTTTATTGGCAGACTTTAGTCCATATGACAAATATTATTAACCCTTTACTGTCTAAATATTTTGTACGGTTAAGTAATGAATGCGTGTATTCGAAAGGTTAGAAATTTGTCCTTTTGGGCAGTAAAGGGTTAATACAATGACAGTTCATACACTAAGGATAGAAATATATACAATTGATTAGAAATAATACTGCACTGTCGAAGTTAAGTGGAGCTACAGACAGACGTTTTCGTACCAAGAAGTCCATAGCTTAGAGGATAAATGGCAGGACTCATGGATAGCTTGGATGATCGGGTTGGTTGATTTTTTAATTCTTTGCATTAGATTGTGTTGAGCACGTCTTGTTACCTCCGGGAAGCTCGGGACATTGCGGGTAGCAAACATTTGCGAAGCTGAGCATCTCGGGGGTAATTTATGTAAGAGTCTAAAATACCTGTTGTACAGCAAATTTAGGGTTCTGCCGAACCTTTTTTATAATTCACCCAGAGTTGCTGACCGTATATATTACTGCAGAAAGTACGAAAGAGTGTGTCTTTAGCTTCACTTGTACAGAAACGAAAGTTCCTTATGGTCATATTCGTTTTAGCACACAGGCTTCGAGATTGTTTTCTTATATCCGAGTCATCACTCAAGGAGCTGATAATAGTTTGACCCAAATACTTAAACTCTTGTACTTCCTCAATTACTTCACCATTCATTTTAAACCTTATATCAGCTGGCTGATTACAGCTTTTAGGATGAAACTGCATAACCTTAGTTTTTGTAACATTAAAAAGAATATCATGTTTCTGCGAATACACTTCGCAGACATTTAGTAGCCGATCCACCTTTAACAGAGGACTTATTAACACCATATCATCGGCATAAACTAAGTTATTTATCCTTGTGTTATCTATACAACATCCTACTGTTGCCTCATTAAGTGAAGCAATTAATCCGTCAATATACACATTAAACAGCATAGGGGAGAGCAAGGAGCCTTGTCTCACCCCGCAAGAGGAGCCAAAACACTCGGATAGTACATTGCCCCACCTAACAGTGAAAGATTGGTGGGAATACCAAAATTTCAATAAATTTAATATGTACATGGGAACCTTCCTGTCTTCTAGTTTTGCAAATAAAATATTGTGGTTCACTCTATCATATGCCTTACTTATATCAAGCAAACAGCTATAAATGGTTGAATTACTGTCAATGTATTTAGATATTGTTTCTTTAAGTACATAGATACACAGGTCAGTTGAGTGGGACCTTTTAAAGCCAAACTGATTAGGAGATGTCCATAGGAAATCATTTAATCGGAGTAACAAGAGTTTTTCGTAGTTCCGAGAAGCAGGAAGCGACAGCAATAGGCCTGTAATTATTGCTGGACAGAATGTCTCTGTACTTATTTTTGACCAGGGGCAAGATATATACCCTCATGAACTCTGCAGGGATATAGCTATGAACAAGCATGGCTGATAGGAGCAATGATATATGCAGACATACTACGTCATTTGCATATTTTAAGTGCTCATTCGATAAGTCATCTACCCCTGACGCAGAACCAGTCTTTAACTCTTTAATTAACCTCTTTACTTCAGAAAATTATATCAAAATATTTTCCCTTGTCCCTCCCACATCGTTTCGCTGCAATTTATCTTAAGATTATCCCTACTCACACTATTAAGAATGTTAGAGTAGTGGTTTTTCCACAGCTTTGCAATTTCATCCTCCCCCGACACCCCATCGATTGTCGGAGGGAGGACATTTTTGACACCCGTTTGAGTCTTAACAAATTTCCAAAATTTGTTATTATCGTTATTTATGCGAGCTTCACAGGCTTTTGATGCTCGAATAGACTCTTCTTCCTGTTTACATCGCCGTATGGCCGCCTTATACTGACCCCGACTTCTACACATATTTATGTATACTGGTCCTAATCTGGGTCTACCATGAAAACACCACAAATCATAGGCGTCTTTCGATTCCCTCTTCAGGGGTGCAATAAATCATTCCATCCAGGAATAACCTTAGTATGATAGTTGTAAGATTTAATCAAGGGGCTTCCTGCTTCTCTTAACAGGATATTATCTTACTATAATACCTATCTATGAGTTTACAGTGAGAATCATTTGAGCAAGGATTATTACAGCCAAGGTGCAAAATTTCTAAATTATTAAAGAGGTGACATGTTCTGTCTTTGTATTCTATTCTCTGCTGCATATTAACATTGGACCAATCGACGCGATTATTCTTACCTGTTGAGTTCTTATTAAATCGTGTTGCGCATAAATTGGTAACGTTAATTAATATTTCTAATGGTCTATGATCAGAAAGAAGGAAATCATGCAAAATATGAACTCTAACAATTCGATCCTTTAGATTATTACTAGTGAGACAATGATCAATCCACCTGGTGGTACCACTCATATCGCTAACGTATGTAAAATTACCACTGGCTACCCCTAATACATCTACATCACTTATATTAAATTGGCCGACTCGCACATGTTACCTAATTCTCCAAAGAATTCCGAGTTCAATGTGCGTTAAAGTCCCCATTATTATACAGTGAGAATATTTGGGGTTATCTGATAATGACTTAATTTTGTACAGCAAATCAATGTATTCATCTAGATTACTGCCGTTGTTGTATGGTAAATAGCAGTTTACAATTAATATGCAATCATTGTTCACTTGTAATTCAATGCCTAACAACCTTACGTTATCGCTTGTTAAAAATCTTATATGTTTGACAAATTTTTCCTTAAGAAGAAAGCAACACCACCAAAAGGCCTACCGTACATTAATTCATCTGGGATCTTTTCCGTTTGACTGCCGCCATTGAAACATAAGAGGTGAGTGCCCCCAGCCTTCTTTACTTAGCCTTATAAGGCTAATAACGAAAATATCACGACCTAACCTAACCAATCGTTAGGTCAACTGTACGACCTTGACGATTGGTTAGGTTAGGTCGTGATATTTTTGTTAGTTAGCCTTATAAGCTAACTAAAGAAGGCTGGAGGCCCTGATCTTCAGGTGATCCCCTTATTTTTCTGAGTATACGATTAAAACTTAAAAATTAAGCATGGATCTTGAAAGTAATTAAAATTGTTTATAAGAAACAAAATTTGAAGGGGAAATTAAGAAGCGCTTTTTTATAAAGTAACTTATTTGGTATCATCAAGACATTTCAGTTAAAATACAAAAAGTTTAATTATGTTTCAATGGCGGCAGTCAAACGGAAAAGATCCTTCATCTGACAAGTCTACTGCTGATGACGCATGGTACATGTCATCATGGATGGTAGAGAGGAATTTTAGCTCTTGCTTAGGTAGCCAGTGCTCCTGCAGGAGTATCAAATCTGCACTGTCGCAGATTTTATGAACATCTACAGTTGAATTCCTCACTGACCTTACATTATATGAGACTATTTTCAACAAGTTATCCGCCATGACTGATAGAAAATTTATTATTAGTAACATCATTATTATTACACAGTACAACTTTCAGGCATTACCGTTAGGGCGCCTATTATTATTATGCCTCATCAAATCTCCTGGAAAAGTGAATAAACTCCTTAACAATAATACCGTCAGGCCATTGACTCATATGACACGGGTTGAAATGCGCATTTACACCTTTAATTATTACTTTAAGTGTATAATACGGAGATTTCGTGTTTAGTTTATTAACTATCACTATACTGTGTTCACCAATGATTTCTTCTATCGTGTCGAATATCGCTTGCCTCGTTCGAGAGCCGAATTCGCGACACAGGTGAATTCTCCATAGGTGGCCTCGCCCGAGGACCGGTTGAGGAGACCTTTGGGACTGGCGCCTATAACCACCTACCCGGAATTAGTTTTTTTTCCCGATTTAAAATTGGACTCTTTTTTTTTGCATCGTAGCAATTAGGTTTGAAGCATTCGTAAAAGTCCACTACATTACAATTTGTTCAATCTTCTGCAAAACAGTGGTTTTGCTGCTCAAGTTTGTCACCATCGACATACACAGAATATATCCTTTGGTAACCTTTGGTTTGCTTCAGCCCGAATTTTTCATTCTCACCAAGGTAAAGCTTTTCACTCCTTAGGCCTACAGCTCAACGTGGAATCCGAACCACGCCCCCTCAGTAGTCCAGAGTCTTTACTAGGCTACCCATTTGTCTACCAACCAATTTTTGTGAATGGATGAACAGCAAAGTTTTGCAGCACGCCGCCTGCAGTCACCGGGTCCCGATCCTGGGGCCGATGAATTCTTAGTCAACGACGCTAACCCCACCAGAGGCACATTGATCTATATACAATAAATATTACTCAAGCGCAACCTCCTCCCGAAATAACAGACCGAAAACTAATAAACCAGTCCTGATAATGACCAACATCCTACACAACCGAACAACGGGACCATCTAAGTTTACTAAATATAATTACACAAGGACTGCAGTACACTGACGAAACAGATTGCAAACTACAATACCTACAAAATTTAGCTCTGGAAGCAAACAAACATACCTTACGCTTTACGGAAATACACTTGCACTGCCTTTCGGAAATCATCTTGTGGGCAAAGATACAAATATAATAACAGTAGCTGCAATTTTAGGTTTACCTTTAATAACTAGATAAACGCAAACCATTTAAAAAAACAATGAACCCATTTCATAAGACGTATTTCACAAAATTTAAGGTGTATATATGGACTTACAACGCTTGCGTTATTCACTCAAACCAATTGCGGCGCATTGTAATTAGAAGACACCGAGTGGGCTTCAGTTAATTATTCCTTTTCGACCGAGGCAACGATGTTTATGCGTTTTATAGACACATTGGGATAGGCATACTCTGAACATTATGTTGAATATTTAACGAGAAATTAGTAAACATTGAATAACTATTAAAACGTACGCTACAAAGTTTATACAAGTTTAAAAAAATACATTTGCAATGAGAATCTTCTGGTCCAGAGAGTCCTTACAAGTACAAAAGTTTACTTTCAAAAAGTAATCGAGTAATGCATAACTATTTTTCAGTGTTCAATCGTAGTACCATTTATGTTATAGCATTTTCAGAGGAAGTGTCCGCTTCCTTCGAATCCTCTGTGGAATCTTTTCAAAAGACGAAACTCTTTCCTCGAGGTTACTTGGTTTTGTACATAGTTCTTTGTCCAACAGTGTTGGATAACTCTGAAAGAAAGATACAGTTTGTTAATGTTTGAAAACAGGCTTAATACTCTAGAATTTTAAGAAAATTTCAGCATTTCTTACCGTGATTCTCAGCATGGAGCTAAAAGGAAGCAAGGGTACAAGAGCATCTCTTTCAAATTTTTTAACAATTCTACAACTACAATCACTTTTTGCCGAGCATTTACATACACGCTGCTTATATGAAGAACGAGCTTATAAGTAGCATATACAACTGCTTCAGATTTCATGACCATCACTTCGGCTTGTTCTTTAACTTTGGGTAATGTTGCCTCCGCTCCTTCAATTACACTCAGTGTTGCACCAACTGCTATCCGAATGGGCAGCCTTAAAGTTTTCATTAGTATACCTTCTTCAGTTGGTTTAATCTGCAGTCTTTTTGCAAGTTAGACAACCAGTGTTCCACAACATTTACCTGAAAATTTGTAAATTTAAAATTAACCAAGATTAAAGATCATACGATTACTTAAACTTAATGCGCATAATATAGTAATTTAAGCCTCACCATATCCTTCGCCGATAAGCTTCGTGCATCAGTGACAATCTCTCCTTTGAGCTGCGCAACCCGTTTGGCAATTTTAAGAACCCTTATTTTTATTTTGGAAGCAATGCAAGTTATTCGTTTGACAATTTCCTTTTCAGCTGAAGGGGAATTAAAATTATTTATTTTTTCCCACTCATTTCTTTCCGGATCCAGAATTAGAAATCCGGAAGGGAGAATCTGAGGAAGAAACTAACGTATACACTAATTTTCCTAGCTTAAAGTTCTCACTTCCTTTTATAGAAAAAACTAAAACCTGCAATTGCTTAACTTCTTCCAAATTTGGAATCTACTTTGATTACTGACAGACCACAGACGAGAATGCGAGATAGAGTACGTAGTTACGAGGATAGTGAATTACCAGTTTTAGCAGAGGACTCCGACTCTTCAGCAGGAAGGGCATAATCTATCATATGATCCAACTTGTTCAGCATTCTGTTCGTTAAAGAGACCTCTTCACTGCACTAGTTTGATACGATTTAAAGGGAAGATTTATCTGAAATAAATAAAAAAGGTTTATCTAGATCTTTGTATGGAACAAGCGATCTTCCACTGACTTCAGATCATGCTGGATAAAAACAAACCAAGAAGTCATTGGTTTTAAAGAACCAAGTCTAAAAACCATAATCGTTAATTTTCCGTTGATCACTTTCAGTTCTTAAATAAACTTGGAATTTCACGTTTAGTTGTGGAAGTCACTTTGAAATAAGTAAATTCAAGTTCTACCTGTGTGGCATTTTTGATAATCGACAAAGCAGCTTCAATTTTGTCCAAACTTCCACAAGCCAATTTGTCAAAGTAATCATAAGGTACAACTTTCTTAGAAAAGTTATATGCAGTTCCCGTTGCTCTCTTTAAGCCTCTTCAGTTCCATTAAGAAATGATCCAACATTTTTGTTTATACCCTGCAAGTAAAAATCTTAAAATAAGAGTACTTTAAATAAAAAGTGGATCACCTGAAGATTAGGCCTACTTTAGTTAGCTTTATAAGCTAAGAACGGAAATATAAACGACCTAACCTAAACAATCGTCAAGGGCGTACAGTCGACTTAATGATTGGTCAGGTTAGGTAGCCTTATAAGGTTAAAGAAAGCTGGGGACGCTTATCTTCAGGTGATCCAATAAAGTTGTGGTTTCAAATTACAACACTTCAATTTGGTCTACCTTTACATAGTTATACTTCGAGCTTATGTAGGATAATGTGTCGGCTACCAGTGGTATTGAACTTGCTCGATGGAGAAAGGAATCACACGCTTCCATCTGCAAGTTAATAAATTTTAAGCAATGTGTAGAGTAGTGTGACTAATTTAACATCACCAAGTTAATAAACCAATTTTGAAGTTATAAAAAGATATGGGGGGGGGGGGGGGTAGAAATATTGAAAATAAAAAATTGAAATCAAACTAATTGTTCAAGAATCACTACACTAAAAATATAGCCGAAGACAGTTAAAATTCGCGTAACTAGCTCAGTAGTAATTTACAGGAAATTACTACGCAAAATATTTTTATTTCAATCTTTAAGAAAAAATACCAAGTCATTAAAAAATCCTGAAACTATAAATCTCAAGCTTCAGGAAAATTTAAAAGCAATTAGCGAATTAAAAAAAGTGAGGTCACCATAAAACTACAAAATTATCACGTTCTCAAAGAGAACTTAACATGCATTGGAGACTAACTACACATGCATCTTGAAAGAAAATTAGTTTAAAGTTAATACTCCAAAATTAAGTTTTAAAAACTTTCCACTACAAAAACCATATCGTTAAATATAAAAAAATTAAAGCTATCAAGCGTTATGCATCATCCACCAAATAAAAATTCAATCGCTCAAATCAAACTACACTCCCAATCAAAATTAAGAACCTATAACTACTTAAAAACTTCACCAGCGAAAAACACAAATTATAAATCGCATACCCATTGAAACAAATCAAACTTAAAACAAATTACCTCAACTACACTGGTCTTATTGTTGCAAACCATTTTTCACAAACTTCTTAGATATACAATGCTCTCCCTATACTTTAATGAGCATTTCATTTCTGTTATAAGTTATGAATTATATATGGTTTCGAGTGTTCTTCAAAGTGGATAATTAAGTTGGTCGGTTGGTTGGATTTTTTTTTTTGTTTGTTTGCTTATCGATGAGTTTATTTCTAAATGGAGTACATAGTGATATTTTGAATGAGGATGAGAGGCTGTGTCACGTAAGCAGTAAATAACTAATTAACAATTTCTAAAATGGATAACATGATATATATATATATTATATATATATATATATATATATATATATATATACAGGGTGTCCATAAGTCCGGCATCATAGGAGAAATTCTACAGGCCATAATGTCTGTGAGCAAGGAAGAACGAATCCAGATAATTCTACTCATAGGAAATCGGAGTCAAAGAGAGGCCGCTGCTGAATTTAACAGACTGTATCCAGACCGCGAGCCAATAACACAGAGTTGTGTTAGCAGACTTGTTGCAAAGTTTAAGGAAACAGGATCCATAGAAGATAAACCACGCAGTGGACCTTCAAGGAGGTCCACTGACGATGATACAGCGACTGCTATCCTGGCTCATTTTAACAGAAGTCCCAATAAGTCTCTTCGGCGATTGTCCGCCGAGACAGGAGTGTCGAAAAGTGGCATCCATCGCATTCTTCAGGCTCACAAATGGCATCCATATGAACTTCAGATCCTACAGAAATTAAGCGAAGATGATCCCGACCGGCGGATGGAATTTTGTGAATGGGCTACGGACAATATGCTCGGGATGCCAATTTTCCGTCCACCATTCTGTTCAGTGACGAGGCCGTTTTTTATGGAAATGGTGAGGTAAATCGACAGAACGCCCGCTACTGGTCTCAAAACAACCCTCACTGGTATACCTCTTCAAAGGAACAAGGTGCATCTCGGGTGATGGTATGGTGTGGCATTTGGAAGGATCGCATCATAGGCCCCTATTTTTCGATGAACATGTCACTGGAGGCACCTACCTACGTATGATCAAGGAAGAAGCATTTCCCAGTGTCTTGAACGAAGAAGGAAATTTCCCAACATGGTTCCAGCAAGACGGCGCTCCTGCACATTACAGCACCCAAGTAAGGGAATAATCTTAATAATAATAAATTTTCTATCAGTCATGGCGGATAACTGGTTGAAAATAGTCTCATATAATGTAAGGTCAGTGAGGAATTCAAATGTAGATGTTCATAAAATCTGCGACAGTGCAGATTTGATACTCCTGCAGGAGCACTGGCTACCTAAGCAAGAGCTAAAATTCCTCTCTACCATCCATGATGACTTTATGTACCATGCGTCATCAGCAGTAGACTTGTCAGATGAATTAATGTACGGAGGCCTTTCAGTGGTGTTGCTTTCTTCTTAAGGAAAAATTTGTCAAACATATAAGATTTTTAACAAGCGATAACGTAAGGTTGTTAGGCATTGAATTACAAGTGAACAATGATTGCATATTAATTGTAAACTGCTATTTACCATACAACAACGGCAGTAATCTAGATGAATACATTGATTTGCTGTACAAAATTAAGTCATTATCAAATAACCCCAAATATTCTCACTCTATAATAATGGGGGACTTTAACGCACATGTGAACTCGGAATTCTTTGGAGAATTGGGTAACATGTGCGAGTCGGCCAATTTAAGTATAAGTGATGTAGATGTATTAGGGGTAGCCAGTGGTGATTTTACATACGTTAGCGATATGAGTGGTACCACCAGGTGGATTGATCATTGTCTCACTAGTAATAATCTAAAGGATCGAATTGTTAGAGTTCATATTTTGCATCATTTCCTTCTTTCTGATCATAGACCATTAGAAATATTCATTAACGTTACCAATTTATGCGCAACACGACTTAACAAGAATTCAATAGGTAAGAATAATCGCGTCGATTGGTCCAATGTTAATATGCAGCAGAGAATAGAATACAAAGACAGAACATGTCACCTCTTTAATAATTTAGAAATTTTGCACCTTGGCTGTAATAATCCTTGCTCAAATGATTCTCACTGTAAACTCAGAGATAGGTATTATAGTAAGATAATATCCCTGTTAAGAGAAGCAGGAAGCCCCTTGATTAAATCTTACAACTATCATACTAAGGTTATTCCTGGATGGAATGATTTTATTGCACCCCTGAAGAGGGAATCGAAAGAGGCCTATGATTTGTGGTGTTTTCATGGTAGACCCAGATTAGGACCAGTATACATAAATATGTGTAGAAGTCGGGGTCAGTATAAGGCGGCCATAAGGCGATGTAAACAGGAAGAAGAGTCTATTCGAGCATCAAAAGCCTGTGAAGCCTCCATAAATAACGATAATAACAAATTTTGAAATTTGTTAAGAATCAAACGGGTGTCAAAAATGTCCTCCCTCCGAGAATCGATGGGGTGTCGGGGGAGGATGAAATTGCAAAGCTGTGGAAAAACCATTACTCTAACATTCTTAATAGTGTGAGTAGGGATAATCTTAAGATAGATTGCAGCGAAACGATTGTGGGAGGGACAATGGAAAATATTTTGATATCATTTTCTGAAGTAAAGACGTTAATTAAAGAGTTAAAGACTGGTTCTGCGTCAGGGGTAGATGACTTATCGAATGAGCACTTAAAATATGCAAATGACGTAGTATGTCTGCATATATCATTGCTCTTATCAGCCATGCTTGTTCATAGCTATATCCCTGCAGAGTTCATGAGGGTATATATCTTGCCCCTGGTCAAAAATAAGTACAGAGACATTCTGTCCAGCAATAATTACGGGCCTATTGCTGTCGCTTTCTGCTTCTCGGAACTACTAGAAAAACTCTTGTTACTCCGATTAAATGATTTCCTATGGACATCTAATCAGTTTGGCTTTAAAAGGTCCCACTCAACTGATCTGTGTATCTATGTACTTAAAGAAACAATATCTAAATACATTGACAGTAATTCAACCATTTATAGCTGTTTGCTTGATATAAGTAAGGCATATGATAGAGTGAACCACAATATTTTATTTGCAAAACTAGAAGACAGGAAGGTTCCCATGTACATATTAAATTTATTGAAATTTTGGTATTCCCACCAATCTTTCACTGTTAGGTGGGGCAATGTACTATCCGAGTGTTTTGGCTCCTCTTGCGGGGTGAGACAAGGCTCCTTGCTCTCCCCTATGCTGCTTAATGTGTATATTGACGGATTAATTGCTTCACTTAATGAGGCAACAGTAGGATGTTGTATAGATAACACAAGGATAAATAACTTAGTTTATGCCGATGATATGGTGTTAATAAGTCCCTCTGTTAAAGGTGTGGATCGGCTACTAAATGTCTGCGAAGTGTATTCGCAGAAACATGATATTCTTTTAATGTTACAAAAACTAAGGTTATGTAGTTATATCCTAAAAGCTGTAATCAGCCAGCTGATATAAGGTTTAAAATGAATGGTGAAGTAATTGAGGAAGTACAAGAGTTTAAGTATTTGGGTCAAACTATTACCAGCTCCTTGAGTGATGACTCGGATATAAGAAAACAATCTCGAAGCCTGTGTGCTAAAACGAATATGACCATAAGGAACTTTCGTTTCTGTACAAGTGAAGCTAAAGACACACTCTTTCGTACTTTCTGCAGTAATATATACGGTCAGCAACTCTCTGGATGAATTATAAAAAGGTTCTGGCAGAACCCTAAATTTGCTGTACAACAGGTATTTTAGACTCTTACATAAATTACCCCCGAGATGCTCAGCTTCGCAAATGTCTGCTACCTGCAATGTCCCGAGCTTCCCGCAGGTAACATTGCTTAAAAACCAATTCTAAAAGTTCCTTAAAATAAGACAATGAAAAACCATGGAAACTATCAACAGAGCTAAAAACCCTATCTAAAATAATGGCAATAGTTTCTGATACAGGTACATTCGTGAAAAGCGACTTTACATCAAAACTGACAAAAAACTTTTTTGAATCGAAATTCTCACTAAGAAGATCTTTTTGAAATTCATGAGTTATTTATGGTATAAGCATTTTTCGCAAAGGTCTCCTGTCACCTTTTGCGAAAAATGCTTATACCATAAATAACTCTTATGAATTTCAAAAGATCTTCTTAGTGAGAATTTCGATTCAAAAAAGTTTTTTGTCAGTTTTGATGTAAAGTCGCTTTTCACGAATGTACCTGTATCAGAACTATTGCCATTATTTTAGATAGGGTTTTTAGCTCTGTTGATAGTTTCCATGGTTTTTCATTGTCTTATTTTAAGGAACTTTTAGAATTGGTTTTTAAGCAATGTTATTTTACTTTCAATAATAAGGTTTACCAACAAATTGATGGTGTTGGGATGGGATCACCCGTCGGACCTTTATCAGCTGATTTTTTTATGACTCATTTAAAGTGTAATTTTTAGACAATCTCCCACCCATTGTAAACCAATTTTCTATCGACGCTTCGTTGAATGACTCGATAGCTGTTTTTGATAATGCTGTACAAGCGCAACAATTTTTTAACTTCTTAAATTCTCTGCACCCCAATATAACTTATACAATGGAAACTGAGAAAAATGGCTCCTTCCCTTTTTAGATCTTTTAATTTCGAAAAAAGGTGATTCTATTACTACATCAGTTTACAGGAAACCCACTTTTACTGGTTTGGGCATGAATTTCTTTAGTTTTACTGATTTTAACTATAAGATGTCGTGTATTAAAACTCTCTTGTTCAGGGATATAATTTGACCTCTAGTTTTACCTTACTTAACGATGAATTTAATAATTTAAGATCATATTTTACCAATAATAGTTTTCCTGTTCAATATGTAGATAAACTATAAGATCTTCTTAAATAATGTTTATAGCCCTCAACTTCCTTGTATTTCAGTGCCTAAAGATATAAAATATTTCTTGGTACCTGAAATGGGTCCCATGAATAAAGAATTTAAACTTAAATTTACAAAGTTGTTAAGAAAATTTTTTTATCATACTGATTTTCGCATTATATTTATTAACAAAAATGTCTTTAGGTAGCTTTTCTCAGCGAAGGATCGAACTCCTGATTCGTTGCGTAGCGGTGTTGTATATTTATTTACCTGCCCAAGGTGTCTCCTTGGTACTTATATTGGCAGCACCGTGCG